>JAVDOI010000015.1:16548728-16676228 GCA_032191485.1 Leptoclinus maculatus
AAACGCAAATTTTCCGCCTGGTCAGAAATTGAACCAATGATGTATCAAATGAGAAAAAAGAACGTTGCATACAGTAAAAAGTTCAGTTTTTTTATTTTATAGGAGCTTTTTTTATTGTCTCATGATAGTTTACAGAGGGGGGGCATTTCACAAACTGTTTGCCAAACGCCCTGTATTGTAAAAGACTTAATGTACTGTGAAATGAAAACCCCCTTTAAAAAGCATCCTCAACGCCGTTGAAACAGCGCGATAGCCACTCGTGATATTCATGCTTGGCCTCCAAAAATGAAGCCTATCCATTCTGAAGAGGGGCTGTTGCTGACAGGACAGGAGGGCGGGGGATGGGGGGGGTCCAGCACTGGGTATGGGGGGGGATATATTTACATTTTGAAAAGCAGGAGCCCTTCCTGTTTTTTTCCTCTGTTGTGTAGATTATTTATGTGTTATGGAGGTTGATATTAATTTGGTACTACTTATAGGTCAAATAAAGGGAGATATTAACGACTTTGCTGTTGTAAACATTACTGATGTTACTCTAGATTATATACGTTATTAATATATATATGATCATATATTAGTTATTATTTAGTATTTATAGTAGTTCCTATAGCAACCTCTGGGTGTGAAAGGTGCAGACAATGAAGAGGTGCCTTAAACCTGCATTCGTCCTGATGGCCATCGGGGGCTCTGGTTCCAAAGAGAAGCATGATTGTTAAGAACTTACTTCTCATATTACGTGATGTATTGTGCAAGGCCAATAAGAATGTGAAGAGTGTGAATAACACAACATACAAGATCAATAAAACCCCAGATTGTGCCCAGCTTTAGTTCTTGTTATTGCAGTCTAACATTCACTCATTCATGCTTCATACCTTGATGTCTTAAATAGCGCTGCTCAGACTTTTCATGCCTCTGCGACAGCGACAGCCCCGGATGGAGGCATGCTGTTTTGAGGTTGTCCATCCCATTGTCGTGGACGTGATATCTCACACTTGGCACTAATGTCCGCTTGGATCCAAGGATGAACTGATTAAAATTCAGTGGTCAAAACACGTCTTTTGGCCATGACTCAAGAATTCATATGCTAGTTATGACAATTTCACACAAATGTCTAATAGGATGAAATGTTGAAGTGTCATTTTGGACAGATGTAAACTGATACCTGACTGGTTGGTGGAGGTTTATAACCACGAGGTGGACATTCTTGTTTGCCACAAACTGCACTTCTTACGACATGTACTGTGGCTATAATAATGAAGCAATGAACTAGTTACTTAACCAAGTGCTGTGAGAGCCCAGACATAACTTCAAAAAACATGAGTCACGCTTTAGTTTCTACAGGCAGATATTGTATAGTGGGATTGAAAATCATAGGAATATTCTGTTGACAGTGAAAGCTTTGCCAATCACCAGAAAAAAAAGGCATTATAGGTTCCTGTAAACCACAGGATATGCTGAATGACAATGTTTCTCAACCAAAAGTATGTTTCATAAATACGTTGCATATCAGCCTTGTGTCACATTTGCAGAAATGCACAATGCAACTTGGTTAAAGTTGTTGTTGGCCTGTGAAACCCATTAAGATGATGTACAGTATGTGACACAGGGCTCCACAAATAAAGGAAAGGATTAAATGTTGATGAAGAGGAGAGCGATGGAGGATTTCTCGATGGCGAGTGAGGAGTAGTATCTTTATGCTTACTCGACTCGATGAACTGAGATGGTTAAATACATGAAAGGAATCGAGAAGTGGGGCTGAGCGGGAGCAATAATTGAAGCAGAATGGGACAGAACATTAAGCTGTGCTCATTTCATTTTAAACTCCATGTCGAATAAATTTATGTTTTAACCAAAACTCGCAATTTTTGAGCAAATGATAATTTTATAGATTTTTTTGAAGACCTCTACTATTTTTCTTCTTCTTCTTCTTCTTCTTAATATATTGTAGCTTATGAAGGCCAGGAATGTCATTGCCTGTTTAAGAGCCTTTTTGTGTGAGAGAAAATCTTCCCTGAATCTTTAGATGAATTATGCATTTGTTTTGCTTTACACAATCTGTGTGTGTGTGTGTGGGGGGAAGGGGGGGTGTAGCTCTCAGCTGCTTTGCTGTTCAGTATGTGTATATGTATAATCAGTATTATGGCTACAGGCAGCAGTGAAGTAAGGTTTTTTTTGTTGTTGTTATTGATGTTTTCATCTCCGAGAAGACTTCAGGCTTACTACCAATTAAAGTTAGTGATCAAATGTTTTTTCCCCGACAGGTAAACTTCTCTAGCCCAGCTTCCTAATTTAGCCGGCTAACAGATATCGCATGTGGGAAAAAGCCTGCGTAAGAAATCAATAGGCAGCTTTTTTTGTGTGTAATAACTCTTTTTCCTTACAACAAAAGGACTGGATGTGCTAAACGGGATAATCTTGATGATGCGAATTAAGTGAAATTGGAGAATTTTTAATGATTTAGAGATTTGTGGAGTGGAGAAAGGAGTGTAGATAGTACAGTAACTTCAGAATAGCACCAGCAAGCCCAGTGAATGTGGCTGCAGGTGACCATCTGTATTCTCACTGTGAGCAGACTGGATGATCGGTCACTGCTCTGATCGATCACACTCACATTAAATGCATACAGTGGGTGCCCTGGCAAAGCAAATTATTCCCAGCTGTTGTAGAGTAAGACTTTTATTGTGAATTAAGTATAAGCATACATAAATGTATTAAGAGATAGCAAACTGACTGAGCGGGACGGATCTGGAACGGATAAGTGTTAAAGATCCGGACCAGATCCGCTCACGAAGCGGCTCATTTGGCCCGGATCTGATTTGGACGCGTTCATGAAGCGGATCCCTTACTCAAAACCAGTGGCGGGCCGTGCATTTTATACCCAGGCCCAGAAATACCACCTTATAACCACATGATGGCGCCACAGATATTATTCGTTTCTAAGGCTGTAACTATGTACGTACTCGTATTAAACCGTTCGGTACGAGGCTTACAATACGTTTGAATAACGCTAGAGCATTTGGAAAATGCAGAAGCTTAAATTCAGGAAAATATAATGTTCTGGGGTTAAGTGTCTTGCCCAAGGACACATCGACATGGACTAGAGGAGCCGGGGGATCGAACCGCCGATCCTCTGATTGAAAGACGACCCTGCTCTACCACTGATCCACAGTCGCCACATCTCCTTCAAACAGCTGTATTTATTCCAGTTTACACCAAAAACAAATGTTACTAGATTACATTTAAACACAGCATGATAACCTTGGAATTTACCTTCTCAATACTCATTTTTACTGAATAGATCCTGAACCCAGCATAGTGTAAATCAATGGAACCTCCGTTAACGTTAGTTGCTAGCTCCGTGTAGGACTGTGCTTCCCACCGGATGCTAACAGCTAACGTTAACTATCCTGCTGGTGATTTTCAAACCCCAAAATGAAGGGCCGCCATAAACACTTTGGATCTGATTCTGATTGATTGTTTCCAGATATATGTTTATTACAGCCAGACATTCCTGTGGACTTTGGTAGTTAAATCACCCAAAATAGCAAACACAAAAAGAATTCCCTTCTTCCTTTTCGTCTAGCCATGCAGATCATATTTTTTGCCCAGATTTCAGTCCATGCCCACAAACGGTACGACGGAGGTAAATAGAATTTAGTTGATAGTTTGGGGTGCTCACAGAAAAAGAAAGAAATCACAATCTAAAAGGTTTAATTGGAGTAATACTTGTGAAATGGTACAAATGTGAAATTACATTATTGACCTCCAAAGTTATTAATGAAGTTGATGAAATGCTTTCAGCTACATTCTCTGCAATCCTTTGATATCATTTCTGGAAACGAAAAAATGTCAGGGCTTGTACTGTAAAATCCATTAACTTGGTTGAGCTGGTGAGCCAAAAAGTTAATTTCCAACCCCTCGTCCCCCTCTGTGTGCACGTGTGTGTGTGTGTGTGTGTGTGTGTGTGTGTGTGTGTGTGTGTGTGCGTACTGCCCCTCAGCTGCTTCTCAGCAGGTACAGGGATTGATCAGCCCCCCTGTGTGAGCCTTCACACTGGGTCAGGAAAATGAGTCCAGCCCTGCTGTAACCTCTGGGTCATCCATCACTCTCCTTCCTCCAACCCCATCTCTCCCTCCTCCTCCTCCACCTCCACCACTCCGTGCTGTAAGATGGAGGGATGACACTCTGCGGGGGTTCTTTTATCTCCCTCCATTCGTCAGTCCCCCCCTCCACTCTCTTTGTGCTCCTCTTACAAGAGGCGCAATCCCTTCCTCATCCCTCCCTCCTCCCTTGCTAAACTTTCCCTCTCACATCATACTCTCTCTGCTTGTATTAAGCCTCTCCTCGCTTCACTTTTATCCATCACACACTCAAACTAACACACACACACACACACACATGGTCGGCTAACATTTGTCAGAAAGTGATCTGCAACTTGCGCCAGAGGTGTGTGTTCTGTGTGAGTGTGTCCTGACAGAGACGCTCTTGGCGGGCCAGGGGTCGGTCTTTGTGTCCTTTCGCATGCTGTATTTGGTCGCTGCTCCTGTCACTCAGCTGTCCCCATTGGAGATTAATAAGTGACATGTCCACCGTGGCTGGAAACATTTCTGTCTGCCGCCTAAGTCACGCTGAAATGTGTGCATTTTCCTGTGTGTTTGCAGGGACCAGTGTGTGTGTGTGTGTGTGTGTCAGGGCCTTGCTGAGCCCGGCCTTCCCGCATTGTGACTTACAAGCAGCCATGTGGAACCAGCTGACAGCTCCCTCTCCTCCTCCTCCTCCTCCTCCTCCTCCTCCCTTCATCCTCAACTCCTCCTCCTTGTCTTGCTTTCTCCCCTCTGCCTCGTCCCCTGCCTCTAACCTTTAGATAGCTACACCAGTTCCCAGTATGTGGTAACAAGGCTGCACCCTGTGTGTGTGTGTGTGTGTGTGTGTGTGTGTGTGTGTGTGTGTGTGTGTGTGTGTGTGTCCATTTAACAATCATTTCTTTGATGTAATAACAAAAACAATCCTTCCTTCCTTTCCTTGTGGGAATGTAAATATTTCATCCTCATCGTACTGCATTCAGTGAGGCGGTCCGTTCTCATCAAAGGCAATAGAAACAATTATGAACATGTGTGTTTGTTGATTTTTGTTGATCAATTCTGATCAGACTACACCTGCACATTCCTTATGAAGCAGATGAACTCAGTTCTGGGTCTTGAGCCCTTAAAAAAATAATTAGGGATTTTGCTCTTTTACATACACACACACACACACACACACACACACACACACACAAACACACACACATTACATTACATTACATTACAGTCATTTAGCAGACGCTTTTATCCAAAGCGACTTACAATAAGTGTATTCAACATCGGTATTCAAGAGAACTACTAGTCTACACGCTACACACACACACACACACACACACACACACACACACACACACACACACAAACAAACACACACACACACACACACACACACACACACACACACACACACACACACACACACACACACACACACACACACACACACACACACACACACACACAATAACACTGAAAGCAATGTGGAGTTGGGCACAGTGACACCTTTTAGCTGAGCATCAAAGTGGGCCAGATGTGTGTTTCTTCTTAAAATATAACCAGAGGTTTTGTTCTTCAAACTTAAATTTTGACTATTGTTTATCAATATTTAAATGCTTAGTATTTAAAGCCCAGTTGCCTGTAAAATATGTCGGAATTGTACCTTTCTACAAACCAAGGACACATTGAATGACGACGTGTTTGCATTCGGCCAGAGAAAGTGACGTACTACAACGAGCACGACTTTCAGGGTTGTGTCCCGGTGTGAATGCTTGTTACGTAACTCTGTTAGGCTTGTTACGTAAGAAAGTCTATGAAGCGCGGCTCTTATTTCCTGACGTTAGTTCCATTGTTACGGTTGTTACGTGACGTTATTAGTTGAACAAACACCAGATCTTTTTTCTCACCTTAACCAAGTAGTTTTGCTGCATAAACATAACCAATGGTTTCACAACGTTAACCACGTCGCATTGTACGTTTCTTCAAGTGTGACACAAGGCTGACGTGTTTGGGCTGATACATCGGGGGGGGAGACAAAGTTCAAACAAAGTTTTCAGGGAAAGAACGAGAACAAAATATAGACTCTCCCCAAAACCTTAACGCTCGCGCCACACTTCCTGCGTGATGGCCGCCTCTCTGAACTGCTGCTCTCACGCCAGTGGTGTCCGACATAATTGCCTTTCATAATGGCCCCAATGCTTCATTTCATTATGAATGCCATTTATTCATTTTAGACAGAAAAAGTTGAAGAAGTGTTGAATACAATAATAACAATCCACAGTTAAAGCCGGTAGTCTGTTCATTCATGGAGTCGTGCAAGTCACTGCAATTCCCACAACACTGTCCTGCAGGTATTTCTGAATAAAAGCCTTTAAAAATTAAATAAAAGGGATTCTGTCCACAGAAAGATGCTAGAGGGCTTTTATTTTGAAATGAAAACCGTTTTAAATAGATACCTTTTTAACCCTGTCTGTGACACGTTCTACAGACAGTCATAGACGCTGTAGAAGTGTTGCTGGTATGATGTCAATATATTGTCAAAAGATCATTTTCACTTTTTGTTTTTGGTGTGAACTGTGTGAGCTGCAGAGCCGCACCAAAGCCGAAATACTCCTCCCCTTTTCTCAACCCAATCCCCCTGATCCTTGTTGTAAAGTCCCTACCTCTGTCAAGCAGGTTCTCTCGTGAGTATTTCCGTCAGGATGGTGTAAGTGGGGTTGATGAACACGTTTGTTGAAACCCCACCAATGAGCAACACTGTTGCACAGAGTGACAGTTGCAGTTATTGGGTAACAATAGAGCTCTATGGAACGGAGGAATAAGATATGTCAGGCTTTGATACACACGTGATAGATGGTTAGTGGGACCCATTCATTCTTGGTTTGGATCTGTAGATGGGACAACTCTACCATTCAGACCTGTGGATGAGGAAATCAAGCATGTGCTGGATCACAGTTGGAACACAGTTGGCATGCAGCAACACACCCCACTTACTTGAATGGTAGTGGAATCTGCACACGTGAAACAACACGACTTGTTTTGTGTATGACACACATCTGTGGCTAGCACCTGCACATTGTGAAATCACTATAAAAGTGTATATAAGATATATATAAGAGTGTAACAACTGTTTAATTGAGTCAGGTTGGCATCTCGTGCCTATCTCTGACGGACAGACTCAGCAGATCAGTTTGGCTTCCTGTAGTGTCTCTGTAATGTTCCAAAATAAAATAATTAGTGGCGAATGGTATTTCTACAGCCAGACTTAGAGTTCCCTCCCAGCCTTCTGGGAGGCCAGAGCTGCAGGTATGGGAGGTATTGAAGGTGGTCGGCGCCGGAGGTGCTCATCAGGCCAGACACAGGGTGTCGGGTTAACCCTGTCAGCAGTAAACGATCCACGGAACGCAGTGGGATGGCATCTGACTCAGACATGTGCACCTGTAATGGTGGGCTAATACTAAAAAAGGCAGAGACTGATCTATGGTCTTGGTGCCTTAAGAGACGGCAATACTGGCCTCAAGTTGATCTCATGGGTATCTCAATAGCACGCCATCTTAGTGACGTTCTGTGTCATCATAACGCATTTTAGGCTTTTTTCCTGTGTCCTATCATGGCGTTAAATGACACCGAAAAGCAAAATAATTGTTGTTATTGCACACTATAGGACTTACAAATTGTGATGTAAGTACAATATGAATATGATGCTTTAACCTATTTTAGATTTTCTGATAAATATTACACATATCAAAAAAATCTTGTCGAGATATAACAGAAAATGTCTTATTAAAAGAAAGTTAAAGATGGATAAGGTACCATTAGTGTAACATTATTAAACCCAGATGGGCTACGCACTTTAAAATGACAACCTCGGCAGTGAATTCATGTGAATCAAACCCACCTCTTCAGTCATTGTTCAAGTCAATGACACTTGAACAGCAGCTGCTCTATGCAGAGTCGAATGGGCTCCAATGACCCAGAGGTTTGATGTGATAATACTTTATACTGTTGATTCAATTTGTGGTTGTTCTGTTTTGTCAAGAACATCCTGGGTTAAATGAGAGCTCTTGTGATAATTGCTGTTACTAAAGCTTCTCTACTCTGACAAGAAAACATATTGAGGCAAATACTGAATACCGAGTGAGTCAATGTCTGACTGCCGGCCAGAAGCAGCCTAATCCACTTGTGATGCCGGTGAAATGTCAGAGCCAGCTCTTAGGAATATGTGTTTTTTTGGAGACTTTTCTCCCAATCACAAAAACACACTGTCGAGCTCCTGCTCCGGTGACAAAACTGAGAAAAGAAATGAGTGGGACATTTTGGGAATAGCCCTGATTTCTGTGTGAAACCAGAAAGAAAAGAGCGCGAGGGAAGGAAGCCGAGAAAAAAGGGGAGGCGGTCCCCACAGAAGAGAAATGAAACAAATGGATTTGAAATGCTATTTGATGCTATGAGGTTTTTGGTTTTGCAATGACTGAGAACATGGATCTTTTCAATGTGCAGGGCTTCTCTAGCCAAAGGCTGGCTAGAGGCTCTCACTTTCAACACTTCTCAAGCTGAACAAAACAACAGCAGTTCAAATGGGAGCCGAATCCAAGCCGGCAGCTCCTCTTCATCCCCCAGCTAATTACCTGCAGGGTGACCGTATGCTTATTAAAATGTCCCCCTAAAAAAGTTCTGAGTTGTTTTCAACCATTCCAAGGCAACAAGGAACCAACGGAGCTCAAAGCAGATACAAACTGCCTTGAAAGTTCCCCTTTTTTTAACATTTCAGAGAAAAGGAAAATCATGAAAATGGTCCACAGGGAGAAGAGTGGAGGCCTGACATTGCGGTAATCTGGTGTAAAATTGGCTGGAATTTTAAATTCTGAAATAAACAAGTGTGAGAAATGATGATGCTGCAGTCGGCTGTAATGAATAATTCCACAGTCTGTTTCTCATTCTGTTAAATGGATCAGCGGGAGACACTCCCTGTCCTCATTCCTGACAGTTGTAATTCTGACCTAGTCTCCAGACTTATGGCAAGAAACTTTTCTGCTATTTAAAGTTTCACAGAAGCGCTCTTTCAGACTCATTATCTGTGTCCATTTTAAGTTATATATGCTGTACGCTTGCTCAAATGGTTCCTGCCACATAAAACTGCAGATGACATTTAAAAAAGAATCCTGTCCTCTGTGTAGGCCACACACTAAACTCCATGACAAGATTTATTTATCCTAATGAAAAACCTTCTCCACAAGGCGCCTTTCAGGACGACCCTCCAACCTTACAAAATGTCTGACACCGGTGTTAAACTTATCTCTTCCGAGCTCTTTATGAAAGAAACGGTGATTTATTACGCGGATCAAAGAAACTGTGGTTTACAATTAATTTTGTGTAATAGTTCTTTAATACCGTGGTTGAAATATGTCCCTTTAGTGATAGGGGCTGCATGAATTAGAATTAATTCCTGTTTAATTGTTCCTATATTTCAGTGGCTGTAGTGGCGGCGGAGCTGAGGTAATTTATTTCCTGTGTAGGATGAGAGATGGTCCATGGCCAAGGCTGCCAGGGGAGGAGTGGTTAATTGCAGTAGATTGCCTTATCCCCTTGTAATTATGCCCGTCTCTTTGGAGTTCCTTGCCTCCAAATGGCCAATCGATACTATCAGACCGCAGACAAGGAGGAGGAGTAGGAGACAGAGATGTGGGTCCCAGGCCGGACTTGGGTCTATGGGAGGCGCCGGCTCCGGACCGCAGATAGCAAGGGCCAGGAAGTAAATCATATCAAGGCACAGATTACAATTTCTGCTTTGGTTGGGATAGTTTTGGGGGAAGAGATTTGGAATCATTCTCTTTGATTAACTTTACTTCACACTGTTGGGAACGAAAAGGAGCGTGTTTGAGTTATCAGCACTTGAGAAAACTAAATTATTGACTTCAATAGAATTATTAATGTCAGTAAGATTATTAATGATTATTAATAATAACGGGGCACCACCCTGTGAACAGGGACCAATAACCAAACGATAAACTAAGTCTCATAATTAGTGTTCACTCCCAATGTCAACAGTCTGAGTACTATTACACATTCAGAGTGAAAGTGAAGGTTTAAGTACGTTCACAATACATGTTCACAATACATGCACAAAGTAATCACAGACAGCTGCTCTTTAAAGTATAACAGAGTTTATTAAGTTCCAATAATAATGATCTAATATCTAAAACTAACAACAACTATACATTTATGAGCATGCTATCTAAAATCAACAAACTATGGAAAGGGGGGGGGGGAGTGTGTGTGTGCATGTAGTGTGTGTGTGTGGGGGGGAGGAGCGAGAGACCAGCTCGGACAACGTATGACGTAATCTGAAACGTGGCGACGTCTCTCACGAGACCACAAAGATGGCGCGAGACTCTACAATGGCGGACAATAGAGACCTCGTTATCTACACGTGTCTGGAGCCGTTAGCGCACCCCGTAGCTACATTAGCTTAAAGCTATATGTGTGTGTGGGTTAGTAAAAGAAGAGAGAAAGCAAACAAAACTAAATAGGTCCTCCAAAACCAAAGATTAAGATCCTCCGCGCCGCGCTGGAGTTTGGAAGACTGCTCTCTCAGCCAGAGGAGCACAGCCGGCGACTCTTTGTCACAGCCGCGGTTCTGACCTCTGAACTAATGAGAAACAACCTCCGGCCTCACTAGTGGAGGACTATCTTCAACACGAATTGCGGCATGAAATACACAGTAACTTCTACACCAGTAACACCAGTGATCTCAGCGATCGTTAATGTCGGCGATTATTGAGCATACACCACGTTATAAAAATGACAGTAACTTAAGCACACAAACAAGACAAATAAAACACGATGACCTCTCACTCTAAATCTGCCCAGACTCTGTTCGCCTTACGGTGAGTTGCAATCGTGGCGATTGATGCGGTCCTTCTGAGTTGTCGGTGGAGCTCAGGCAGCGCGGCTCCGTGCGGCGCGATAAATTCTCTCGGTGGTAGAGAATGTCTTCGGCTCAAGTAAGGGAATTCACATCCTTACGGCGGAAAACAAAGGCGGCTTGGGTGGAGAGGAGAAATGTGATTATCTCTCTCTGAAGAAGTTGGATTCTTCACCTCTGCAGGAAAGTGGTTCGCTTCCTCGTCGGGATGCGGACAAAAACGAAATGAACAAACAGTCCGGTAGATTCGTCCAGCGAATATAAAACTGTTAGACCTAGGACTTTCTTTAAGAGGACAGCAACGTTGCGTGTGCTTCCTAGCTCGACGGAGGTCGAAGGATAAGCATAGAGGTGAAGGAGCAAGACTGTTTTATAGAAACAGGGGCTGAACCACAGGGGCCAATTAGATCGCAGTGTTGCATTGCGTGACGAGTTCACACCTTGATGTGAACTTCTTTCTGGGGGGTTTGAATGCTTATCAAACTCAAATCAGGATGAACCCTTTGCTCGGCAAAAAGGAAGGCCTGATTCTCTTTGTCTCACAGCACATGGCGAGGGCACATAGTCAGACCCCAACAACACCTACAAAGAAGCACACTGCACTGCTGCTGTGATGTCCAACACTTGCAACTCTCCATTTGGAGTTACTTTTAGTTGTTTGAATGGAAACTTGTATTGCTCCTTTTATATCCTGAGTGGGTTTGATGTGAGAGGGTCCCATGAAACCCTTTCAGAATATCCTGACTGAAACTTCAGCAGACTTAAAACAAAAGTGTCACTCCCCAGAAAATACCAGTCCTCTTTCATAATGTTTTGTGTCACAGTGCAGGGCATACTCAAACAGGGATTGGACCCAAACTAATTAAGTCATTAATTGAAGTCTCAGCAGGTGAAAGAGTCCAAATAGGCAGGTTACAGGCGAATCCAAAACACAGACCAGGAAACAGGCTGGACTACTTAACACAAGGTAAGGTGACAAAGTGACACAAAGAGAGGGAAGCACAGAGACTAAATACACAAGGGACTAATTAACTAATGAAACACAGGTGGGGCGAAAACAGGAACACACACAAAGACAGGAAGTAAAAACAAAAAGGACACATGAGGAGAGTAACTTCAAAATAGGACAGGAACAAGACTAAACTAAAAAGATCATGACAGATTTGCTTCATTAAAATCAGATAATGGGTACATTCTGAAACATGTTTAACCCTTATGTCTTAAGGACATCTTAAGGCTTAAGATGAGAGGCTTTTAATGGGTCCAAAACTTTGGACCTGATCTGAAACATACCTTAAATCTTAATAAAACAAAAACTCAGATCATGTCTCAAGTAGATCGGGGGGGACAGTAAGTCCAGACGATCATGATGGACTACGTGATCAGTGGTATTTGGTTGGATCCACTCGTATATTAGATAGTTTGACACACAAACAAGAGGTCTGCAGCAGTAGAACGGGACTTTACCCGGACTTGATTAGACTGAATATAATTTGTATCCAGTCCGACCCGGGTCCAGCGGTCGTATCTTTGTTACTAGGAATCGAGTGGACCCTTGAGGGCCTCTACGTCAGGCTCCCTTCATGTTACATGTGGTAAACACTGTCTCTGATAGGCCTGTGGTTCCGTGGGTCGGACTTATCGGACTTCATGTCAACCCCACCAGGTCCGGAGGAATTAATCGCCGTGCGTAGGTCAACATGACACGCTGGGAGGCAAATATTCAAGAGTGGCGAGTGGTCACGTCCCACTGTTTTGGTATCTATCTGGCTGAGCACGGGTGGTCAATGTTAATGGTAGTGAGTGAGTATGTATAGGTAGGGGGGTCGACTAGAGACAGAGAGAGCCAGGGGGGAAAGAGAGAGAGATCAATTGTGCTGAGGTATCCTATTGACGGAACTGGTATGGAGTGGTCAGAGCAGCAGAGGCTTGCACTCACAGGTCTGTGTAGTCACACCCATATCCAAGAATCCATCTACACACACATCCATGCACCCAAACCCCAATTCGCTTACACAAATCTATGTTTCCTAACCAGCTGGCTTAATGAGTGCTACCCAAAAAGTTTGGCTTCCCATTTGTCTTTGTAGCGAACTTGAGATTTGCATAGCGCACTCTAAGAAGTCTTAGAGGACAAACTGAGATCAGAAATCTTTGAAAGGCCAGCTGGGCCTCTGGGTAGCTCCTTTTGTCTCACTTTTCTTCTTCTCTTGCCTTTCATTTTCTTTAAATTATTATCTTTTTTTTTTGCATTTTGTTTTCTCACATCTTGATGTTTAAAGCTTAAGATCACTTGATCCTTCATGTGGATTTCAACTCTGCTCTTGATATGTCCTTGGTGATATGGACTATATATGTGGCTGTGATTGTCATGTGGTGTCTGTAAGTTGATCCTATTGCCTGTTGGGCTTTTCGGAGTTGAATCCAGATCAATTTCCTGTAATGAAAGTAAAGGCCTCTGAAAGACAGATGAAGGTGTTGGCTAAGCTGCCAACAGACTAACAGATACTTGCAAATGCAAAAGGTTTGGAAACCTGACCCAACTGTCTGGACTGTTGGCAAAATGCGAAGAACATGAAGAGCCCGCTCTCCCTTTTCTCCCTTGGAAAAGAAAGGTGAAACATTTGTGTGCATTATCGCTGCTGATTGTTCTGTTTCTTGCTGTGTCAAACACTCCCACTCCTCCTTATTTAGGCCACAGTCTGATTAGACCAGACAAAGCACCCGCTTTCTCTCACAGTGTAACCCACCACAGAACCAAACCGGCTCAATCCTCTCCATTACCACTCTCCAGCAGGTAATTGACTTCCAGTCACATTTGCTTCAGTGTTATAGCTACTTTGGCTCTTTTCTAAAGAAGGGGGGGTCTCGGGCCCTTTGAAGTAGGTTCAGGTTTAAAAGCTCTCGGGCTCTTCTGCGGCTGATTGAGAGTCAGATTCTGTCCGAGTGGGAGGTGGAGGCGGGAGTTGCATTGGGAGCTACCGCTGCCTTTATCACTGGGCGTCCTTCAAAGAGCAGATAGGGTTTTGTGATAATGAGAGGGCGGCGTGGAGTTTCCGAGGTTCAGAGACTAGGCAGTTGTCGGTGATGCTATCCGGCAGATAGTAATTTTAGAGCACATTCTCAGTGTCTGAGGTGACACAAAGGGGCTGAAAGCACTGAGAGAGAGAGAAAAGAGAGAGCCAGATATACTTGGAGCAATCAAAGACCTATTGGACCCCATGCTGGGTCCATGGTGGCTGGTGGAGTGGATGGCAGTGCAGATGAATGGTTGGAGTGATGTGTGTATGAGCGTGTATGTGTGAAAGTTGTGTGCAGTCTTTGAATCTCAAGGAAGAAATGTATGTGGATTGTGAGTGTGTGTACACCTGTAATTTGGCTTAAATGTGAGCAATCTTAATTACATTTTATGTATATCTATATAGATATATATATATATATATATATATATATATATATATATATATATATATTATTATTTTTTTGAGAATATTTTAAATGATCAATGAAAGCATTTTTTAATGCTTATTTTTGTTGAGTTTGACCATTTTTATACTTGCGCGCCAATGGCCATGGACGGAGGCTTCAGGTTGTCGTTTCATCTGTTATCCATTATCTTCATGATTGGGATATGCAATATCTAATCAAATTTGGCAACTTTGAACAAATGTTCACAAGTTAAAACACGTTCTTTGCCATAACTCAAGAATTCATATGCTAATTATGACAATTTCACACAAATGGGTAACATGATGTAGAGATGACATGGATGTAAACTTGACTGGTTGGTGGAGGAATACCGTGGGGCACTAATCAGTATTAACTCCTCTCTACCCACCATGTTCATTGCTGAGATTTGGAAACTAGGAGCAGGTAGGTCATGAGTTAGACTGACCTACCCACCATACACTCAGAGGTTTGCTGTTGCTCCACTGATAGCATAAAAACTCTACCCAGTAATACATTAAATCTGAGTTATAAATGTTATATGTAAATAAAGATTTGAGACAAAAAGAATCACCTAAACTGCCTATCCACATATTTGGACCAGAAGTATAAGTAAGACATTGTGGATAACCTTATTTGTTAGCTTTGTGATTATCAGAGAACTATACTGTTATGTTGATGTTTGAAGAGGATATCTGCGTCTTTGCACGAGGTGGACGTCCAACATGGCTCAACTTTGAGGACGCCTGTTCTGAATGGTTGGTTGTTATCTCATATCGGTTAACGTGCAGGAAAACATTTGTTCAAATCAAAAGGGGCGAGGTCAGGGAGTGATCGATTTACGGATCTCGGCAGTTAACTTGGTCAGCACATTGTTATCATAACTGATGTAAATGACTGAAAAAATAACTTCTTCCTTTCAGTGTGGGAGGCTTCAACTCTTGCTTCAGATTATTCATAGATTGTGGTCATGGTTAGAATATTGGAAAGTCTGACTGGAGTGAGAACTCACAACGTGACACCAATTTACCCTCCACACCCATTCTTTCACTCTCACTACATACAGGACTCTGAATATGTTGCTGTAGTACTGAATGCTGGCCCTGGATGTAAATCCTCTGCAGCTTAATTCCTACGGATACAGTGCCGGTATGAGCGTTTGCCTTAGGCTACATCCATACTCAAACGTAAACAGAGTTTTCAAACTAAAACGATCTCCGTCCAGACTAACACGCCTGAAAACGAATATCACGTGACTCTTCACGTACACTGGGCATGCGCGTGGGTGTCGATGTAAACAGGAAGTAGATTGGTTGCTTAGTTAAAAAAAATACGACAGAGTAATAAAGTAGTCTTTAATAATGAAAGGTCGTGTTTGATACTTAAGATCTTCTCTAAAATCTTCCTCTATGAACTCAAACAGACACAGTTCGTGGAAAGTTTTAGAAGTTTTATTTGTCAGACTTAACGTTAGTTACAGCGCTGCAGGTCTTGTTCTATCTCTCTCTCTCTCTCTCTCTCATCATATTTACATTAAAATCAACACTTACACGTAACAGTTTACTAGATTATGGGTCCATAACACACGTCTCTCACTCGTGTCCTCGGTGTTGTTGTCTGTTCTCACTCGTAGCTCTGCTGGTGGCTGAAGTCTCTGTCCTACTGAATAGCATTTACTGCTAACCGTGACTTCAGACGTCCTTCGTAGGTCTGATAACGCCGCTGGTCACGCCGCTCACTAATCGCTCCAATAACAGCTGCTTCCTCTGTAATAATGCAGACTTTAACTGAACAACAGCTGCTAGTAAAGACAACACGGTCAGCAACACCTGTAATCAGTTGTCCATGTTGAATTAACCTGGTAGTCGATCGGTAATCAAGGCTGTTGTTTGTGAGCTTCTGGGTAAGGGTCACGTGATAGACATGTGACGAATCAGGGAAGGACACGTCATGACTGCTAAGAACCAATCAAGTAGCGAACGCGGGTGTGGGCGTCATCGTTTCTAAATGTATGCGTTTACGACCGTCCACATGAAAATGCAACCCGGCGTTTTCAAACGTATCCGTTTACAGCGCTCTAAAACGCCGGCGTAGTGTGGACGCTCAGTGTAAACGTAGCAAAACATATGCGTTTAAAATGGAAACGTAGTAGTGTGGACACGGCCTCAGTGTGTGTGGTTGGCCTGGTGTGGTGGGTGTCTCCATGGCCCCGGCCTCGTTAAGGGGAGAGCAGTAATGGATGTCAACAGGCTGGCCTCTTCTCACTGTGTCAACATTAATCACCAGGCCTGGACGCCACCGCCCCACACCGCTCTGCTTAACACAACACACTGCACCCGAGTCAGCAACCACGCCAGCCGCGGACACACACACACACACACACACACACACACACACACACACACACACACACACACACACACACACACGCACGCTTTTTCTTCCTCACCTTTGCTCCTCTTTTGAACAAGTGTCTTCCTCCCGTCCCTGTTCTCTATCTTCAGTTTTCTCTTCCCTCCTATTTTCTTTCCTTCATATTTGACTTTTCTTTATTGGCTCTCCCATGTCTCCCCACTTCTACATTGCCCCAGTCATGTGCTCCCTCTCCACTTACCAGTTAATCACTGCTGCTAATTACAGTCGTTGCTCCACAGATGCAAATGAGAGCTTTTTTGCAAAGGCAAGGCCAGTTCTTCCATGCATGTTCACACACACACACACACACACACACACACACACACGCACACACACACTTTGGAGTCAAGTATCTTTAAACTGTAACAGTAATGTTTACCCTCTTGTTGGAGAGAAGGTTGACGTCTGCTTCTCTGCAGACCACACCTTCATAGCTGGGTGTGTTCAGGTTTGGTCTGTATGTAACAACATGTTACAGGGATACACATAGTCAACCGTGTTTGGCAATGCAAAGAAATGCTAGTTTAACTGCTTAGTTTAGTTTTATCACTTTTGACATTTTGACACCAGAGCAGTGTTGCAGACAAAGAGTTTGAGGAATACGAGGGAGTTGTGTGCTTAATTGAATGAAATGAATTCATTAGATAGGGTGTAATGTAATCCCACTAAATCACTAAAGGCCCAAGCTATGCATTTAAGAGTTAACTGGAATATAATTATTCACATTATGACAATAGTAATGAGCTCAGAGCTCAAGAGTTCAGACTTGTTATGGCCTGTGGGATGAAGCTGTCACTGAGCTGGGTGATGCAGGACTGGAGGCTGTGGTATCGTCTGCCAGACGGCAGCGGGCAGAACATGATGCTTTTGGCTTTCTTCCTGCACCGCTGGGTGCAGAGGTCCTCCATGGATGGCAGCTCCATCCTGTTGATGACGGTTGGGGGCAGTGCAACTGCCATCCCAGGCAGAATACTCTCGATGGCATCCCTTAGTCCACGTTGAACCTCCTCGGCCTGCTGAGGAAGAAGAGCTGCTGTCTTGCAATCTTTTTGATGGTGTCTGAGTGATGAATCCAGGTCAGGTCCTCACTGATGTGGATCCTGAGGAACCTGAAGCTTTTTGTTAGTGGAGATGGGGGCGCTGATGTTAAGATGGAGGTTGTTGTCTTGGCATCACGGTGTCAGGGCTCTGACCTCCTCTCTCCTGTCATTAAAAGGAGGAGCTTGTGTGTGTGTGTGTGTGTCCTGACATTGTTGGTCTTCCTGCTAAGCCCCAGGCGCTGTGCTCCATTAGCAGTTGGGCTGTAGGAGCTACTTGGCATTCAGTAGTCTTTGGCACCGGCACCAGCCCGAGAGACAGTGTCTTGCCTGGGGGGGTTAATGAACCCCAGGCCTGGCCCTGCCTCCACATTAATTGTTTCTGCAGCTCTGGCAGACCTGCAGAACAAGAACTCCTCTCCCCACATCGCCTCACCTCTCCGTGTCTCCTCGTCTCTTCTCAGCAACAGATGACTGCTTCGCACCACGTTGCATTCATCAGAGTTGTTCTTCATTCACGCAATATTGAAGAATTGGCTGTGCTTGTCTTCATCTTAAAGCAGGGATGAGAAGAATGAATTCTCGCAGTGTTGGGTGATTTATTTTTCTGTATCTTTCTCCGTCATGCTCACTGTCTGTGTGCACCGAGGCTTGCTGCTCTGCCTGTAGAATATGGAGGCAGATAATATGTCAGGCAGGTGAACTCAAGGCAGTCAAATCCGAAGGTCCGTATTCAGGTACTGGTTGAAATGTCTGGAAAGCAAGGAACGAGGCAACATTTACAATCTGGAGGGTTCTATCCTGCAGTGCCGATTAGGGGAAAGCGGATAGAGGTGAGCAGGTGAATGAGAGTCAGGTGACTGGGTAAGGTGGGAAAGTGTGAGGGCATCTGGTGGATGGATGGAGAATGGCAGTGCATTGGGCCGAGGACGTGAGAATGTGGCTGAAGGGAGGGAGTGCCAGATTGGGAAAAACAGACATGACTAAGGCAGCCTTTGTGACATAATATCTGAGGATGAAATATGTTGATACGGTCAGCATGTCACCGTTCGGCCACTGGAATAAACACGCACTACTCAGGCCTGGCTGCTTGCCGAGTAGAACACTCACAGAGACGAACACACATGCGTAATAATACTCTCAGTGAAGTGCTGTGGTGGAGCAGTCCTTCAAAGCCCAAGGGTGAACTGCAACATAATTCTATGATCAGGTTATACACAATTGCTCTGCCGAGTTTCCATGTGCTCATAAAAGTAATGTGAGTGATGACAGGCTAAAGGCAAGCCTGAGGAGCTTGCATATAATGCGGCAGTCCAACACAGTCTCACGGCAGTACGTGACAAAGACACGAATTGTCTGTAACTACGTACAGTTATGTTTAGGCAACAACACTTTGGGACCAATGGATGATTTCACTGTGATTATACCATGAAGCAGGGTATGCTTTAGGGCGTCGCTACCATGGCGTTGTCCGGTCCGTGTTCTTGTCTGAGAACTTTCACGGTGTGTTTTCATTTCATGAAAGTTAAATTTACATTTTGGTCGCTTGAAAATGTCATGTTCAGCGTTTGGTTGTACTTAGCACCACCCTCCTCTGTCGCTTCTAGTTCCAAAAGAGATGTGGACGGACAAATTCAAGATGGCAATGACCAAAATGTCGATCTCGAGGCTTGACAACAACAGTCCACAAGCCAGTGGTTGATGACACATTGACTACGCCCATTTCTTATATACACTTTATGGGTCAGAGGTGTAACAACATGAAAGCCTTTAAAGCTGGTATAATAGAAATTGGAAAAATCATGACATTTAACATTTGATACCAAGTTTCAGTACATAACGGTTTTCAATACAGATTTAGTTTTGTTGTACTATTGTACATAATGATGGTGGCTAGTTGCTGAACGCTGACATCATCATTGGTTAACTTGGTCTGTAGTGTAGTTAGCTGGCTACCAAAGTCTGCAGTCAGCCTTTTTCTTCAGGATAACTGCTCTAACTACAACAGAACGAGTCTAATTCACTGCAACATCAAAACACATAATATAATATGTACTTAGTTATTCTTTGAATCTGTGCAGTTTGTGCCATTTCTCACAAATAACAGAATGAATTGATTCTATTTGTAAACTGTATGTGTTGCTCTACAAATCACAGTGAAAAGAATCATTTTAAGAACAGGCGGGCTGAGGAGATTTGATTTGTGCTCGGAAGCTTGTCACACTCAGTTTATCTCTTTATTCCCAGTAGCCTTAGCTTCTGTGTACAGGTACCGGACTGTTCACTGTAAAGGTTACATCACAGCATGATCTTAAAGAGGAGGACAGGCAGATTGCAGCCCCAGAACCAGAGGAGACCCCTCAATGGTCTCAGTGGCCCCTAAAACCAGTAATATTTTAGACATCAGAAATACAGCTAATTGCAATAATGGTGACTTATTCACGACTGTAATAATGTACAATTTTGAAATTGCAGATAAAAACAAATTTCATTCTTGGCTTTTTGAGGGCTCTCTACATGCAGTTCCACTATTCCACCGGTTACAGACCTGCATATCAGCTCCTTCATGAGTACTGTGCATGTGTGAGACGAGTTGTGTATTGTTGAATGTTACTAGTATTTAAGTTGTACTGTTGACTGTGTTAATGGTATTTAAATGGTATCATTGTTTACCGTGTAACTGGTATATGATGTATTGTTTACCGTGTAACTGGTATTTAACTTCTCACATGTTAGATTCATGTATGCAGCACAGGCCTTCACATTTGTTGTAACACTCGATGTTTTGTTAAATGGTTACACAAGGATACTGTAAAAGGAAAACTGATGTTGACTCAGTGTTGGTTAAAGTGCATGCTTAAGAGCATGGATCAAAGACAGTTAATGAAAAATGTATGCCCCCTCTATCAGATCAAATACCTTATTGTAGCTCCTACCTTATCAGACTATCACAGCACAGGAGTCTGTTCTGCTATCACTCTTGTTGTATCTGTGCACATGCTATTCTGTAATAGTCCACCGGCGTGGTGCTAGCAGCAGTTGTGATACATGTTTGTAAGGCTGACAGTGCAAACCCAGGGGTAACCCAAAGGGATGGTCACACATTGTGACTGTTGAGTTGGGTTGCTTCTAGTTGTGATTTGTTTGTTCCGAGTCAGTCACTGAGTTAACAGCACGTCTTCTCGTGTGTCTGTGCCGCCCTTCCATCCAGATTGTCCCGCAGCATGAATGAGTGCAGCAAATGGTTCCACCGTGGATCTCCATTTGTATCTTGTTTGTCAACATTCATCATCATGGACTCGTGTTCAATATGTACGTCTTGTAAGACATGTTGTATGGAATGAGTTGTGTGTTTGGGACGTGGGGTCTTCGTACATTAAGTTTCAATAATCTTCACTTCTCTTCTCAGAAACGAGGTGTCTTCACCCTCCCTCTTCTGTTCAGGTCTAAGAACATTTCATTGAGAGGTCAGGCATCATTACACCATCGTCCTGCTGCTCTGCTCTTCCTTTGTTGCACTTTCCCTTGTATTCAACCTTTGAGACAGTCTATCTTTACATCTTTTAAACTCTTATGCTTGAGTTGTGCATTGTGAACAAGGTTAAAGACATTTGTAAAACACAGAAAGTTGTCAAAAAGTACCCTCAACCCACACAATGACGTTCCGCTCCTTCTCCTTTGTAATGTGGTGAAGAAATTGTCCTTACGAGGGTGATAACAATTTAGACGTACTTAGCAAAGCACATAGAGGAGAAAATAGGCTCCACAGACAGAACATAGACAACAGAGCTCATTTTAAAATAGAAAATGTGCCTTCTACCGCTCCTCTATCCTCCATCACGCAGTCAAATGATCCCCGTAGCTTTAAGCACCACAACCAACGAGAGATGGCTTTTCTTCCGTGCAACTGTTTTATGGAGTCATTGAATGCACATTACAAGGATGCTTCTGAGAGGAGAAGAGAGCTGTAGAGGCCTGCGGATGGAAAGGCATGCTGGGGATTCAATGTATGCACTCGCTCATTGGCACTGACGAGCTGGCAGCCCGAGCTGTTAAATATCCAAAGTGGCCGTGCAGAGACATTGCCTGTGTGCATGTGGAGAATGTTCACATTGGACTGTTACAGCGATTGACCTTGTCCATGAGGCCTGTCTAGACCGTCACCCACTCTCTGCTCCGCTCCACCACACAGTTCATTAGTCGCAGATCGTCTGCTTTTGTTTGCTGATCGTTGACTGTAGAATAATAAGACGTTTCCAGACACTGCGGAATTGTATTTGGCGCTGTGGCAAACACTATAACTGGTCATCCAAATCACTGGGCAGAAATGGAATTACTTCTCTAATATGCTTATGTAAATACATAATTATGACATTTCGGTAACTGACACTTTTGAATCTGCCCCTGTTTTTTAAGTTTGTTTGCACAGCAAGGCACAGCTCCTGTAGTCTGTGCTCTGTGCTGATGTAATGTCCATGTGTTCCATCGTGTGATGGTGTGCACTGTCAAACACACCCAGATGGGGGCTGGCTCAGTAACAGGGCCGTTTACCCTCTGTCACTGGCCGCCAGGGCCAACACTTGAAGGTTGTTCTAGGTCAACACTTCACTCTCATTGGTCAAAAAGTGCCCCTGGCCAATCACAATGACCCATTGGAGACTATCTGTGTGTTAAAGCCTCAGGTGTGACTTTGCATTTCTGCAGCCTGAGCAAGAAATATCATTGTAGTTGTTGTTTGGATTGTTAAGAGTTGAGACCTGCTAAAGGTTAATGGTGTCCTGCTGAGAGGATAGCAGTTCAAACCGGTTTGCACTTTATTGGTTTACAGTAACAACTATCATGCCGGCTGCTGACTTCATCACCTTAAGGGTAGCGTAAAGTAAACTTTTTGTGTTTTTTGGAAATAAATCCCTAATGCAAACAATAATCTAACATTGAAAAGATAAAGTGTTCAAATACAGATTACAGACAGGCTAAATTACATACAGCACAGAGAAGAATCGCTTATCAACACATTTTAAATTAAGAATATGCACTACCCCCAAAATCCCAAAAAATCCACGAAACAAGGATTCATAATCTCACATTTTTCATCATGCACCAACATCAGTTATTATCACGTACTCTCAGAAGTAAAGTTTGTGTGTGTGTGTGTGTGTGTGTGTGTGTGTGTGTGTGTGTGTGTGTGTGTGTGTGTGTGTGTATGTGTGTGTGTGTGTGTGTGTGTGTGTGTGTGGCGCTGTCCCGGGTCCTGAAATGCAGATGAGGAGCTATTAAGACAGTCTCAACATAGCCATGTATTTTAACACGCTACAGTCTTATTCATTGGTTCATAGACCTCCATGTGAGCAAATTCCTTTTTAATTGAATTGATGTGATCGTTGCACAATTTTTTTAGCCATTTTCGTATCAATGAAAAGCCCCAAAAAAAGGTATTCGGGACAATCTTACAAATTTCAGAACAATTGTGTCCTGCAAGGGTGAAACAGCGGGCATTGGAATGGACAGCACAGCAGTGAGACTTTGTGGCTTACTCATGCTACTGTGTTTGTATATTAAAGCAAAACACACCACCATAAGATTGTATCATGCTCATTTTTAGCGTGACTGATTCAATATTTTTAAATTGTAGATAATGCAGATGAACCATATGCAATGCACCAGCTGTTTCCGAATGTAACGTGTGTGTGTGTACAGTGTGTGGGACAGTAGAAGCGGCGTCGGCCCGACCCTCCCAGTGTTCTCACTCAGCCGAGTCCTCTTGAGCTGACTGTCGAGTTATTTATGTGAGGAAATGTGACCAAGGGTACGTGTGTATCCCCGTGACTCTCACTTTAATTAAAACCTCAATCACCCAATGACAAGATCGACTGGTGCAAGCCTCCCTGTGTGTACTGCTGTGTGTGTGTTTATCCGTGTACGTGTGTGTCTAATTAACCAGTCAATCTCTGATGTGTGACTGACATGAGGTACACAGGCCAGAAATACAGATTAGGAAGGCGACAGGGCTGGATGTTATGTCATAAGACACTCACAACATGATTCTTGATTCAATTTGTTCCCAATTTGTCTCTTTGTCTCTTTGTCTTGTATGACTTTTTCTTCTCCATTGGCTCCAGTGAACCTTTATCTTTTATGCCCCACTCCACGAACTTTAACCTTCACCTCACCATCGCGCCCTTTTTTTTTACAGCAGCACTGTTTGTCATGGCAACAAATCAAATGTTCAAGAGATAACATAACTGTCCGTTGCAGTCGCATTCACCGGCCCCCAAAAAACACACGCGCGCTGCCTAACTGGCCGTCAAAGAGCGGAGGTGAATGGAACAAAGATGTGTTGTGAGCGTGACGATCAGCTCCCCGTGCCTGACCATCTGCAGCAGGCTGGGCTCAGCGGGAGGACGGGGAAATGAGGTCAGCTCAGCTTTTGAAGCTGGCGAGCTGCAGGCAGACGAGGCACCATGCCGAGACTGGAAGCTCACATGAAAGGCAATCAACCAAAATAGCCAAATATTGTTACGACTGTAGACGCGAGTGTCGCTCAGTCTGAGAGCTGAGAAATTCAAAGTGGAGAGAAACTTTTTCTTTTGTCCTCACTCTGGTGTTTACCTAACCTGTCGCGTGTGATTCCCAATTAAATGCAGAATGTACAGGAGCTATCTTAAGACTATATGATGCGGCTGTTCTTTTCTTTGCTTCTCTTGTACAATTGCAGGAACAAAAACGTCTCTCAACAAACCTCAGATATCCAAACTGATCTGACAGAAAGCATATGGTGAGATTAAAAATACAACTTTTCACTGTAACGAACAGTTTTGTCTTTTCACCACTCCCTTAAAACTAACTCTTCACTGATGAACCAGCTGAATGCCCCTGAAAAAGCTCAACGTAGCTGAATAAAGTACCGTCAAACTGAATTAACAGGCCAGCCCCAGTTAGAAGCCAAGTGTCACGGGGTGTGGTGGTGGAGCCAAACGCAGACATGACCAGGGATTGCAGAGTGAAAACTAAAGGTTTTATTGCGAGGAGAACACAAAGGGAAACAACAGGGTAAGCCAAGGACGTGAGGGTGAGAACCGGGCAGGACAAGGCAGGGCAGACAGAGTGAGGAACCGGGAGGGTGATCCAAACGAGGAGGTTGAAACAACACTTTATTCCAGACAGAACACACAACAGGTAAACAGTCTAGGATCTGCACACGTGTAGAAATCCACTCGGTGGAACGCCAAGCCGTCAGGGGAGAAGGCAGACAGAACCCAGAGGAAACAGAGGCAGGACCTCGTGGTCGGGGACAGAAGGCTGAGTGGTTTACCGGGGCAGAGGCAAGGCAGAGAAGTCCAAACAGGCAGGGTCGACAACGGGAAACCAGTCGGAGGGTAAACGCGGGAAAGTCTGTCATAATGCGGAGAACGCTCTGGCACTGAGTGTGTGTGAGACGGGTCTATAGGTGCAGCAGAGTGAGCAGGTGAGAGTGATGAGCTGATGAGGTGGGTGAGAGATGGAGTGACAGGAGAGAAGGGGCAGAGCTGTGACACCAAGGCCCTTTACTCACCGGGTGTGGCGACACGTTTTGAAACATTTGCGATGGTCCCTATTAGACGGCGGGTCATTTTAGTCAATATGGACAGACTGCATATCGATAGATTGGATAGATTGTCCACATTCCAATCGTTCAGTTGATTTTTACGGAAACCATGAGCACCAAAGTAAAATCCATTCAGATTTACCGGGTTGGTGAACAAGAGAGACGAACAAATGTGGTGACAGAATGAAGATCTATCAAATGAATGATTCCTAAGTGATGTGTTTTTTAGTAGCCTAAGAAATATTCATACTGGATTTGATGAATAATTTGATTTCCCATCTTTGCTGAGCAACAGTGACCCATATGGATGCCTGTCCCAATTATAGGCCAGTTGAGTTCAGTGAAGCAGATAAAAGCCTGGGCTGATAATAGTTTTACCTTCAAGTATATCTACACTATGCTGTATGTTACAGTGTCATACTGAGGAGCTCCAAAGAAAGACATCATGTTTGTCTTCTCTATCATATTCATTTGAACAGCCAATGGAGTGTTCCTCTCCATATCAAACCTGATCTTGTGCTGAGGCGGGTTTTGTATAAACAGAGTTTTCCAGTTCCAGAAATATTACCAAATGTTATTTACCAGTCATGACCGTGATGTCTGTTTTGTTCATGAACTGTTGCCTGGAGCAAGTAGCTGAACACTAAGAGCAAGAGAGAGAAAGAATGAACGGAGAGATGAGGAGGAAAGAGCCAAAGACCAGATAATTCATTTTTAATCATGGCGAGAAATCCAGAAATGTGTTTCATCACGCAGTGAAATGTCATCCCCACTGAACAAGAGAGAGATTGAGCAGAGCGACATCTACAGGTGTGTAGATCTCCATGTCAACTGTATCTGTGTGTTCACTCAACAGACCTGAGGAGTTGTAAGGCTTCAGAGCACATGCCCTGTGTCAATAGTACTCCAAAGATGACCACTGATGTGGTTTGAAAGGTGGGGGGGGAAATGAATTCACTTAAGTATCACAATGTTTTTATTGATTTTTTAATGCCTGACTTAATATAATTCTAATTCAAATGCTTCAAATTAGTAAACGGTAAATGGGTCTTCCGACCGCTCAAAGCGCTTTAACACCACTTATCATTCTCCCATTCACACACTGAAGGCATGGAAGATGTCACCAACAGGACGATCTCACCATTCATACACTGTAGGAACAGCCAACGGGAGCAGTGTGGGGTTAATGGACTAGCATGGACATGGGGAGTTGCGAGAAGTTCCTGCTTTTATTGATGTGATCTATGAGCAACACGACGTCATTTCCAAGAAAACAGAAAACAAGTTTAGAATGGAAACACTTTCACGCATGACAAGCAGAACTAGACATCTGTCAAAGACAGAGAACGAGTAATACCACCAAACATGAGTCGACTGCGGTCAAGCCAGCCGTCACTTGCATCTTCAGGGTCAAATCAACCGACACTATTTCTATGTGAACCATATACTGACATTCACAATAATGCATTCGAACGGCTCAGATCCAGCTGACCATGGACTGTATGAAGAACAACAGAGCTGACAGGAAAACCTGGCAAAGTTAGAGAGAGGGTAACATGTTCACGGTGTTCCGAGTAGTCATCAATAAGTGTTAACAAGGGAATATACAACCACAATACATGGAAATGAGTTGGATTGATTTTATTCACCATAAGTATAAAACATGATACCTGTGTACCTTATAAATTAAAAGAAAATACCATTAATTGTGAGGGAAATGTCTCCATTCCTTATGTTGGTTTGCTCAAAAAAACAGGACATCTCAGACACAAAAAATGTTACGTTTCATTTTTACTGTATCAATTTAGATCCGGTTCTGCCGAGTGAAGCCAATGCGGAAGTGTCTTGAAAGTTGCAGTCTCTCTACTGACCATCAGGGGTCAGTAGAGAGACTGCAGTTGAATTCAGCTGCAAAAAGAAATCTGATTGTATAGAAGTCTATGAGAAAATGACTCTACTTCTCTCTTGATTTATTCCCTCAGTAAACATTGTAAACATGAGTTTATGGTCTCAATCTCTAGTTCAAGTCTTCTTCAGTACAGCATGATGTTCATTTAGTACATTATGGTCCATTTAGAGTCAAACAGACCATAAAGCAGGGGATGCTTTAGGGGCGGGGCTACACAGTGATTGACAGGTCGCTGTCGCTACCAGAGCCGTATACGGCGTCTCTACGCCACTCCTGAACATTCCAAATATGTTACTGTCAATTCATTGATTGCAAAAAAGCCAAGATGGCGACGGTGAAATCGCCAAACTCAAGGCTTCAAAACGGCAGTCCACAAACCAATGGGTGACGTCACAACGACGAAGTCCACTTCTTATATACAGGCTATGCTCTTATTACAATATCAGCCATTTATAACAACAATCATTCAACAAAAAGCATGCACACGCAGTGCTGCCTGTCTGTCCAATGCTCTCTCGCCCTCTCTCTCTCTCTCCCTCCCCTCTGGCATACATGACAGCAGCAACGAGGACAAGCTGTTTTCCCTGCTGATAAATATTCCGACACACCGCGCCTGACAGGCCGGGTACAACGGGCAGGAATTGGGATGGACAGGTTGTGTGTGCGTGTGTTTGCGCATGCGTGTGTGTGTGTGTGAGTGTGTGTGTGTGACAGGCAGGTCGTCTCCATGGTGCCAGGGCGGCGTTCTGAATCGGCCTGAGACGCTCCCTCCAGGTCGGAGCCTAGCAGACTCTGTGTAACTAGACCTCCGTTGTTCCCACCCCGCCAACCTTCCACCCCCCTGCTCCCCCCCCACGCTCTGCTTCCTGCCTCATCAGCTCACCCAGAGGAGGAGGGCCGGGCGCTGCCTTCTTGCCAGCTTGGAAATGCTGACATGCACAGGCTGGCATCCCTTCACTTGGAACGATCTCCCTCCTCTTCAATCCTCTCTTCTCCCTCCCTCTTCTCTCTGTTCTCTCGCCTTCCCTTTGCTGCTTAAACTGTGCGTCCAGCCAAAGCAGAAAATAGAGTGGGATATTTATAGAAAGATGAGATAAAGGGGGGGGTAGTGCCTCCTTTTCACTGGACACGGGGGATTATGTTTTATTATTTATGTCTCTCCTTTTTTCTGCCTTTCTCCAATTTCCCTTTTTTAACGATTTTTTTCTTTCTTTTAGCAGGCAGTTGCCAGTTCCTGTCCTCTAATTACTGTTCCTCCATGGATGGCTGTCCTCTTTCAAACTAAAGAGGCTTAACACAACACAACACAGTGGAGAGGGAAGGGGAAGTGGGGTGTGGAAATAGGGTGAGGTCTTACAGAATAAGCTTGAAGGGGGGTGTTATTGAAGAGGAAGAGTGAAAAGTAGTGTCTTACATTACTGTGTGTTTGCCAGCCTTTAAAATGCATTGATTAATGGATGTGTTAATTACGAGGGTGCTGTGCTCGAAAACACGTCTGAAGTGGAGACTGCAGCTGGTGAACATGTTGCCCACCGACACTCAGAAACGACATGTTTATTCTCCTTATATTATTTCACACAGGAGTTATAAGGGGCGTGTATCTCTCCCCCTTTCATCCATTCCTGGATACATGGCCTATGATGTGGCCAAATGGGGGAGGCACACGTTCCTGCTAATGTTTTTCTGGCTAGGAAATGAAGGGATTCTGTCCAATTAAATATTAGACAGCTTTTAATTTGAAACAGATACAGGAAGTGTTGAGCTTGTATTTTAAGTGCTGAACCAGAAACGATGCAGAGAATCATGTCTACTATCACACCAACAATTCTAAACATTTGAACCAGTCCTCTACATGGATACATTTGTCACTGAAATGCTGCCAAAAGTGCATGGTTAAAAACAAAAAGTGCACGGTTACTGTTCCTGGAAGTAACTTTACTGTCAGCACAGCCACCGAGGCGTTTCCAGCAGTGTAAAACAGTGACGGACACCATGGAGTCTGACATCCCCCTTGGTGTGGAGGGCTTGGATGTGATTGGAGAATGTTGCTAGTTGGTAGATGAGGGGCTGGTTGAACACACTGACACACACACTCAAGACGAAGGGGAGCAGATAGAAAAGGTTACCTATAAACATCAGTTTTTGACTGCCATATTGATTTGCAGCAATTTCCCACAGAACTTGTGATTTGTTTTGTTGTCGATGGATGTCGTCAAACCTCCGACTTGAGTCAGCATATGTGGTTGATGAGAGAGTGTCTGTGTAGACTCGGTTTGACTGCACAGTCTATGCACTTCTGATTGCTTAGATACTGTCACTAGGGTCTGAAATCCCTTGGGACTATAGCATAATGCACACACACACACACACACACACACACACACACACACACACACACCTCATGTGTCCATCCACAAGATGCTGGCCATGTGTAGGCCATTATGTTTCTCTGGGGCGCTGCATCTCTAGTGTCGTATAGTGTCTGTGTGTTTGTGTGTGTGTGGGTGGACCAATATACAATGCACACACTTAAGCCTCCTACAAACACACACACACACACACACACACACACACACGCACACACACACACACGCACACACACACACACACACACACACACACACACACACACGCACACACACACGCACACACACACACACGCACGCACACACACACACACATCAAGACACATCCTGTAGTCAAGTGGGTGACTCTCTGTCACAATGTTGATGATGCCGATGTGTTTAGAGCCTCTTTTACAGAAAGGTCAGCCACACACAGCAGTTGATACGCCGTCAACATCACACGGGTTCCACGGTGACCGATGATTCCTGACTCATTCACAAATCTGAGTCGGGGTGTGTTTATATCTCGTGATGAGTACTCCTGTGCCACTCCATGCCCCTGGTCCATATATATAATTGTAAGGTGTTTATACATGCATAACTCCGTATCAAATGATAATGGTAGTATAATGACAAACACAGCTACTTTTTAAACCTCTGCTGTATTGTTAATACACTAACCCTGTATAACATCATGTTTAGTTTCACTTTTAGAGAACTGTCTCATTTATGAAACAGTGCGTAGGATCCACACTAAATGTTTGCGTACGTTCAAAGGAGGAGATGTACGTACGCCAAAACAATTATTCAGATTTATAAAACCGTGCATATGCCTGCCAGTGAGCTATATCCTTTTATAAATCCCAAATCAACCTGTAAATGTGTGCAGCTGGTTCAGCGTCACATCCCGCCCTCTACACGCCCACATTCAACCATAAATGATCAATGCAAAGCACCTCATGAATGTTGATGCATATAAATTAGCTACTGATCAGAGGACTCACGGAGACTCCCACTTCTTCCATTGACGCAGTCCTAACAGTGCCAGAGTATCGTGCAACGTAACACATCACGAGTCTCACCGTAGTATTATGTTTACAGCAATCTGACTGATGATTGCTTTCCAAATGATCCCGACAATCAGTGTTATCCACCATTCTTGGTATCATTTAAAAAAGGAAGTTTGATAGGGGAACTGGCTTTGTTTCCAGACTTTGCTAATTTACACTATCCCAGTGGCGGGCCGTGTATTTTATACCTGGGCCTTCAGTGCTGTCCTACTACAGTTGAACCACCTCCTAATAACCTCATTATGACGCCACAGCTACGGGTTATTATTTGTTTTGTGTAATATATTCACATAACACTGCAACATTTGACAAGTGAAACAAAATGTTACATGAAGCTCAACACCTGTGAGGGCTACAAATACACTAACTGTGAGTGCAGACACATGACGGGATGCTGCGTCATTAACAGACAATGCATATCGTCAAAATCAATCTATTTAACACAATGACAAGAACAAACTCACAAGAACCAGTCATATATATTTATATGACAACAAAGCAGGTAGAATAACGCTACTTCAGGTTATCTCCACAGCAGACAACGCTGATCAAATATTAAGCGAAATTTGATTTGAGGTTTGAGTTGGTTTATATTTTTTAGAATTGAAACGTGCTTACAGTTATCTAGACTAGTCCAAGCACAAATAACACTGCTAGTTCGACTGTTAATGATAAAGAGAATATATAGGTGCAAAGTAACATGTGATATGAAGTGAAATTATATGTGAGGTATCATTATACCTGTAATGATTCCTTTCACATGTCATTTCTACAATCAGGCTTCAACTCACCACCTTACCATCTGCGTCGCTAATTTCCTTGTGTCTTCTTACGCATGGGTTGTACGCATGGGTCATAGTTTCCGTACAGGTGCGCACATTTGTATATGTTTTTATAGATAACGTTTGCGTGGGAAGCAACGTACGCCTCTTTCAGGTTTGGTGCTATGCAACAGTTATAAATGAGACCCTGGATACTTTATAAGCCATAGTTCAATTGGCTAGTTCAAATCAGAATGAAATTGATCATTATTGTGGTTTGTTTTGTTCGCTTTCACAGTAACCATATGAAGTGGGCCACATTTGAAAAGATGTTGCGACGGAGAGAATTGATCTTTTTTGTCTGGAGAGCTGCTTTAATGAAGAGAATCGTGCACTTTGAAATATTGCAGTAAACGTTTTTCACTTTGACAGGGAACTAACTGTTCTTCTCCAGTTTATCTCCTTAATGACTCTATAAACGTCACTTCTGTGATACTTCATTCATCATATTCTGTATGTTCTTCACGGCACCTTGTCAAGCAGACAGTCAGTGCTTTCCCACCCACGGTAACCTGTCCTGTGCCCGTGTCCATCCAAACAAGCAGCAGGCTTGTTGGTTCACTTCCTGCTATTGGGTGGGATTATGTTCAATTGAAACACACAAGGGTTCGCTCAGAAACAGTCCACCTCTCGGAAGCGGTCCTGGACCAGTAGTTGTGGTCTGGACCAGAGTACGATAGCTGCCCCATAGAGCTGCAAGAGAGGTTGAACCGAACCAGAGTTACAGGCAAACTGAATACATGTTGGCTCGTGAAAGTGCCCTAAAATAGATAATGTTGTAGCCTCTTTGTATCTTCACTACAAAGAACACTGTCCCTAACCGTGTTACCTTTGACTGACTTGGATTCCAGCATGTTTTTAGAAGGATATTCATTTCAGCCTGAGTAGTGTCTGTGAGTCTTTCTTTCAGGATCCATATGGCTAAAACAACTCGACTTGTAAGGTAGGGCCACCTGACTAAAGCACTTGCTACCTCTTGATAAGTATATTGCTCTGACAACACAGTAAACATTGAGATGAATAGATCAACACTTTTATGAACTCCTCTCTTCTCTTATCTGGACTACGGTTGTTGGTCAGTAAGAGGACATTTTAGTAGGAAAATCAACATGAAACTATAAAAATAAGATCTGTCTCTCCGCAAAAGCCATATCAATCTCATGTCTGTGAGTTAAGTATGTAGCTTACATCAGAACATTGTTAGCTTAGCTTAGCATACAGACTGGAAGCAGCAATGAACACATGGTTTACTCCTTTCACAGATATGTGGACATGTATGAGGATGTGTCTGATGTCTGATGAGACACATGACAAGCACACTTTCTCTCTGTGTGTGTTGGATTGATAGTTGTTAGCTATATACTCAAATTGTTATTGTTGCAACCTAATTGCTATTTTTTCTTTTGGCATTTTTTTGGCAGCTAGCAAACAACTTCAGGTGCATTAGCACCAGCCTTTTGAACTGAAGCAGGGCTGACCCTGAATTGCATTGTAGCGTGGGAAAACTAAGGAGACGCATATGAGGGCTATTTGAACTTTTTGCTAATGTTAATTTGGATACAAGACCCCTGAAATGAGGCGGCACGGTGGTGCCGCGGTTAGCTACAGGTCTTCCTTCCAAAGAGGGTGTCCGCACCATGATTGACCGGCGACCTGTCCGGGGTGTTCCTCACCTCTCGCCCTGTAAAGTGAGCTGGGATCAACTCCAGGTCCTAGTGTTTCTGTGTGTGTTTGTCACGATGGTAGCTTATGTATGCATTAGAGTAGGTATACCTGTATGATGTCGTTTCATCACTGTCTTCTCTTTATTCAGACAGTTGTAAGAATGACCACGTCTGTAAGCCATCAGTGTGATTCCTATGTGTGATGCATAGTAAGTGAGACTGTATTTCTACATTTTTGTATGTTGAATTGCGGTATGTGTTGAAGTTGAACTTGACTGCACCATGTATTTGAGGAATGGGTATCTTCAGCTTTGACATGCGGTCTGTGTGTGTGTGTGTGTGTGTGTGTGGTGTAGGAGGTTGTTCCTTTGTTCCTCTGAGCCAAGGCAGTGGGGAACAGGGCTCTTACTTCCGTCTCACACCAGTGAACAGGTGTGGGGGGTCAGGCGGAATGTGTGTGTGTGTGTGTGTGTGTGTGTGTACTGAGAGTTGCTGTAGAACATGTCGAGACGTGGCGCTCAGTGGCATGGAACTGATTGCCCTGCCAAACCCTGACAATTACCATCCGGGCTTGGAGACATCACCACACACATACACACACTTTCCAATTCCGGGCTTCAGTTTTTTCCTTCTCTCCAGCCAGCGGTGCTTGTCGTTCTCTGACCATCATGTCATGGAGGGAGATATGTGGAACAGGAAGATACACTGCTGCTAAAGTCTTTGCTCTGCATTTCTACAAACATTGTCACAATACGCAGCACTACCAAAGCGACTTACGTACAGTGAAGGCATTAGACACTGTGCTGCTTACGTGAGGTTGAATTGATTTGGTTTTAGTAAAGTTTGATGGATTACTATCCTCAAATGTTTGTTGAGATACATTCAATTTGAAATAGCAAATCATTGTTTTTCTAAGAAACATTACAATGCTTTTATTATGCTTTGTCAACATAACAAGAACATTTTAAAAATACTTATTTTTGAATTAAACCTCTATAGGTTTGGTTATTTGGTGATTTACACGGGTCAGAAGAAGCTTATTTTCCCAGTGAAACATAAAGTAAAATGATTCTGCCAGTATATCACTGCACAGTCTCTCAAAAACTATTGTAATATGTAACTTACATTCCTTTAAGCCTTGACTCTCTAGTGACTGTGTGAATGGTGACTCTTGTCTGTCAGGAGCAAAGGTGGACTTAACAAAGTGTCTCACTTTAAACACTGGAAACGACAGTCAGTTTATCTTCATTCTGACTGTAGTAAAGTAGATGTTCTCGTTACCACGTTGACCAATGTTCCCTCATGGGGACGTCATCCTTTCCTTGAAAAAGAGCTTGTTTTGAACCCAAACCATGAGTTTTCCCAGTTTATCCAAGTTATTTTAAACTAAACCAAGTCATTTGGTGTCTAACCTTAAGGAACAGCGTGTAACATTTCAGGGGATTTGTTGGCAGAAATTTAAACTAGTATTCATAACCATGTTTTAATCAGAGTATAATAATCAGTGCTTTTGTTATCTTAGAAACAGGTCTTGTTACACTGCCATGTTTCTACAGCAGCCCAGAACAGACAAAGTGAACACTGACCCTGAAGAGAACCTTTTGAGTTCTTACGTTACCTGAAGGTAAGGAATGGGAACTCTGTATAAAACAGGCCCCGAGTATTGATCAGCTCCAATGTTACTGGTTCTTTTATTTTGTAATGTTTTGGTGTCATTTACTATCACACTTCAGCGAGCATCTCCTCTGCTCTCTCTGTCGGGGCTGAGCTCCTCCAACTACACACACACACACACACACACACACACACACACACACACACACACACACAGACACACACACGGAGTGAAGTTAGCAAGCAGAGAGGCTGCGGCGGACACAGTGAAGTGAACCATGTGAAGTGAAGATTACTGGAGTTGACGACAACTGCACTCGTTACTGTATGTGCAATAAAATATTTGCAAGTAAAAAGCCAATACTTGATCAATACATCTGTTCAACAAGCATGAACATGTAAACCAAAGCAGAACCTACTTCCGTATGCTCTGTCCTCAGTCTCTCATCCACCGCCGCTATATTTATACAAGCACAGCACACACCATTGGCAAAAAGCATTTTCTTTTTACAAACGAGCTAAAACAGATGCTGTCTTTATGTCGCCTAATTGTTTAGCTTTGTTTGTTTTTGTCTTCTCTGCTGGCTGAGACAAAGCAGCCCTCCGTCCTCTACCAGCGCTGCCTGCAGGCAGTGAATCACATCAGAGGACAGGAGGATGTCTTCTTCATTCTTTATTAACTTCACTCAGATATGTTGTTGATTTTTGACATTTGACATTAATGACCTTATATAGTGACTTTGCTGTTGCAAACATTACTGTTTTTAAAAACAATTATCCAGTCATGTAGAAGAACAGAGTATTGATACGAGTTGCTCCTAGTCATACCTGAAGGCCACCGTAGTTCTCCGACACGCTTGGAAAGCGAGGGCTGAGCTGAGGGCTGTTTAGTTGGTGGCAACCTGCAACCTCACCACTAAAAGCCACTACATCTCCACACTGCTCTTCTAACCATAGTGGTGTTAGATCAGGAGTGACTCACAAACAGTGACTTGTAACAGTTTCGGGAAGTTTCTGAAAAATGATATCAAATTGTCTACAGAGAAGCCAGACTGTCGTAGAGACCATCTTGCTAGTGCATCACACCAGTTGCAATGTTAAATCAGGACAGGGTACGTTAAGTGGGGGACCACTTCCCTTTGACAACCCATACTTGCTCGGACCATACCCATTTTCGGATTTTTGATCTCAACCTGTAAAGTGTCCATCTTTCACGGTTGTGACTCTATCACGGAGAGACAATCTGTCCACAGACATGACAGGTACTGGCCAAGTACTTAAAAGCTCCTCTGTAGTTCCTGCTCGGTGTCGACAGCACCACGTTTTACCACGATGACGCTCACACAGACTCACAAGCTGAAAACAAGACCAGTGTTGCTGTTGTGGCTGATGAAAATGCCAATATGGATTATTTTGTTGTCTATGAAGATTCTTAGTCATCCAGGTGGCAACTTCATTCAAGAATGTAAAAAAAAAAATCGCCTTCTGAATGTTATACCCAAAAATAGTAAACTTCAGATTTTGGTGTATTTTTCAATGCAGCTGGTGTTTCTAACTCTCCAGATCACATAGGACCTCAGAAGGAATGTAAGTTTGATTGCTTGATCGACCCCATTACGTTGCCACTGGCTTCCAACCTGTGTCATTCCTCAGGCTGTATGAAAGGCCCACTTCATACACTTTCTGTGTCTTCACTGAAGCTAACATATTGTTGGGTTGTGTTATGAACTCTACACTGAGATTAAGTATCCCAGTGTGCCTATTGCTGATGTTTAATGGCATGCATAGCTGTGGTTTGCGAGCATGAATGTTCAACGCAGCTATTTTGAGCCCACCATCATTATCTTTGTCCTCGAGTGGAACTCTCCTTTAAATATGCTAATTCAGCTGGTGGAGGCTCTGGCAAGGTAATTGTTGAGCTTGTTGAGTTTGACAGTTTGCCTTGTTGTGTTTGTAGCAGAAATGCTCTCTGTAAGTACACACTTAACACAAAAACCTCTGCGCTTCGCAGCTTGTTTATTTTTCCTCAGCTAATAAAAAAGACTTCAATTGTGTCTCTTTCAGATTGAAACCACATGACATCAACTTCAAGTGTAATCTTCACATGACATCAACTTCAAGTGTAATCTTCACATGACAGGAGACACAGTCTTGCTGTTGTTATGGGTGATTTGATAGAACTCACAGGTATCTTAGTATAAGCCAGTAATAATCCATGCATACGTACTTGGTGTGGCAATCATGATACATCAGTGGAGTCAGGAGACAACACTGCAACACTCTCTGTGTTTGACAAAGCTTGGTTGACAAGAAGCCAATAAAAGCTGCACATGTGACTGTGCCTATTTGTGTGCTGACTCAGGCTGCAGCGTGATTGATAGACGCTTAATTCATTACAGCTCTTGGCAGGTGTTTGAGCTCACTGTGGTTTATGGTGTCTGCATTAGGGATTAAGAGGATGGTCATGAAGATGCTGTTGTCAAAAGCCCCATGAGATGTGGTGCCATGCCTTTGTTCCAATGGTCCTTTATTCCAAAAACCCAATAGTCTGAAAAAAGTCCCATTGGACCAAAAGCCCATTTGTCTTACATACTCCCATTGCTCCGAAAATACACACCCTCCATGCAACAAACAGAGGCACGTGGCTGATTATTATGTAAAATGACCTCATCAGAACTTATTCTTTCCTACTATGACGAATCTTAACCAATTTCACTCCTCATGCCTAAATCTAACCAAACCAATCAAGGGACGGCAGCGAGTAGGGCGGGTCATGCCTCTGCTAGTAGGAAAAAAGGTCTGATGACATCATTCTGCATAATAATTAACAATGTGCTTCTGTTTGTTGCAGGCTAAGTGATTATTTTCCGAATTATTAAATGATGGTCCTATGGGGCATTCTTCGGACTGTTGAGATTTTTGAATAATGGACGATAGGAACAATGGCGAGTGCCTATTGTTTTTGTATGTCTCGGTCTCATTATCTCTTTGAGGTCAAGCAGCAGACACGTTTGCACTACACTGAGCAGAGACAGTATCAACACCCAAAAAGCTGTTTCAACCGCCATTTAGCACAATAATTGGTCTAAATCCAGTTTTCATTTGTTTTTCTAAATCTAAGATTTTAGCATTTAAAATAGCTCCAACCAACTTGTTCATACGACACGTGGTCTGACCGTGTTTCTACCTGTTCTGAATGTCCACACTTGAACATGCAGATGGTGCACTCGGTTGTTCATGTAAAAGCTGAAGGAGTTGTGTGGAGAAGGGGAAAAACAAGCTTGGTGAAGAAGATCTTTCACACCTTCTCTCTGGATGAAGAGAGGATGGCATGCAGCCGTGAGGGAAGAAGCCTGCAGAAATAAAGAGGCGGTCAGGACTAAACAGAGAGAGATATTGAGAGCTCATCATCTCTCAATAGACGTGAAGGTAGACGTGGAGAGAAAAAGACAAACGTGTGGATGAGTCAGCCAGTCAGAGGAGGAGAAGACAGGAGAAAGAGGATCGACAGGTTTCAGGACTCGAACTGCAGACAAATGAGCAACCGAAACAAAGAAACAAAGCTGACAACATCAACATACAATAATGCTGTTTTAAGATTTAAGATCTAACAAATCAAATCAATGTTTGTAGAAAAATGTTTGCTGCTCTTATTGGAATCCCCTTTGTGCTCCCAGGGACCGTGTAAAATGAGAAGTGTGTACAAACCTTGATTTACCTTCAGTATCACCAGAGGAAACAATTACAGATGTTATAGATACCGATTCCTTTTAAATGTTGGGTGGTACATACGGGGGAGGCTCTAGACTAACTTGGGACTAAACTGTCCGTCTGACTGACAGTCAGTGTAAACTGTTAGAAATTGGAAACGTTTTCCTTTTTCCTCGTCATTGTCATCTACAGTGATTATTTGTATAATAACACGACATTACAATGATTAGGAAATTCATTTTTGGGTTTTTATTTCAATATTTGCTTTGATTAAAATACATTTTGGCATTATTAGTTTTAATTATGCATTATAAGAGTTCCGAGCTAGTGTTAAATATTAAACCCAATTCTACTTTGACACTATCAACAGTAATCTCAACATATTCTTCCAGTTAATCATCAACGTCAACACATCGACATCTTCAATCAAATTCATAAACATTTGATGAAATACATTTCAAAGACTCCCCAGCACCATTCCAGGAGTCCAGGTTGACATCTTCAAATGTTTTATCTCCAAGTCCAAACCAACACAAAGAGATTTCATTTTCAATTACATAAAAAAGGGAAAGCAGCAAATATTCAGATTTCAGGAGTTGAAACGACAGAATGTTTATGATTGATGAATTACTAAAACGAGTAATTGATTATTGAAATCATTGGCAAAATAATTTTCTGCTGATCAACTTATCAATCAATTTATTGTTTCAGCTCAGTATTGCATGTATGGTTCCTGGTATTCAGTTCATGTTAATCCGTGACATTTGTAAAAGACACCATCACGTTTCAATAAAGATATTCAGAACACGTTACTCTCTGGTTTTACATTTAGATAACTGAAGAGCTTCTGTGAGGAGCTGAAGACAATATGAGATAATAGAGGGGGGGGGGGGGGGGGGGGGGCAAAGAAGGAGACCACAGAGACTAAATCCTCAAGGCAAAGAGAAGGCAAGTCTCATGATTACTGCTGTTTAATTATACATTTGTCTGCAATTCAGCTGCTCGGAGCTGCTGTCCAATAACGCAGCATCTCCAGCAGTCTAGCAGTCTGCCAACTGCTTCATAGAATATACGCCACCAACACACTCAACAAGCAGCAGTGGCTTCACACACATTAGTTTGGCAGCCAGTGAAGGGAAGTAAGTTCTGTAGTTAACCTACATGATCTATGTACTACTACTACTATCTATTTTGCATAACTTAAAGTAGTCTAAAATAACATTGACTTTTCTTGTTTCACACGGGTCTCCTGAGTGAAAGTCCTGTGTATGTTTTGACCCCTCCATCCACCCAGCTCTCCTCTGTCGCTCTTTACACCTGACGTCACCTTTGCTCCCGTCATAATCACTACGACCACAATAAATGTAACTATGGGTCTGTAACCTTAACAAGAAAAGCGGAATCTGCACACTGTTCAGATATTCTACACAAAAACCACAGATTGTTATCGACAGTAGCCGCTCTCTGGTTTGTTAGGATGCACATGTATGTACAGTATTGACATGTGTATCACATGCTTTGTGTCATGAGGTTAGGTTAGGTTTAGGAAAAGATTGTCACAACATCAACTGTTGAGTTCACATGGGCTGTCTCCTGACTCGGAGACAGCTGGTGGTTGGACCCGCCTTCCTATTAGGTCGTTTCTGTTTTTTTAAACTTGTCTTTTATAATTACTTGGAAAACATTTTTAATTATTTTGTCGGACATTTTTTTGTGTAGGTATAGCTACGAATGCTGGATTAGAACAGTCTGCATGAATCGGAGTCATTTAATGCTAAGAGAGAACTTACCTTTACAATGAAAGCCAGAGAGAGACGGGGGCCTCGGTGGATGGCTGTAGTATTGAGCTGCTGGAGGTGGAGGGTAAAGTCACCTTTGTTTCTTGTCACGGCTATTAAATGTGTGTGTGTCCTCGACACCTTTCCTGCCATATGTATCCTTAAGATCTAACCTTATATTGACGGAAAGTAATCACCATTGAATATTGACAGATGCCTCTGCAAAGGTTAGAGTATTGACCGAAGCTGAGGCTCATGGGAAATCTGCTGCTGTCAAGCCGCCCTCGAGCAAGGCACCGAATCTGCAGTTCCTCCGGTGTCTGCGCTCAGTGACTGATGGCTGTTGATCTGGCACAGCTCCCAGTGTCGATGCGTGGACCTGTGTGGGTTCCACCTCAAAGACGAGGGCTGTTTGTTGACTCTGATGAATGGGAGGTTGAAGTAAATCCATTGAGGAGTCTGTCTTTGTGTGTCTATCTTTCTTCTTCAGACGGTTGAATGGACGGGGAGACGCTGACGGTCTAACAGGAGCTCGTCTCACTTCTTCTGCATCCCAGCCACAGAAGACCACAGCTGTTCTAACAGGTAGGCCTCCACACCACTGTTCCCATCGCTGGTTCTACATTGGATGGGTGACTGTGGCTAAGTGGAGAGCAGGGTCGTCCTTCAATCAGAGGATCGGCGGTTCGATCTCCGGCTCCACTAGTCGCATGTCGATGTGTCCTTGAGCAAGACACGTAGCCTACGGTGTATGAATGTGATAGAATCTGAATTGTAAGTCGCTTTGGATGAAAGCGTCCGCTGAATGGCTGTAATGTTCTGTCATTTTGACAAAGATGAATGGAATTGACGCAGTGTTCCACACTGAGTCTTATTAATAACTTAACCTGTTGTGGTTTATAAGTTATTTGAATCCACAAAGATGATGAGAACACATAACTTGACTTTATTCATTAACACACACACACACACACACACACACACACACACACGCACACACACACACACACACGCACACACACACACACACACACACACACATGCACACACACACACACACACACACACACACACACACACACACACACACACACACACACACAGCACAGCGGTTAAACTTTGCTTTGGATGTTCCAAAATCATCATCAATGTTGAGTATTGTTGGGAACGAAATGCGGCATTTGAACGAGAGCGTGTTTGAGTTATCAGCAAATATGAAAACCTAAATTATTGACATTAATCTAATTATTAATGTCAATAAGATTATTAACAATTATTTATTTCGAGCAACAGACCACATATCAGCTATTATCACAATACACATGCACAAAGTGATCACAGACAGCTGCTCTTTAAAGTATAACAGAGTTTATTAAGTTCCAATAATAATGATCTAGTCAACTAATATATAAAACTAACAACTATACATTTATGAGCACGCTATCTAGAATCAACAAACAATCTGTGGTAGGAGTGTGTGACCCTGGGACCCTGACTCGACGGTGAGAGAGTAGCAGCGTGAGGAACCTGTAGTTATATGTTGAGCCTTCCTGTGAACAGCACCGACAAATATAGTGCAAAGTTGCTTTCGTGACTTGCCGATCACCTTCCCTGCAATGTAAGCAATCCTTTTTTTTTACTCTTTGCACTCAAGTTGCTGTGAAATGATGAAACACTTTTAACCAAGCTGCTGTGTGCCATGTGACAACACATACAAGTACATGTATGTAGCTATTGAACTATGCTTCACCAAAATATGCCAAACAATTTGAAAGTATTGCATTCTTTGTGTTGACACAATTTTCACAACTTGTTTTTGTTTTGTTGAAGTGAACTTGCTTCGTTTGTTTGTTTGTTGGGTGAAAGTAAAACCGACCAAACCGCAGGATTGTGTGCTAGTAGATATGTGATTATAGCATCGATTCTATAATGAAATAGTAATACATCTATCTTCATCAACTGGCAATGGATCAGTCTTAGAAACTAAATATTCGGTAGCCATGGCAACAAGTATAGCCCATGCATCACTAAGTGCAGGGATTCTTCCTGACGCAACAGAAGTAGAAACAGAAGGGTGATGTCGAGGCTCCATGTGTACGATGGACAGTAGAAGGTCCAGGTGTGAATAGATATTCATGTCACCAGAGAAGAGTTGTAGCAAAGTGCTACATGATGTTCTGCTATCAGTCGCTGGTATTTTATGTAGATAGATAGTTACTTTATTAATCCCACAAGGGGACATGTTCTCGCTACAGCAGCATTCATACATACAGGTGAGCAATACAAACAGCAAAGTAAGAAATACAAAAATATAAAAATGCACAATATATACAATAAAATAGAATAATATTAAATGAACTAACTAAAGAATAGTGCAAGGATTTAACCAAACAAAGAACATTGTAACGGTGTTATAGTTGTGTGATAATATAGATGAAGATGATGATGAGGGTCAGACTACCCATGTGTTTACGTGTTTCCACCTCTTGGTTAGTTTGTAACGGTTTGTATGAACATGACCCTATGTTCTACTGACCGAGGGCCATCACAACAATATACAGCTGTTCCATACACTCCTCTTTTAGCTTCGCTTTGCATTTACGAGTTCAGGCTCATGACACATTGCAGGGCTCATCGGCCCAAGGACATCGCAATCACAAACATTCTATAATTCTATAATGGAAGTTAGACTATAAGTAAAGAATGTACCAAATGTATTTTGTATTTGTTTTTGACTAGGAACATTAATTCATTTTTAGGAACTGGAATAATAAGCTAAAGAGGACATTATGACCAGAGTTATACTGTATATTGTTGAGGTTTATGGAGTAGCCCATAGCTGTTATAACACATGTATTATTACTATTGGAAGCCATGATGGAACCGGGTAGGTTAATATTTCATCTTAGTATTTGTGAACGTGAAAGAGCTGTTAATAGCGGTTCAATGCCTTCGTTGTTCTCCGGAGGCTCGTTTCAGTTCTAGGCTCTCACAGAAAGTCGCTCCGGCACGGAAGAAACTGGGAAAAATGAGAAAAAATAACTTGTGTGTGTGTGTGTGTGTGTGTGTGTGTGTGTGTGTGTGTGTGTGTGCTCTCACAGGGCAACTGATTTGAAAAGCAGTACAGATTCTGTAGCTTTGGGGGACATTCTTGGAAGGATGTGAACACCCCCATCACTTCTTCGGTTTCTAACCTTCTCTCTGCCTATTTGTTTGCTCCCCAGTAAGACAGACAAAAACCTGAACATCACTGAAAATATCTGCATAATATATTATTCAAAAATAGCCCTCTCCCTAGACCCCCGGACAACCACACAATTGAAATCTCTCCGCTGATTTGTATTTAGTGACGACTGCACAGATGCTGGCTAACAGTGGTTAGCCGCGGCCTCCAGGGGGTGATCCAGAGCTCCAGGCTCTACAGGGGGTCTGAGAGGATTACAGGCCTGGCAAGGTGCTCTTTTGTGTGGGGAGACGAGGCAGCAGAGCGGCCCTCAGATCCAGGCCACAGGCACAGACATGAGCTGAGAGGATAAGTGCTGCAGTTTATTTACTGAATTGCGGATTTAATAGCAGTATCTGGCGACATTTTACCTTTACTCTAAATCAGCGGTCCCCAACCACCGGGCCGCGGACCGGTACCGGGCTGTGGGTCATTTGGTACCGGGCCGCACAGAAAGAATAAATATGATATTATTTCCGTTTTATTGATTATCAGAGTCTGAAAGAGTTCAGGGTTTAAGGCTTTAAGGGGGGACATTGAGATCGGGCCATAGTCTCTCTATTGTTAGCTCCTGTTAGCTCCTGTTAGCTCCTGTTAGCTCCTGTTAGCTCCTGTTAGCTCCTGTTAGCTCCTGTTAGCTCCTGTTAGCTTGAGGACAAAGATGGTGGTGGGCTGCAAATATCCATAACTAGCCTTGGTGTAAGATTGACACAGAATGAATACACCAGAGACTAAGAAAAGTCTGATTTTAAACCTGTCTGACACTAAAGAAACAGTCTCCACACCAGAACGCAAGATCCCTCTTTCTCTCTGTCTTCAGGTGTTCCTCGCCCCTCCTTTCTTTACCCCGTCTCACTTCCTTAGTTTGGAAGTTAGCACCATTAAAAGTCTTGGATGTCTGTCTGCAGCCATGGCTGAGTGGATGTCGCAGCAGGTTACTGACACAGCCATCTCGTCTCGGGGGCTGTGGACCTGAACATCCAGCAGAGGGGCTATCCTGCACCCAGTGGGGGACGCTACACTCAACCACCCAACACTTCCAACTTCACTTGTAGCCACACCTCTGAAAATGATGAGGCTCTCTTCCCGGGGCATTAGACTTGATCCCATCTTCATGATAGCAATGCCTCCGCATTTGTGTCGCTTGACGTGTGTGTGTGTGTGTGTGTGTGTGTGTGTGGGGGGGGTATTCTCTCAATATGCCTTAGACTAAGTTTGTGTCTGGAAAGGCTCTCTTCTCTGAAAATTCAATCTCTCTCTACTTGTGTTTTTTTTGTGCTTAACACTTCATCATACTTCCTGGAGCCTACAGCCTCTCTCTCCTTGCCAACCTATTTGCGCACTCGCACACACACACACACACACACACACACACACACACACACACACACACACACACACACACACACACACACACACACACACACACACACACACACACACACACACACACCTATACACACATACACGTAGTATTTATAGGTGTAAAAGTGTGATGGTGTGGGCAGTCCCAAGCGTGTCATGTTAACCTACAGGCTTTCTGGAATGACCATGTTGAAGGTAACAGCAGCATACTCAGGGTTACACTGCCTGTGTGTGTGTGTGTGTGTGTGTGTGTGTGTGTGTGTGTGTGTGTGTGCAGCCTAGCAAGAAGTGTCATTGCAAGACCCATAATCTCGGGGGTAAAGGCCAAATGACTCACTCACTCTCCCGTGTCACTGCACAACAAGTGTACATAACTGTGTGTACCTCTCCATGGGTACCTGGAGTGTCCCAGAGCTATTGTGAGCCCACGCAGTATTCAGATTGACAGCCGGTCCCCTCAGTGAGTTATCTATAAGCGACGGGATGTGGCCTAGATTTTCCATTATTAAAACGCAAACAGTGCTTTCCGTAGTAAACATTACAGAGGACCAAGACGTTGCATTGTTATAAGAAATCTAATTATTCTAAAGGGTTGATTATGGTCATGATTAAAGATAACTAATATTGACTTATGGTAGGAAACAGATACACACAGCTGCACGTCAAATTCTGAAGTTTTGCTGACGCATTCAGAGCCACAGACTTCCTGCCTGCAGGGATTTTGAGGCGCTACAAACAACGTCACACTGCATCTGCCTTTGTTCCTGACAAACAAGAATCATAATTCACACGGCCACTAGAGATTCCAGTCAGGCACCTTCCATTCATTGGATTTCAAACTGAAATATGGAAACTTCTCATAAAATTCTGCCATGTTTGTTTTTATAACAAGGTGGAAAGCCAATCTCCATCGGTACAAAGTACAATATCGGGACTATTCTCAAATGTATCATACGATGATAGCAAAAACAAACAATAACTCGGATCCCTGTTTTTTTTCCAGCCTGGCCACAAGAGGCTTCATATTAAAGACACAGAGTTCTAAATCTCTTGAAAGACTGAGGGAGTCTACCAGCAGGATCAAGATCAACAGATGAAGAGCAGAATATCTAATATGAGGAGGATGAAACTGTCAACACTGGAGAAATGAGACGAGCCTATTGCAGCAGCAGAAAGTAATACAGTCAATGTAAACAATATAGAATACAGACAACCACACCTACAAGAATAAGGAGCCATACAAAGAGTAGGAACCCTGAACAGGATAAGTGGTTAAAGATAAATGGATCGATGGATGAAATTAAGCCGACCAAAGTGTTGCATGTATAATTATAATCAGTGCCCAAGAAATATTTATGTATCATATTGGATTTCACAACTCGCACAACATTCTGGAAATCGCCAAGACAGCACTACCAACCCGGCTCCTCTGACTGGACATGTGGCTGGTGTTTATTGTCCACCAGTGCTGTCCGGGGTAAAGTCTTAGCGTTTGCACTCAGGTAGACTCTGAACTCTCTCACGTCTGCTCTCCTCCTCTTTCTTTGTGTGAGGGACAGCTGGAATGAGCTCCATGAATAGTGATGCCGTCACTGGCGGCCATGGCTTCGTCTGCAGCGCGGCGTATCACATTAGCTCCCTTTAGTGGTCTCGGGTCCAATCGGGACGGCTGATTGACTTCAATTGGTCAGGGAGACAGAACAAAAAATAAGCAGAACGAGGTGGAAAAGAGAAGGAAGAAGAATAACAATTAAATGTCAGCGGACTGGAGGAACTAAGCTGTGACTTGCATCTGTGATTGGTGTTGGGTGCTTTGGTGGGATGTGATGTGTGTGTAAAACCTGCCTCTCATCATCAGCTCTCTATCTGTGCAGTCTTATATACACTTTACAGCTTCTTGATTTACAGTCAGAAAAATATCCTTGGAAAACAACAACTCAAAATCTGTAGGAAAGGTTGGAGGAAAAATGAGTGAAGGAGCTGTGTTCATGGTGACCTCTGTGGAAACAATACAATGAAGAGATAATGCTGACGGGGTCATATTTCTGCAGTTGTTTTCTCCTTTTACTCGCCCTCCTTCTTTCTCAAGAAAATCAAACACATGACAACTTTATTAACCTGAGACTGATTTATTCAGTGATGCACTTCATTTTGCTTGTTTTTTAAAAGGACAGGAACACTATCACTCTTTGAGATTGTTTGTTGCTGTATTTTCTCGCTTCTTTCCTCCAGTCCTCCGTCTCCTTTCTCTCCCTTCGTCTCGCGTGTCGTTACTTCTGAAAAGGCGGATGGTGGGAATAAATCCGGGAGGTTGTCATAAAGGTGCTTTTACCTTGTTCTTTCCCAGACCTAAGGAGTTAGAGTACCTACTCTATCAAACTGATTACCCAGGCAAAGTGCGTCAAGCTTACACTCCATTTAACCCGCTCAAAACTACATCTGAGGGTCTTCAAACAACCACAGACATCTTCTGTAGAGAGTTAAAGAAACTACCCATAGCGATGCATGACCCCATACACCATGTATCTGCCGTTGACTTTAAAGCGCTCTTTGTACTCTGTTGACAAAGTATTCAGAATGGTCTCATTAAGCGGGGAGCCGGAGCAGTGGCGTTCTGGGATGGGTCATGTCAAGTTGAGCCGATTCCTCACCCCTCCTCGCCCCACGCACACCTTCAAAGGCTCACCTGACAGGGCTGAGATGAAAGGCAGAGGGAACAGGAGGCGGTGGGTGGTGTGGAGAGGCAACGAGTGCTGGGTGAAAGGTGTGGCAGATGAACGAGGAGCAGGAATTGAAACGTGTTTGAGGGAGGAGAGAGGTGTGTGAGGGAGCGCAACGGGGGGTTGAGTATAAGGCGTCAAAGCACGCTTAACGCCAAACACCTCACTATAGCCCATTAGACGTCTGAGATCTGACAACAATTTACATACTCGCTATGGAGACGCAGGCGTTACACAGCGCTGGTAGTGGTCTTTGTAGTGGTGTAACGGACCACTGTCAATCTGTGACCCGTACGGATCGGCCACGTGAACCACGGATGAATTACACAGTTTAACGGTAATCATCACAGTGTGAAATAAAGTTTTACTGATGATCGGTATCACACAATGTTCAGTAAAATATGCAATTAAGAAATCATTTATGCTTTTCTAGTCGCCGATCTCTGATAATGTTACATTGTAAATCAACGGGAGGAGAGCTAGTAACGTTAGCAGCACCGCTAACGGCCAACGAACGAAGGTTCCATTCAGTTCCATTATGATGCCTTCAGGCTCTGTTCAGTGAAAATGAGTACTGGGCGAAGGTCAATTATAACGTTATCTTGATGTGTTCACATGTATGCTTGGAAATTCAGTGTTAGTGAGAAAGTTGAATGAATCCAGTTGTTTGAAGGAGATTTTGTGTTTTAACAACATAAATAGATATTAGAGATACATTATGACCTGGTTACACAAGCTTTGAGCAGCTTATTATACACAATTAAAACTACTAATGACAAGATTTGTTTTACTCAAATCAAATACAACATTTTATTTCCTCATCATTTGCATTGTGCGTTTTTATGAAGAACACTTTATAATAACTACACACTATGAAGCATTAGTTAAGCATGAGTAAACACTTAATTCATCATTTATAAAGCATTGTTCCTACATTAACACTCATTAGTATGTAATTCATAACAACAGTTATAAATGCTTTATTCTTGATTAATAAGCTCGTCTATTATGTGTTTCATTATTGTGTTTTCATACTTTATAAATGATGGATTCACCATTTTTAAATGAAGTATTATATATATTACAAACCAATTATTAAGGAGTTGTAGATGATTAATAACATAATTTATAGTGTTAGTAAATGATTAAGAACGTAGATGTACATTATTCATGCATTTATATATATAATGATTTAGATATGCACTAATGGTTACGAGCTATGTTAATATATGCTTCATGAATGCGTATTAATAGTGCAATTCATGATTAATTCAGGTAGTTACTAATCATTAGTTAAGTGTTTTGTGTGACCTCATCTAAAGTGAGGACTATCTATGCCTTATAAAGCATTTATAAATGACATTAAAGGCCATCAGCGCCTCAAAACCCACAAAAGTCTCAGTTATCTTCTCAACACAAAGTGATCAAGAACATATCAATATTTATGACAAGATGCAAACAATGTACTCGTAAATACAAACCTCTCAGCCATTCATTCATGTAAAAACCAAAACAAACAGATTCTATGTTTGTTCTTGTCAGACAGAAAGCACACGTTACATTGTGATATTTACTGGAAACAAGATACAATATAGTCAACGGCAAGTACGGCATTTTCAGACGATCTCCATCCAGGCAGCTGACACCTTGTTTAGGTTTTTGTGGTGAAATGGGGAGCTATCGTAGAGGTAACTCGTGACTGCACTTTCACCTATCGGCCGTTCCTCATCGACTGCGATGCTTTCAAAGCTATCGACAGGACTAAATAGAATCAAGGTGTCCGACACAAGTTCACCTCAAAACGGCGTGCCACGGCGCACACGGCCAGTTCGAATATTCCAATTGAATAACCATGCCATCATACTCTTTTTGCTGCAGTGAGGACACGGCTCTTGAGTAGTGTTGGTAATGACTTAAATGAGCGTAAGGCCCGTTGGACAGGTTTCTCTTTGAAATATGGAATGGGATCAGGGATGCATATTAACTCCCGTGTTGTAAAATAGCATAGATTTTACTAAGAGAATGTAGTCACCATGATGTCACCCATTGGTCACAACGGTTTTGAAAATCCAGAGATCGGCATATTTCCCATCACCATCTTGTTTCTTTTTGCAACCATAATTGGCATGTGAAGGCTGGAGCTAAATACAATTCAATGCTGAATAAGATGTTTTTAGCCAACCAAAAAAACCCGCCTTGAAAGTGAAACCTGTGTCTGAGCCCAGGGCAGGCTAATAGCTTATAGTTAATCCGTTTGGTGCTTCAGCTGCTGTCCTTGGTGCTGATCATAGTCTGGTTAGCAGCATGGGAGTTGGATACTCAGCCGCTCCATGGTGGCTTAGCAATTGTGTGATGATGATGCATTTTCCACTAAGTTCATGTATACATGCACTTTAGCCGTAGCAGGTAAGCTGTGAATGTTAAGTCCCAGTTCCACCGAAAGCCGGACATACTACGGATGTCCCCGGATACACTACGGATCAGATCCGGGGTCATCCGGGAGTGGAACCGTAGTGAAACCGTAGTCAGTCCGGGACGTTCCGTGATGAACCGTAGTAAAACCGTGGCCATCCGTGCTGAACCGTGGCCATCCGTGGTGTATCCGGGAAGACGAGCGGCTCGTCGGACATCCGGGATCCGGGGTGATCCGGGGACATCCGGGAATGGAGGGGGGGGCGGCGTTGATCGCAGTGCATCCGGGAAGAAACGTAGTAGGACCGGGATGAACCGTAGTAAGACCGGGATGAACCGTAGCATAGCCGTGTTAATCCGGGATGAAACGGGAGCTAGTTGACTCCCCTGAGCACCCCGGATGGGTTTAATTTTCGGCATGTTGTTGTCCTTTCAAATATTTTCGGAAGAGTGATTTTGTCTCTGAAAATCAGGACTATTTATACCCTGACGCTTCATCCGGGACGCATCCGTGACGCATCCGGGGCGTGTCCGTGGCGTATCTGTAGTTGAACCGTGGTCAAACCGTGGCCATCCGGGATGAACCAGGCTTGAACAGGGGTGATCCGTAGTAGGACCGTAGTAGAACCGGGAAACATGTCAAATGTGTTGTCATCCGGGACGATTTCCTTCCCGGATCACCGCGGATCACCCCGGATCTCACCTCTTTTTATCCGAGGTGATCCGGGGACATCCGGGGACATCTGGGGACATCCGGGGACATCCGGCTTTCGGTGGAACTGGGGCTTTAACTGGCCGACTCATTTGACGGCTTTGAGCACTCCATTCCAAGGTCCATGTGTTTCGATGGTGTGTGCGCTCATGCATGTGTGTTTATGTGTTTATGTGTATATAGATTCTACATTTTGCCAGTCTATATGTATTTTTCAAAGTTGTGATACGAGTGGAGACAGCTCTGCCTCAGCTAGGTGAGAGAATGTGACAATGCTGTGACAAGTCACTCATTCTCTAACCTAGGCTCTCACACACACACACACAGTTACTGTTGCAATTCCAACTTTCCGAACACGCTCCTGCCCTGACGCACCATTTAGCAATTTAGCACCAACATTTAGCACCTAGCCAAATACAATGTGGCTGACATTTCACAGTCTTTCTAGCTGACACTCTCATATTCTATGGGATGCTCTCTCACCCACACACAGGCATGAACATAAACACTACAAATGTAAACCAGCTCATTCAAACACATAGGTTTAAAAGTGAACTTCAATGCAATAAGAGTTCTTGTTCTGCACGAGCAGCAGTTACAGTAAGTCAGTGAGACATTTCCCACACAACACCTTGAATTTATTAATATCAGCCCTGAAAATCTCGACTTTTCCCCTGAACTTATGCTAAATGAAATGCTTGTATAACCGGTGATTCTTTAACTTTTGACATTTGAGACCCCCGTTGTGGCCCAGACCTCCCACTGTCACCCCCCTTCAGCACCTCTGACAGCACACCTACAAAACGCTCTGTGAGAGCAAGTTCTTAGTATCACCGTTACTTTATCTGACATGCAAACCTTTTACAGGCAGAGGTGCACATTTGGCTCATCAACATGGTACAAAAGCTCAGTAAAAAAAAGTTGAAAAAATACTTCAAGTTTAGAACTTGTTTTCTTCCCAAAGTTAAATATTTAGAGCACAGCATAGCCCCCACCACAGTAATGAATAGGGCTGTGTCCTCATCTGAGCCTAATCATTAGTCTGTGTGCACAATTTAATTCTACCAATCAATCAGTGTGCTCCAGTCCTTTTTTTGGAAACATTTGTTTTCTATATATACTATAGATGCTATTCTTTCTCCTGCTGTATGCTATTGCTTTTGTAAATGAGTTTTGTTGCATCAGCTGTTTTGTTGGAGTAGTTGAGATCTCGTGGAAATATATGGGGAGCAAGTCAAGGACAAAAGGAACAAACATTGACTGGGAGACCCACGTGGTTCCTCATGCCTTAGCTTAGTTGTATAGACTGTAAGGAGAGAACATAGCCACCATGATGTCATTGGTTGTTGGACTGCCGTTTTGAAGCCTTTTGGCCTTTTTGGGCCATCGTCATCTGTTTTTTTTGCAACCGGAGGACAACAAGCTAAAACATTTTAAGGTGAACAAAATGTTACAATGAACTTTCATGAACTGAAAAACACAAAGGTTCACAGTTCTAAGATGACCGGACAACTCCCAGACTGGACAACGCTTTAGTAGCAGCGACCTGTCAATCACTGTGTAGCCCCGCCCTAAAGCAGACCCTGCTTTATGGTCTGTTTGACTCTAAATGGACTATAGATTGAGACCATAAACTCATGTTTACAATGTTTACTGAGGTAATAAATCAAGAGAGAAGTAGAGTCATTTTCTATAGACTTCTATACAACCAGAGGAGTCGCCCCCTGGTGGTCAGGAGAGAGAATGCAAGTTTAAACTACTTCAGCTGTGGCTCCAGTTGCCGGAGGTTGCCGCCTGTTTAGAAGTCATGTTTTTTTGTTTTTTTCTTTTGCACCAACTCAGTATCGCATAGCCTGCTTTTATTGTTCATTCACACACCAATTAGGACTAACAGCCATTCTGATGCAGGTAAACAGCTGTTAACCTTTTCTGCAGTGATGAGTTAAAGTGAGAGTACCCATGATCCGAGCAGCAGAATCTGAAAGTCAACTCGTTGCACTTACTTTTACTACTTACCATTCGATGGCAGTGTGAAAGCAGGATAGTCCATGACACCTAAACTGAGCATTGTTGAGTGATCACTGCAAAGGACAGAGTTTTGGCTATTAAATGGTAAATAGACTTGTGCTTGTATCGAGCTTTTTTAGTCTTCCAACCACTCAAAGTGCCTAACGTATGTCATTCACCCATTCACACACTCGGAAGCAATTTTTGGGGTTAAGTGTCACATTGACATGGACTAGCGGAGCCGGGGATCAAACCCTCGAACTTCTGATTAACCAGCTCTATCACTGAGCCACAGTCGCCACTGTAATCATCAGCATGAATTTGCCTTTTAAGCTTTTGTCATGGAGTTTCAAAAGATTCATTTTGAACACTGCCATGTTTTGTTGCATAACTAAAACCTTATGTCTGGTGCCTTTCCAGTGAGAAAAGCAGCTATACACGAAAACCAGGCCATGACTATTCAAGTGTGTCCTTCTAGAAACGTAACTTTTGAATTAGATGAATGAAAGACGGCAAATTAAAGTGTTGTTCATATTTATTGGAGCCTAAAACTGCAGTAGACAGTCTTGCATGGATGTATCAGTACACTTGCACTGCAGGCGGGCACACATACTCACACATGTGCATGTTATTGTATCTCAGGCCTTGTAGAGACTTCTCTAAACAGCCTCAACCCAAACCTCATTAACAGAAACTGCATCCACAACATTTGGTGCTGGTGCAATAACTTGTAAACACATTAAAAATGTAATTGCACCTACAGGCTTTGGAGCTGCATGTGCATTTTAATTCACAGGCCTCCCAACTATTAACAAGCGCCGTCCCCTCTCAAAATGGCCCTGAAACCAATATTTGAATATTTTCAATAAATGCAGACTACGCAAATGTGGAAGATTAAAACGTCACGTGTTTGTATAATTCAAAATCAAGAAGAGATGAAAACTTTTCAATGGAAATCTTCATGAATGAACAAATGTTAAAGCAGTGTATGTTCTTACACAAATGCACAACAAAGTCTTCCAGAGAAATCCAGGCTAGCAGGATGTCCACTGTCCTGGTTCATGGACAACATGTTGGAGAGTTTCCTCATTAAAGGTCCGGATCATCACAATAATGTCTAACTTGCACTATGATTCAGTCCCATATATATTGAATTAGACAACAGTTGTATTAACGTCTGTATGTAGTCAACAACTGTCAAATCAAATCAAGAAAGTTCAATTGAATAATATCTCAACAATATTTATTGTCAGTTTTCAAATTTAACTGGATGAATTATAAATAATACATACTCTAATATAAATAAATGTTCTTCTCTCGCTTCAAGTAAAATAAGTGCTGGATTAAAGAATAGATTAGATAACAGAAAGCTTTTGAAAAATGTGCATCTTAATTCTAGAGAAATTAATTTCACTGAATTGTTCTGCAGCTTTAAATTCAGTTCATTCAGGTGTGAAGTGATGTCACCCAAAAAACCCACAATATTATATTATTATCATCTTCTAACGAGAGAAATGAGTGAGCAGGGACTGTATCTGTGGTTATTAAACCACTTGTTTCAGCTCTGTTCTCTCTGTTCACATCATTGTTGGACAGTGAATCCACGTGTTAGATTCTGATCATATTGGGCTCTTAGACTGTTTATTATCTGTGACTTCATTTCAGATGTGAGCGGGTACGTTTGCTAAAAAGAGTTGTGCTTTGTCTCGTAGTGGCGCTTCACATTAACTCTTTTAATAATCGTCACGGTCTCTGAACATGTGAGACTCACTGGTTTTAAACTGCCTGTGTGAAGAATTAACCTTTAAGAGTCAGTCTATTCTTGGTTAAAGACTCTGGTCTCGCTGACCACTTTTCTTTGTTTGGAGAACGTCATGTGAAATAACTTCTGACTCACGTAATTCTCCTGCTCCTCGTTCTCTTTCCTCGTCTCTCCCTCGTGTGTGTACGTCTCTCTTGAGTCGGGAAACTTGGCAGAAGACACACGTTTTATTGGCTGAGCAGCATCACGTGATGTGATTTAATACGCATGTAATTGGTCGGTGTGTTTCCTGCCCCGCTGGACGAGTGCCGTAAAGGCTGGAAAAGCTGCGGCGGTTCAAAATTGAAGCGCTCCGTCAGAATTTCGGTTTTAGGTCCAGGGTCCAGACCGTGGTCCGCCTATTAGTGACCCCTGGTTTAGAGGCTGGTGTTCGTATCGCAGTTTGTGTCGTGTCATAATCCAACTTTTTTGGGATTGATAGGACAGATATAATAGAAAAGGGAGAGAGAGAGGGGACGACATGCAGAAGGGGCCATGGGTCAGGGCAGAGCCTATAGGTACATGGTGCCCCCCCGCTCCGCCAGGTGAGCTACCTGGGCGCCCCCATAATCCAGCTCGTGTTTTGTTTGTTCTTGTTTTTAAAAACATAAGCAGGATTTGTCCTTAGATTGAACATGAGTGGTTTAGTTGTCTAATCTATGGATGGATTACTGAACGGGCCTACTTGGCACAGGCCCAGGGGCCCAAATCGTCAGGGGCTCTCTTAGTTTCTACCTGCAAAATTCCCCTCGAAGAGGCACACCAACCAAAAAGAGACTCAAAATGACAGCAAAGGAAAAAAAATAGACTACTGAGAGACACAAAAAGTGAAAGAAAAAAAAGACAAAAGTGACACTAAATGAGCACAAAAAGATTACCTTGCACAGCTGCTGGATTCTTACAATGTCCCGAGACAAGCGAGAATCACTGGATCACCTATCACACAGAAATCCATCTAATCTGGCTTCAAGTAATGCGTTTGTCTCCAGTAAGACAGAGCACGGACCACTCAACGTCCTGTGTGGAGCTACTGGCAGCTATGGGCTTAAATGTGTGAGATATGACTCGGGGCAACTGTTTGTCCAAAATAGCAATAGTGGTGCTAAATGAGTTCAGCTGAGATGCTGCACTAGCATCAGCTCTATCATAGCTGGAGAGTAGTATTGACAGATTGACAGATCACTTCATCCAATCCTCTGCCAATACTGTTTTGAAAGTGCCTGCCCTTTTCCATACAGTTTCCAAAAATTGCTTTTCAGATAGTTCTATGCAACAAACCACCTGGCCGGTCAGGTTAACAAAGAGACACAAAGCAACCAAAAGATGCATAAGACTAGAGTACCTTGCATCATGTGAGGTTTGATGTTGGCAGTGGTACCAACGATTTATACTTTTCAACTCATAGAGAAGCCAGTGCAGCTATGTTTTTCATCTTTCCAAAATATAGTGTTGAATTACTCCAACCGTAGCATAGCATAGCATAGCATAGCATAGCATAGCAACTCCTTCTACGAGAAGAGACCATTTGAGCATTGGATGTTAAAATAATTTCACCAACTGTTAGATAATGTTCTTTCTAGTGATAGATCTTCAGGAGGAGCCAGAGGGCTTGGGGCAAAGTGCCACACACAAGTTAGGAAAGTCAAAATATTGAGAAACAAACACATTGTTAGTTTTGGTCTTCTCATCGGATTTGTTGACTATACAAAAAGTAATAGAATGATACTGAGCTGATTCTTTAATGACACTGTACCTGGATGAGAGAAGGACAATACTGTACCGCTGCTTACCAAAATCACTGCTTCCTCTAAGTATATGAACACAAGAAGAGCACACACACACACACACACACACACACACACACACACACACACACACACACACACACACACACACACACACACACTTCCTGCAATATGTCTCAGTGGACTGAGGCACAGGGGTGGCAGCTTCCCCCGGACAGATGGGATGATCAGGGGGAGGTGGAGGTGGCCTGATTAACACCTTCCTCACTATGCATGGCTGCTTGTCTGGGCACAACTTCACCGGAAAACAGTGTTAGTAAACAGTAGATGGTAGCAGGGGGGCCAGTGAAGAAGTTACAGTGGGATACTTCTTTTATGCCTGTGAGAGCTGGGGATTATGTGTTTGAGTTGTCCATCCGGTCCAATCTTGAGAACACCATATTGGAGGAACACCTTGAGGGAATTTCTTCAAATTTGGCACAAACATCCAACTGGACTGAAGGATGAAGTGATTAGAATTTGAAACCAAACACACGAGTTATTTTTGTATCACAAGAGAAGGTTTGCAAAACATGTTGGTCCAGTTAAATCCGTGAGCAGACAGCCCAGGAGTGAAAGAGTGTGTCCAATCAGGTGCAGCCAGAAGGTATTTATGTGGGTGTATGAGGGTGTAGCCTGTGTGTTTTCTTCGTTGGTCAGTAGTCGTGTATTTATACGACTACTATCCCCTCCAATGCTGGGAATAAAGAAAGGGAAAACGCTCCTTTGTGTAATAGTCTACTACTTCAGGGAAGGAGAGCTCCCGTCAGTCATCACTCATGACACCGCCTACTGGCACGCCCATCAAGCGCTCAATGCTGTGAAGCAACTCAACCCCTCGTTTCCTAAATCGATCCTCTGGCCATGAACCATTACTCCTCCCATCAATAACATTTTGAGCTCTGATTCTTATCTTTTAACATTTCTTTAACAGAATTACTTTGCTCACATATTCTTCCATATTTGGAAATTGGGCACCTCAGTTGCTGAACGATACCAAACACCTGCTGTACACTGAATAACAAATAATAACAAAATCATGTGAAAATCAATGCAGAAATCATGTTATGACATTGCTTATTATGAGATGTGAAGTTGCATAACATATTGATTTATCCATCCATCCATTAGCTTTTCCGTGTATATGTGTCCGGGTCGCATGGGCAGCAGGCATATCGCATAATGGCTGGAATTCAGGATATTGACCCAAAAAGGGGTCAGGAACATAAATTAGCCAGTTGTTCATTAGTGTCCTTCTAGAGTCCTGCAGGGTCAGTTCCTCACTCACAGATCAGAGTTCAGATCAGAATGTTGTACAGTTTAAGTCACCAATATTCGCTACACTGTGGATCCACTATTTACTAAATGATCATCATGCTGTAGTGAAGAAGACTTGAAACTAGAGATTGAGACCATAAACTCATGTTTACAATGTTTACTGAGGTAATAAATCAAGAGAGAAGTAGAGTCATTTTCTCATAGACTTCTATACAACCAGAGGAGTCGCCCCCTGGTGGACACTAGAGAGAATGCAACATTTAGGCACTTCTGCATTGGCTTCACTTTTCAGAACCAAAGGTTGCAGCCTGGGTCTAACAATATGAGACAATTATACATCTATAATCTATATAGATATACAAGGTATTTCCCAGAATATAACTTCAATTTTAAGAGGGTGCTTGCATCCTTGAGTGATGCCCACCGATCATAGATGGGACTTCCCTATACTGAAGTGGAACTGTCTGTACCCATTCTTTCAACTAATGAGTGTTTGTTTACCACAAAGCCTGTCTTTGTTTCTTTCCAATATCGATATAGGAAGGTAAGTGCACACACACACACACACACACACACACCTACACACACACACCTACACACACACACACTCTTGCTGGATGCCAGTATTGCACACAGCTTAGTCAGCCCACACTCTTTGGGTAACAGGGTGTCTCACACTATGCCTTGGCTGGCAGATGGAGACATGTGGAGGACACACACACACACACACACACACACACACTTGAACTCACTCACCCCACAGTGCACAGATGGACACATGGACTTCAATGACCAACAGTCTCCAAGGACAGACTGATGGTCCATTCACAGCCTTGTTCATACACACACACAAGCCCCAAACATAGACACACTCACCAAGTAGGTTGTTTAGGGTCATGGTGTGTGTGCGAGTGTGTGGATCCTTTATATATGGACTTACAGTGCCATTAGGAGACATGAGGGGACATGGCATTATTAATAATACAGCCAACAGCCTGCTCCAAGGGCCTGGGTTCAACATTAACAAGCTGCCAGCCTGGCACATACACACACACACACACCTACACACATACTGACTCACTACACGCTCTTAGCGTCGCTTTAGCTGACACAACTCCGCGTGGGATTTAGACGTCTTTTAAAAAAAGAAGTCTTACACTAAAACACACTGTCTGCCCCACACACACACACACACAGTAACACACATCAACACACTCTCGCTGGCAGCAGATGGTATGGTGGGCGTCAGGTACAGTAGCAGCCTCCTGACACCCCAAACAGCTGTTACCATTAGAGCATGCTAATTGCCATCAATCAAGACAGCACCTCTGAGCATTCATAGGCAAGGTTTATACAGTTGTTTGTGCTGTGTGTGTGTGTGTGTGTGTGTGTGTGTGTGTGTGTGTGTGTGTGTGTGTGTGTGTGTGTGTGTGTGTGTGTGTGTGTGTGTGTGTGTGTGTGTGTGTGTGTGTGTGTGAGAGAGAGAGAGAGTGTAAGAGAGAAATAGAAAAGGCAAAGTTTTTCCCCTCATTACCTAAACCCAAAATGATGTCCTCTCCCTCTTCTGGAGGGAAAAACCCTGTGATGAATAATGAAGACAACACGATTAGAGAAAAAACAAGATCCATATCGTTGCATGTCTTTCCTGTGCTCATTAGTGTCTGTCTGCGTGTGTGTGTGTGGCCAGTATTACATTTTGTATTAAATTGAGTGTGTGTGTGTGTGTGTGTTGGGGGGGGGGGGGTCGTGGGTCGTGTAAGCTCACTGCTGTGGTGTGAATTAGTATTTTTCAGCCAGCGGCTGGAGTTTGATTTGTGCAGGCTGACTGGGATCGATGGTCAGAAACGAGCCTGTCGATGCAGGTCAGACTGTACATGGCCATATTGATACCGCTGCAAACAAGCAGAAATCTGGTTCAATAGTCCCTCGTGGTTTGGAGTCTGTTGCATAAGAGCCATGCAGCACAGTGATGTTTATTATTTCAGCTGGCATGTTATGAAGGGGATATCGATAGAAGAATAACTAGACCTTGAATTGGAGGAAAATGTGCAGGGTTGGTGTTTGTTGGTTTGTCTGTTGACTCCCCGCCAGTTGTCATGGTGAACTGACGCAGTGCAGGTGAAAAGCCAACGTCAAAGACCACACACCGCTGTAGTTCTCTCCTACAGATGAACTTTAGAGACAATTTTCAGGACTCCACACAAAGTCCGTGATTTACAATGGAACATATTGGGCATTAAAGGGACAGAAGAAAGTAGTTGTGTGTTCATCATTATACACAAATAACCTGTATGCTGAGGAGCTACAGGGGGATTTTGCTGTTGATGTACACTGGCCCGATTCAGTCGGTGGTCTGCGGGTTACATCCGGCCCAGAAGTAATCTGCGAGTGGCCCACATGTGGCACACATGAATCTGATACATGACAGAGTATGTAAACTACATATATAGTGTATGGAGGTATAACGAGTGAGTCATCTGGCTTCCTTCTCATCTCTGTTGACAGTTCCTCGTGCTCAGTACAGATCAGACAGGATGTAGAGATCGGTTAGCTACACCACCAATCATTTCTTTAAAACAATCAAGGTTTTTGACTTCTCATTGGCATTTTATTGCCAGCGTCATTTCAACGTTGCAGTTTGACATTAGACACGCATGCATCATTCTCTCCTCTCATCATTCCTAGTTGATTTCTTGTATAGTACGGTATCTCAGTTAGTATATTTATAACATACTATATACACGTAGTGTGGAATTGCAACACATCAAGAATTTATTTTATGGTTAAACTATTTAAATAAATCATAATCTAAACAATGATCTACTGTAGCGAACACAGCCTGGGTAGCAGCTGCCCTGACATCGTGTGTGAAGCCTTCTAAAGGTAAAGATGTTGTGAAGCATTCTGTGATAACGACTGAGTAGACCCAACGAGCTGCTGAAATCGATGTCTGAAGTCCGTCACTTCCTGGCGTTGAAGTGGAAAGCTTTCTCACCTGCTGCAACTTCTCCTTCCTGCCTCTCTCTCCTCTCCAGCCAAAACACTTCTTCACGTTGCTCGTTGCCAATCCTGACCCCTTGGAGTCCTGATTGAGAATTTCACCCTGCAGAATCAAAACTCTAATCTTCCTCTCCGGCCCACAGCAGATAAGTCTGTCTAGTCTGCTCTGCCCTCCTCCACTCAGAGCACAGCCTGGTGTCCGTCCTCCTCAGGATAGCTCACGCTTCTCGTCCCCGCTCAGAGGACATACAATCATGAAAGATGGCTGGATGGAATTGTGGCTGATTATTTAAACTTGTAATACAAAAGAAAGTCTTAATTTAATAAACTGGGTAAGTTGAACTGATTCAATATGAATCAAGTTTCTGTTACTGCATTACGTATTTGTTGCCTCAGATGTTCTCATAAACATATTGGGTACTGTTTACCTGTAAAATAAGAACAATTATAAAAACATTATTTCCATAAAAGTTAACACCTCTACTGTGTAACTAAAAGTACTACTACAACACAGGCGGTCAAGGTTTAATGGAGCCAACATGTTGGTCTGTGGTCATACAACTTAGTGATGTCTCAGCAACTTGACGCTACTCTCGCCTTGGCTTCTGAAAGAGGACAGTCACTGTTTGCATGTCAACAAATAGACACTTGTCGGGAAAATGTAAACATAGATCATCTGATAACTTGATAACTTTGATAAGTGCTTATCCTGTTACCACTCCAGTAAAATTAGCCTAAAACGCCTATCCAAGGCGTACCCAAAGTAAATTGAAAGCTGTTCTTGAACCATTTGGAGTACATGCATGGTGTTGGTCTCTTTTGAAGTTTTTCCCCCAACAGTCAGAATCACTGTAAGTGCTACTGGCATTGAGTAATAGAAGTTTGAACACACTGAAGTAGAAGGTTTTTATTTCCGCCTGAATATTTTTTTGCATACAGATGTCTGCAGATGACTATAGCTGTGACTTATTAGCTGGAAAACACAATGGGACCACAGCATGAAGCCTTACCTAGTCCAGGTTCAAATTTGATAACAATACCACAGAAAATGAATATTTTACACATGTTTTTCTAAGGGTATGTCTAGGAGCTTTCCAAAAAAGGACATTTGGAGACCCATGGTAACCATGGTCACATACCAAGGCTGTGTAAAAATGGGTATTCATAATTCAAACTAAAGCTTATTTATGTCGATATACAGTAATCTATAAGTTATTTTGCCATTATTCACTTTCCTAAAGTCTCCAAAACTCTCAAAAACCACACTTTGCATCTTACGCACTGACAGCAGACAGCAGACTCTGAGTTACGCAGTAACATCGTGTTGTGGCTTTAAATCTAACTCCTGAAGCTGTATATCATCATTTTTGAAATTTCATTGGCTATACGAAGCGTCAGTCATCAGAACGATCGGTTGCAATTATCTCGGTCTTTACATGAAAGAAGAGAGGCAGGCACTGTCCTTCAACGCGGACTCTCGTTGGCTATTGTAGGCTGTGGACAGGACATGGAAGCTCCTATTGGGTCAAGTGAGGCGTCAATCGAAAGGTCAGAGTGAAGCCGCCATTTTGAGACCCAGAGAGCATCAATGTTTACATGTGAACTGGAGTTACGTTGGAAAATACATAAATAATTAGGCATATCTGCCGGCTAATTTGAAATGATGCAACAGCAGTCCGTGGGTATTTATGGACGTAATAATGTGTTTTGGACTAAATATTGTACTGGATTGGATCGTCTGGACCTTTGTTAATGTAACAAGACCGTTTTTGTCCGAATATTATCGAGGGGTGGATTACTATGAGGCTTCATTGGTGAGTTTCCTCAATTTTGTAACTGCTTGTTTGTTGGTTGGTGGTATGACAGAGGCGTTGATTGTACCTGCTGTTGTGATTGTATCTTGAAATGGTTTGCATCAATCGAATCACAAGAATCTTAGCTTTCCAAAGAGATGTCGCATCAGTACCTACCTATACATAGCAGTTGTGTACATGACACAGATGTACACTTAACACTCCAAAAGACCGTGGGCGGGCTGTCGGAGTGTTAACAGGATTTATATAACTATACAACACTACACATACTGCTAGTACAACTGTTACTGCTGCTACCATTACCACTACTACTACTACTACTACTACTATAATACACGTGCTATTGCTGCTGCTACTTCTACTACTGCTACCTCTACCAAATGGCAAAGACAGTGACGGGAGAAAACACGTTTCCCTCTGAAGGTAATTGAGGGTGCAGTTTAGTTAGTTAGTATTCGTAGGAGACGGGGTTGAGAGTGGAGTATTGGCTCTCTCTGACTTTTGATAAAATCTAAGTATTGCCAAATTGGTTTTATAACTTCTGCCCTAATGTCTATGCAACACACACACACACACACACACACACACACACACACACACACACACACACACACACACACACACACACACACACACACACACACACACACACACTTTGAAATGTATTCTTTTGAGCCCCCTCTCTCTCTGTCTAGATTTTGAGGGTGTCCTTTTAATTGTCCTGTGAAGAGCTTTGTCCTTAGTCAAACTTTGCTGGTTTGAATCAGCACTTCTGTGCTCAGCCTCAGTCAGGTAGCGTACATACAGTGCAGTTGATACTGTGCTGACTGACTCATACAGCTACATTTCCAACTTCCAGTTTAGAGGAGACAGACTTTGTGACCGAGCAACACTGTTCCCCACATTTCCTGGCTCAATAATAATACCTCCAGTCTCTTGTACCGTGTGGTATGTCACCTCTGCATTTCCATATTATTGAAGTGCCTGTTATTATTTTCAGAATGACTTAGTGTTAGGGAAATTATGTATTTATTCTGGAGAAAAGTTAAGACTTTTACACAGACCCTTTTATCTCTTGGCCTTTATCAGTTGACATCACATGACGCCTTCCCTTGCTGAATGTTTTAATGCTGAGCTCTGCTGTCTTCTGAAGGAGATTTCAATGTAAGACACGGCATGGCCACTGCAGTGTACACAGACGTAAATCGCTGAGTCGCTGGGCTCTCCTCAACTGCTGATATTCCTGTTTGTCATTTACCCAGAGGCTTTTGTTTGCCTTGTCCGTTTACTCAGCAAACCCAATCCAAAGTATAGGACTCACACTTCAAAGAGATCCCACTACTTCCCATCGGGCCTCGTTTGCATATTTCAACTTGATCCCCGCTGAGTCGTGGATTGACTCTGCAAACAGTTCTGGGATCACTACATCCACCAGCGCCCCGGCTCTTCATTGACATTAATAACTAGTACGGCAAGAGTGATATAGGCACATGCATATTCACACTTTGGACCATGTACAGCCAACAATGGCAGTTTGGGATATTAAATCTACACTATTAACTTTTGAAGGACAAAATAACACAAATTCCTCTCAATAAAGCAATATAAGCAATAAAACTCACTGTTGGTCATTTCCTTACAATGAGGGCTGCAATAACCTTATTTGGTCTGCTTTGACCAGTAGCTTACGGTGGCTAATGTTAGCATATGTTTGCAAACTGTTCATAGGTACATTGTTTTGTCCCTGACATTATGAGTTACAATGGCTTCATGACTCCCTTTACTTGTGCTGACGTACTGCACCCATTGATGCATTGATGTCCAGCAAATTGTCGCTCACTATGTGCATAATGAAAAAGTATCAGAAAAGACTATCCTTAAGTTTTTGGGTCGATGGAGCATGACCATTAAGGATGCTGCTGCATTGGCCGCCTGGCAACATTGGTGTTCTGTATCTTGAATTGGCAGCAGCAGGGTGCAACTCCTGCACCCCTCTACTACAGGCTATCGCTGACCCTACCAATAACTTGTACCGTAGGCTATGCTACCTACTGTAATCTCATCATGCATCCAAATGAGGCAGGCCGAACCTTGAAATAGATGAAAGATTACTGTCCGTAAACACTCACTCTGCCTTTGGAGCACCCATTTAGAAAGTCCCAGTACCAGCCAATAAAATGGGAGTGATCAGTGGTTATCAATACCATTCTAATGCTTCAGAGGGGCACGAGAGTGTATTGATCAGGCTGATTACTTAAACACATCCTTCCTATCTATATGTGCGCGTCTTAATGTTCGCTGATCTGGTAACAGCAGTGAAGTCATTGACAGTTGATTTAGGTCAGTGGATAAGCAGCATACCTGGACTGCAGCCTAGGAAATGGAACGCAGCTATTTTCTGGGACGCTGCCCAGATGTGAAATCGTTGTCGGACCAGCAGAGCGATACAAGTAAACATGATATAAACATGGGGGCTTAGCCGACTTTAGGGGGTCCGGGGAATTTCTTTGATAAACACTCTTTATTTCGATGCTTTTTTTAATGCACTCTGGCAACTTATTACATGCCAAGTAGCTCGCATGTCCTAATCATTAAAACATTTAATCTGGAGCTGTTGTTTACTTTCCATATTAATTATGAATTGTGATGTGAAGAGTATCTGCACTCATTTTTCCTCGAGTGTAACTTGTGTCATTCAGCGCTGACCACCAGACCCACACACACACACACACACACACACACACACACACACACGGTTAGTTTAGAGACCCGCATTGATTTTGACATTTGACATTCTGAAAGAAAGTGAGCGCTGGAGATCGATTGACAGACTGACAGTTTCTTAAGCCTGATTAAATATCATACTTCTGAGGCTGTGAGTCCATGAGTTCTGTGCAGGCACACATAGCACTGCAGTGGATTGTTTGTAGCATGTCACATCTTTTTGATTTGACCCATTGTTTTAAAATCCTCTGTCAGGCGGTCTTTGATTTCAGAATGATTCAGTAATTCCATTTATGTTTGAAAATATGTAGAAGGGAAGAGAGCTGCTGAGAAGGAGCTGATGTGTGTGGAATGAATACGGTGGTTGCTGATGTTACAACAGAATGTGAGGTCCGGATCCCATCTCCCATCTCTGATGTCCAACCACACGTCTGCCCTGTGCGTAGGCACATTGTTCAGGAGGTGGGCGGCACGTCTCTGCACTCTTTTTACAGCAAAGTTTCACCTTCAAAAAGAAACATTGGAGCTTAAATAGTATTGCTACATATACATACTCATTGTACATCATTTAAAAAGGGAACACAAAGAGAAAGTCACATACTAACAACAAATAGGGCCACCATCTAATCACATCTAATCTCACAGCCCAATCATTCAGAAGTAATAATGAATGTAAACAATTTACAGAAATGATCCAATCTGCATTCACTTGGGCAAAGACTTACTGATGAGGTGTGAGAAGGGATCGCAAGAGGGACTCACGCAGGGGAAGTGGACCGGTCAGATCCAATATGGTTTAAGGGAGACAGGGTGGGGCCAGACTGTTTACCAGACTCCACCCTGCCTCTCTGGGAATTGGTCATGAGTCATATTGCTTCCATTATTCTTCACAAGTTTTGGAGAAGTAGGGAGGAAACTAGCGTGTTTTGACTGAGGGAAACAACTGTGCCCTCTCCTTTTTCTTTTTCTCCTCTTACACTAATCCCCCCCCCCCACATCCGCACCCCGACTCTTCTCGGAGTCTCAATCAGAGAGTTGATTGACTTTGAGAAGTCGATCTAGCTCGAAGGGGTCCGCTGAGTGCCTCGGTGGAGAGTCGAGGACACGATTAGCTCCTCTTCTGTTGCCGAGGGTCCCAGCAGTGAGGCCGCGTTCACTCAGCGCGGGCGTCCTGTTACAGCAGCGAGCAGCCGCTAACGCCAGCAGCCTCATTTAAGGAGCACACTCCGGCGGGGGTTCATGTGCCGACGCTCTGTCTCTCTACAGCTGCCAGGCTGTTTGGATTGTCCCTCTGCCTTTGTATGTGAGTGTCTGTGTGTGTCCACTGGGGCTGATTCTCCAAATAGCCAGCTGTCACCAGAAGGAATCTCCTCAATGACCCAGGCTACAAACAACCATCCTTGCTAATCGCTAAATTACAACCAGGAGGACTCAGCAGAGCGGGCCTGACGGGACTCACACTGCAAGTGTGTGTGTGTGTGTGATTCTCTGTGTATGTGCTCCTTTTGTCTCTGTGTGCTTGTGCATGTTTGTGTATCCGTGTGCGATTGGGTTATTTAGCTGTATGTGTGTTAATCTGACATTATTTCTGACGGGGATGGAGTGTGATGTGTTTGTCGCGGCTAATTTGGCTTCAGCCGACTTGACATTTTCACACTATTTGATAAGAGGGGGAGTAGATCGGCGGCCATGCTGACAATCTGTTATTTACTGATTGCAGATAAAACCATTAATTCCTGTTAATGAATGAGCGTGTGAGCCCAGAGGGGGTGGGGGGGGGGGCATCAACATCCGCTGGGACATCAGCGAGGAGGAGCTATTCATCACCATTACACTCACTGACGCTGTGTTTCTGTCCGTCTCTCTCACTCTCACACACCGACATCTGTGGTCAGTTCTGGCCTTTCATTAGAATAATATGATTCTTGGATCTGGAGGAATTGATGCTGATATAATATACGTTTTGTTACAAATAGCTCGTCATCTCACAGAGGAACATCAGAGTATCTCTTCCTATTTTATCTCCAAAGAAACAGAAAGAAGGAGGGTTGTGTTGGCTTATGGGACTCTTACCATAACACTATATAATAACCATCATTAATAAGATTGATAGTTAATTAAACTTCACTTAATAGCTATTTTAATTTCAACAAACAATGAAACGAATGTTTACTGATGATAAGTAATGCTATAATTTATGTTATTTTAACAGTTTATTGTTGCACACGTTAGAAAATGTATAAACTATATTAAGTATTTGTTAAGGATTACCTGTTTGTGAAACATCTAAAACCATTATGGACCAGATATTTGTTCAATTTGTTACTAATTGGTTTGTAACTGATCTATAAATATGATCTGAATATCAATTATAAAGTTGCAAATTATGATTTAAATACCTGGTTAAATGGTTAATATATACTTTGTAAAGCATCTATAAATGTTAATTGTTTTCTGGTCCATCTTTCTAGATAATGTTTAAAGAGGTTTTAACGACTTAAGAATTTCATAAAGGTTCACAAATCAATAGGTGATTGTTAGAATAGTATATTAATGTTATAATGTGTACAACAATACAATGTTAAAATATTATTCATTAATGTAATCAGAATGTAATTGTCACTGTCTCTTATCAGCTATGATACAATATAGTTTATAAAGTAATTATTTCATATAATACAAATTAATGATACAATCAAATGAATCATTACACAAATTATATCATTGCTTATAATTAATCAACATTAATTATAATGTCATTGTTTTTTAAGAGTAAAATATCTATAGTTATTACTATTTATTATAACTTATTTGTTTTAAACCTGTGTGTTTATCTGTTGTAATGATGCTTGAGGAGTGCAGGGCATGTTTTCACCCACCCACACACACACACACACACACACACACACACACACACACACACACACACATACACACACACACACACACACACACACACACACACACACACACACACACACCTGCTAAATGTCAGGTGCACTGGGGCGACCATTAAAAATGTTTAGTTGCACCTGACAGGTTTTTGCTTGCATGGAGCCTTTAAAAGGTGTGGCGCCATCAGCAATGTGTATGCGCGTGAATGTGGTTGGCTGGAGACGTTGCAAGTGATTTTGCAAGTGGCCAGAGTGGCAGGAGTGAGACACATCTGTTGAAATTCAATTTTAATCGGATTTCAAACCACCTCCAATCCGATTTGCAAAAAATCACATGTTTTTTTATTTTTGCTGTCCAGACTTTCCAAAATCAATCTGGGTACAATCTATATGCCAAAACACGGATTTGCGCTGACAGTTTGAATAAGGCCGAAGATTCTTCCAGTGTTCCATTATTCCATTTATTTCCTTACTCACCTACATTATCATTCAGTCTCTCTCTTCTACTAAGATAACTGCTCCCATCCATCAGAGGCTGCAACAGGAGCTGCCAGTTATTGTGTACATTCTATTTTTTTTCTGTATTTCATAGCTGCTATGTGTTATATAAGTTTAATAAGTGCAGAGCCAGGCTATGATGAAGTAGCAACTGAGTAACTTCAGACAAAGAATCATAATATGTTCCCCTTTCAACCTGACATTAACATGCATTTTGTAGTTGTGTCTGGTTATGATTCTGCTGGTTACATTTGACCCACATCACACCTAACGTTCACATTTCACCCACACATTGCCAAAAATGCAATTTTTAGTACAAAACAAACACAAGGAGTGAGGGAGAAGCACAGCCACTAATTCTCGTTACCCCACTCCGTCTCTAAAGGAGGATCATTGCCAGAACCTCATTTGTTGTTAAACTGAAATACATAATTCTCATCAAGGCCATGCTGGCCTCCTTGTTTTGTTTTTCCTGCCACCAGGCACACACTGGGGACATAAAGTTATACGAAACATTGCCTCTTCACTATACCTTTGCACCCCACCTTGTTATAAACCAGTGGCGGGCCGTGTATTATACCTGGGCCTTCTGTGCTGTCCTACTGAGCTACGGTTATTTATTTCTAGGGGTGTAACAATACACGTATTCGTATTAAACCGTTCCGGTACGAGGCTTACCAACCGAACAATACGTTTGAATAATACTAGTGCATTTGGAAAATGAAGAAGCTTAAATTGTGGGAAATATAATATTTTCGGTGGACTGCGCTCACGACTGCGCTCACCTTTTGAACCCGGAACGATAACAAAAAACAGCTGAGGCCCCGCGTGTCTTCAGGGAGGCTAAGCTAAACTAGCTTAGCGGGGAAACAACAGCAGTTAGCTGTTCCCTACTGATTCAAACAGAGAATCAAATGTCCGAAATAACCCCGCGATGACGGGATGCTTCGTCATTAACGGACAAGTCAGAATCAATGTAATTAACACAATGACAAGAACCAGTCACATATATTTATATGACAACATAAAATGTCAAGCAAGACAAATCAACCCAGCAACACTGCAGCGCTAGAGCACGAGCCATTCATATTATTCATAAAAACAACACGATAGACAAATGAACACAGTAGTAGCGCTACTGCAGATGTAAAAACAAAAGCAGTTGACTTACCAAAGCTGCCTTCACTTAAAGACAAAGTCCATCCTCCTTTCTTTGTTAACAAAGTCCGTAACTCCCAAATCCATTTCTCCTCCTCCTTCAGCCATTGAGTGTTAAAAAAACAATGCTAGGTAAAACAAAAAAATAATCTACACCAAGCAAAATGCTAAAAATGTCATAACTTCTCTTATGTTTCAACCTGAACTCTTACTAAACACTAAGATCTGCTAGCTAGCTTTCTGTTTGACAAAAGTCAGGCTGGCCCACTGACCAATCACAGCGCACGTTAATGCAGACGTACTTAGCAGGCTACCTCGGTGCCAAAGGGACGTCAAAGAATACGCCCAACATGTCAAACTAAAGATCTGATTGGTTGAAGACTATGACAATCAACAATATCGTCCCCATTCACTTTAACTGCAAAGGCTCTCTAGCGGGCATCGGGCCTCTCTTACATAGAGACATAGGGGCTGAATCTGATTGGATAAAAGCTCTACTTAAAACAAGCTGCAGGCTGGAAGCAGAGCAACTGAGGAAGACAGGAGCTGTGCAATGAGAGAATAATTATAATACATATAGTGTATTTGTGAAAAATTATGAAATTATGAAATAGCTATAACTTTGTGATTCTGTTTAGGCCAGCAGAGAAGGCTTAGCTGGCCCTGACGGCCCACCACTGTTATAAACACACCGTACTGTTTATAATGTTACCTTCTCACACTTGATAGGTGGAGATTGCTTATTCCCTCATTGTATTTTGCCATGTTCTTGTTGCTGTCAATGCAATGACACTCAATTATCTTAAATACACGTCAAGCTGAATTCAGGTAAATGGCAGTGGGATTAAAACAGACTCCCACTGACAACTGTAGGACAACAAATTGTGTATATTTTTGATGGTAAATAAAGTAGCGTATTGCAGCTTTGAGGATTTGAGGATGTGGTAATGGTGGATGTATTCTGACTGCACAATTCTGTCAAGTGTAACCTGCAGCACCTGCTCTGATTGACTGGACCCTCACAGCACCTCCAGTGCATGTCCACCTGGATTCCCCCGCATACCTCCGGCATGTGATTATCACCAGGAATGCAGGTTAATGCCGGTGGAAAGTGAGATTAGGTCACGCACTCCCATTTTCCCTTTTTCTCCCTTCACCCATATCCCCTCTGGGGATGTCAGACAATGAGTCCAGGTGTGAAGATTAATTAGATGTAATGATTGAATTAATGTGCTTCATGACTGGCCTTTTAACAGATTCTGAGACAACGGTACTGGAAGACATATATCAAATAAGACACATGCACACCGCTACATTAAGATATGAGGGCAGACTGTAGGGAGTCAAGTGTTGTGATGGCAGAGATTAAGGGGCGGAAGTGATGGGAGTGATGGGAACGCTTCGGGTCAGGAGTGAGCTGTAATGTAGTCAAAATTGTATCTGAATGAGATATTTTATTTGTATATGTACAAATTCTGTGTCCCTCCAGGTCGCACACAGTCAGTCAGCTTGCTGTTTTTAAGAGAGAGCGAGAGAGCCTTTGGTGTGCACATTGGTGTCCATTTGGTGTGCATAAATAATGTGTGTACTGCACTTGTAACACGAGTCTGTGTGTCTGTGTCTGTGCACTTAACTTCATCAACTATAGAGCATCGTCATACATTCACCAACAGGGGACTCCTCATCCAGCAGGGGTCATTGTTCTAGTAACATTCTGGGAGACGTCCTGAAAGTACATTTTCTATCCTATTTCATTTCTTTTCCAAACGACGAGAAACAAATAACGCTAACCTACACTTGGTTGGAGTAGTGTGATATTCCACTGTTGGTAATAAAGGAATGTATTGTGTGTGTGTGTGTGTGTGTGTGTGTGTGTGTGTGTGTGTGAGCAGGTTGATCTGGATGTAGCTCCGGGCACCGACCCAGCCGCTGCTGCTGATTTATCAGTTTTCTGAACCCCGACAGGAGAAAACAAATTCATGTGGACATTAAAATACAGTGCAGGAAACTCTCTTTCTCTCTCACTCACCCACAATCACACACATGCCCCCACACAAACACACACACACACACACACACACACACACACACACACACACACACACACACACACGTTATTTATGGTGACATAAAAACAAACATAAACACTGACTCGTGACTGTCATACTTACAGTAACACCAATGACGTAGAATTAAAAAAAACGCAAATGCACATGCGATATGTATGTTAGCATATACATGAGCTCACAAACAAAGACACTCACCCCACCGAAACAAACACATCCCCCCCCCCGTGGTTCAGAGTTGACACGCTGCCATTAAGTTTATTAGAAATCCTATTGTGGAAGAGGAACGTGCAGATGAAGGATCAAAGGAAGGAAGGAGGAACACAAGGAAACAAAAGAAGGTTAATGAGATTAATGTGATGTGCTTGTCTATAAATTCACACTCACAGACTTGAACAGCACTTTTGTCTTTATAGAGAGGAATGCATCTTTGGATGATGATGCAATAAGCTGTGTTGTGATCTAACATACATTATACTGCACCAGCATTACTATGAATATATTTATCATAAGACAGACAAAGTACAATAAGTTACAATAAGGTAGATATGTGCTGCTTTGTTGCCTAGAATGCTTCTGGCTTCCATTGTTGTCTCCTGTGCAGCCTAGACGTATTCTTTCTGCTGCTCAGAGGATGAATGGAAAATACAATTACAGTTTTACTCAGACAAGTGTGGAACAGGGCGATTCTACTTACTGCTGTAACTGCATGTGACATCATCATGTGTGCAACAATTGCTAGATGGTCTGGCTGATTGGATCCCCATGCGAGCAAGATCTGATATCTGCGTGTAAAGACACGACTGAATTCGTCCTGGCCTGATTGGATGACAAAAATCGGCATTTAAAGACAAGTGTAACCACAGCCTTTGATCCGGAAGCATCCAGAAGTCACAACACTGGACCACAATGCTCACTGCATCCACTTGGAAGACATGAAATGAATTAGAAAGTCTTTCAACAGGTTACTATCTCCCCCCATATACAAGGACCCGTCAACATGATGACAATTACGAAGACCAAGAGATTCAGGTGAAGAATTAACGTCCATGCTCAAACACACACACACACACACACACATTTCATTATCGTATGCACCAGCGTGTCTTTGAGCTGGTGATGGCATCTTACTTTGGAGAGAGAAAGTAAAGGCAACATGACACGTGCAAATAAAAGATGGGCAGGAGACTTTCTTTTTTTAAAGAAGAACAGCAGCAGAATCCAGGCGGTGCTGACAGAAAACCCAAACCATTGTTCCACTAAGCCATGCGGTATATATGGCAACTCCTTTTCTGTCCTAGAGTCTTTTCTTTTGTTGAAGCAGCCTGCTCTGTTGTTTCCTTGACGTTTTTGTGCCATGCACTCTCTCCTGTAAGTGTGTGTTGGGGACAGCCCAGGGATGGAAATAGACCTCTGTGGGTGCTACACTCTCCCCCACCCCCTGTCATGCACTCATGCTCAAGAGCTGTGCGTGTTTGTGTGTACGGGTGTGCATGGAAGTGTGTGTGTGTGTGTACAGAGGCAGCGAGCGAGAGCAAGAAAAAGCGAGGACACCTCACTTGCCTATTCTTATGGTTATGCAACTATCAGACGTCAGAATATGCTGAGGCATTGTGAGGAAAATACATATCGGATCAGCATCAAAGGCTCTCTGTAGAGAGGGGAAATACACACAATACAGCAGCCGCTTCTTTACTGAGGACGACATATGTTATATTTTCTGTTAGACTTTGAAATACTGTTGTTCTTTTTTTTCCGCTTGTACAAAAAATTATGAATATTGTTTTATGCAAATTAAGCCCATTTGGATATGAGGGAGATATTGAGCAACACAAACAGTCATGTGTGCTGAGATACTGATGCTGTGAGTGTTTCAATGTACACACACATGATTCTCGGTGGAAGTAGAATCTTGTAGAAGCCTGGGTCTGCGTTTATTTCTCCTGCTGATGTTATCGATCTGTCTCCGTCCTTTCATTCTATATTATTCCTTTCGTTTTTTTGGCGTGTGTGACATTTTCTTGGAATGATGCCCTACATCTCCAGCACATTCTAAGTCCCAACTCAGTCCTAACCTAAGCTATAAGCTATGACGCCATACGCTCCCTCAGCCTTGTTCTATGCATTGTGTCCTTTATTTAAATAAAGTTTTGTAGTTTTACTAACGCAAAACAAAAGTAATTGGTTAGGTTTAGGAGAAGATTGTGGTTTGGGTTAACATATTGCCGTTTGTTGCGTAAGTTGAGTAACAAAACGATAGTAAGATAAGTCACCAGCACCTGATCGGTAATAGATCAGAAAGGGTTGATATCTCTTCTCCTCTTCATTGTGGCTTACCGTTTTAACGAATCTTCCAGACTATTCATTTCAACCCATGACTCTCAAACATGTGAACATGCTGCAGTCTTGATTGGCAGACTAAATACTTCATTTATAAAGTATGAAAACACATAATAGACGAGCTTATTAATCAAGAATAAAACATTTATAACTGTTGTTATGAACTGCATACTAATGAGTGTTAATGTAGGAACAATGCTTTATAAATGATGAATTAAGTGTTTACTCATACTTAACTAATGCTTCATAGTGTGTAGTTATTATAAAGTGTTATGTTAATGTGGTGTATTTCATTTGTTTTCTGTTACAATCCCTGTAACATGTTTTCTTCTTTTTGACTTGTGTGAAGCTTTTCATGTTTATCTTAGTGGTAAGGGTTCTGACCAAGTGTGAGTATGTGACCCGTTGGGAGGAGAAGGTGTTGTTCTGCAGGCTGAATTAATCAGACAGAAAAGTATTTCTCTCTAATTGAAAAATATGAAGCAACATCATTGTGAGCATGACATTATCCTATTGTTGTAGAATCATTGCTTTAAAGCACGTCGTGCTGTATTTAAGAAGTGATTATGGTAAATAGCATACCTACTAAGTTCTGATACCATTTTCCTTGGCCCTCATTTGAGATCCCACCGGTATTTAGAGAATTTACAGCATATGAGCTACTTATATTCCAAGCTTGTCATTACAAGGGTTCCAACGCCTTTTTCACTCAAACTAATGAAACACTACAGATCAAATAATTCACTCTTACAAACAAAGACTTGACCCACTTGGGAAGAATAGAGGGAGAGTGCAGTGGGATCTAAATAAAAACGATGGAAAAGAGGTAGAGGATGATCCCTCCGTTACACAGCAGAGAGCAGATGGAGCAGAGAAGGACAGACACCAGGCAGGGAACGAAGGATCAAAAAGGAGGAGAGGAGGCCGACTGGCAGGCCTGTTATGAGAGGAGGAAGAGGAGGGGAGGAGGGGAGGAGGGCTGGAGCGGACGGAGCGAGTGAGGTAACAAGTAGGAGGGAGAGAACAGCTTGTTTTGTGGTGACAGGTACATGGAGGTCAGGCCTTAGCAGGTGTTTAGCCATCATGCTGTTACCGATAGCAAGTAATGAGACACACACACACACACACACACAACCTGCTGAGGGCTAGACAGACAAATACACACATGGACATACACACTCTCTCTACCTCTCTTTCTCTCTCACACACACAGACACACATTGTTTAATTAAATTAAATTAAGGTGTTTTGCCAACACTGTTCTTCTAATATTTGTGTTAATAAAGCAGATTGAATTGAAAGGACAAAGTAGTAGGGAGATAGATTAAATCTAGTGTGTGTGTGTGTGTGTGTGTCCTGAGTCTGTCTCTCTAGCTTTTTCATTAGGCCTGTGGGAGGATGAGAGTGGAACAGGGTCAGACAAGGTCTTGTCTCTGATTAAACGACAGGGCGGGGCACATCCTACTAATTACTCTTTGACTCTGTGTGTGTGTGTGTGTGTGTTATTCAGCCGCAGAGCGTGTTCTAATAATTACAAAGTTACAGCCATATTTGTCATCTGATTGGTGATCAGGCCCTGTACCTCTCAGCCTGATCTAAAGTGACATACATTTTGTTTTCTCTTCATACTGTGGTCAAAGGGGATTCTTCCACAACATATGCTGAAGGAAACACTCGTGATGTGTGGGCTGTGTAGTCTTTGTAAATGTTGCCAGCTTTAACGGTGCATATGGTAGCAGCTAATCGGGCAGCTAGCAGTTAAAACGCCGCGGGTCGGGACGTCGTTATCAGCGGTACCGGCGTATGTGAGCAGTGCAGAGCGGCGGCCGTGAGCTAGCCAGTGGTGCACGCTCACATGCACTAAAATGCACTAAAAGTAAGCTTTAACAAACTTTCATGATACAACACATTTTGTTCAGAAAGATAATCCTCACAAATGAACACCACTTTCTGAATATTGAATGTGACAGCTGAGCGATGTGCGTCAACGCTTTTACTTTGTTGGCCACTGCACTGCTACTGTCAGTCCTCGCGGTCTTCCCAGCGTTGGCGGGTGTTAACTAACGTCAGCATAGCTGTATGTTTGTTTGCCAAACGATGGGCTTTCCTTCAACATCTAGGTGTAAGTATCTGTATCTTTGTTGGGATTGTTTTGGGGATCCTTACACACTTGTCTGAGGTGCAAAAGTCAGATATTTGGACCATTTCACCGAAGCTAGCTATCTGAGCCGTTTCCTGGAGATAACTTTCCATCCCGTTCCCTGTGAATGATGTAAGTATAAGTAATAAGTATATATCCCTGTGAGGGCAGCTTATGTGATTGGCCGAAGGTGGAAGGGACATCTGATTGGCTGCAGGTAATTCCCTGTTAAAAGAACATCCATTCGTGAAATCGAATGAAATCATCACATCCTTTTAAATACACACATATGTGGATGTATGTTACATTCATTTAAAACAAGTAATATTTTCTGATACAAGTGTATCAGAAATAGAGACGCAGCACACACACACACACAGACTAAGCGGGGGGAGTCACCAAATGTTTCTGTGGTTTCTCTACATGTGAGAATGACAACATGATATAGGAGAGTGGTGCAGTGAGCTGCAGTATGTCATGCACTTCCCTCCGTCCTGCATTCTGCGCCTCCTACACTTTGACTTTCCTCCACGCTTCAACAGCAGCTTGTGATGCTCACTGACGGGTCTGATCATGATGGAAACAAGGCAGAGTCAGATCTTTAAGGCCGAAATCAGGAGTGCTCACTCATCACATTTACTTCCATGTTTAATTTGCGTATCCGTATGTATGTCAGAGTACATTTGGGGACTTTTCTGAGTGACGTCATTTAATTTACCAACACAGACATCTCAGGGCGGCGGATTAGTTTAGTGAGCAAAGATCATCATTCAATCCATGTTGAAGCCTCTAACTAGCTAAAATATCCTTTTGAGAGACAATTGATCCCCACCAGCACAAGGGATGGGACCTCATGACAATACATACACAAATGTCCAGCAGTTTATCAAATGTCAAATAAACCAGCAAAGACCTTAAGGTGTTGAATGGATTGCGAGCAGTGCTGACTCCTTGTGATTTGAAGGTACTGGATAGATGTTCTGACAGGCTAGACATGACAACAGACTGTCCCTGTGATCCCTGTGATGCTTGTGGTGGTCCCATGGTGTCCATTTTGGATTTTTGGTCAGAAAACAGAACCCTGTATGAGACACTTTTAGGCGACCAAAGTCTTACGGTTAACTTTCATGAACTGAAAACACAGTAAATGGTTAAAAGGCGAAAGACGAAACACAGAAAACTCCCTGACCAACAACGTGGTAGAGACCTGTCAATCACTGTGTAGCCCCGCCCTAAAGCATCCCCTGCTTTATGGTCTATTTGACTCTAAATGGACCATCATTTACTAAATGAACATCAAGACCTGAAACTAGCAATTGAGACCGCTGAGGAAATAAATCAAGTAAGACATAGAGTCATTTTCTCATAGACTTCTATACAACCAGAGGAGTCGCCCCATTAGAGAGAATGCAAAGGCCCTCCTGCATTGGCTTCACTTTTCAGAACCAGAGGTTGCCGCCTGAGCCTGGAACACAAACACCCCTGATCATTCTAATGTCAGCTGGCTAATTGCTGATTGATGGTGCTCTGACATGTTAAACATAGTGTTTGTCCAGCATCATCACCCAATTCCAACAAAACAAAATCAATCTATCCATTTTTTATGGTCTGTCTTCAGTCCTTGCTTAGTGCTTGCAAATGTCACTTCCTTCCTGCAGACATGCCTGTAAACACCCCTGACCTGCTCAGTTCCGATCTTTCTGAGAGGACATTGATCCTAATTGGTGATTGGCATGGGCGGTTAGTTTGTCGGATTGTTTTGACAACGCCGTTGCCATTTGGCATTTATTTGCATGCTGTTTATGTCTCTCTAAGTGAACTTTAAGTCGCAGACATAAATCATGTGTTGGTGCTTGTGATAGCTTGTGTCACAGCAGCTCTTAGCGGATGTCACAGCGCATCAGGTTCGCAGTCATTTTATTTGGCGTCACATAATGTCAGGTTGTCACGGCATTATTGATATCCTTTGCATCTAACGCAGCAGAAGGGAGAAAAAACTGCTGTCATGCAATAAAAAAACAAGTTCCTAACTCACTTTTCAGAAAGGCAGAAAGCACAATATGAATATGCAAGTCTGATGCTTGTATTAGTGTTGGACCTAGATGAGCTGGAAAGGATTTAAACGTTAAAAATGTTGCTGAATTGCATCTAAAAGGCAGATTTTCATGACATGAAACAGAGGATAGAAAAACACAATATCTATGCTTTTTCACTCAAATAACACGGCATCACCTTTCTTTTAAACTTAATCCAGATTCAATCTTTCAAATATCTTGGTGTTTTTTTCTGTAGAACAAAAGCTTTTCACAGCTTCTGCAAAATGTTGCACCTAAAATGTTGGTAAATTGTCATTAGCAGGTGTATGGGCCCAGTCGACTAACGAGTCGGTCTCTAAACCCTTTGCTCAACTAGAGACTGAAGACAATTTTAGGTCATTACATCGATATTTGTCCCCCTACATGTTTTTATGCAACTGTAATGCTTGGTTATTGTTTCAGAAATCCTGACCAACTTTGTCTGATATCAGTTAGCTGCACACATTCCACTGTGTAGTTCAATCTAGAGCATTCAAAAACCAAGGGCAGGATGAATTCATTCCTCCACTGACACATGAGTCCATACAGGTGTGCTCATTATTGTACAAGGAAGGTATATTCGTCTTTCAATCAGTTTATCATATTTATACATTACACCCACATATATAGGTTGACACACATTTCTCTCACATATTTAAAGTCGATAAGAACAAAACCTCACCAGTCATCTGCCATTTAAAGGCTATCTTTAATGCAGTAGGAAAATATGCACTCAGCATTCATATCTGTGAATAAATGTTTTGCAGTTTGAATCATGAAAACTGGGCATTGATACATTTTTTAAAAGACAATTTAGTGACAATTGCAAGTGACTAATAATTGTCTTATGATTTTAGAGACCCCTAAAATATTACAAAGGGACCCTACAAGACCCCCCCCCCCCGTATTTCACACACTGTTAAAGCTAACATTCAACTTGTATTGTTGTATTGGGATTAGATCTAGTAATAGCAGTTAAGACGTAATGTATACGCACAACGTCCTGTGACCTCAGTGTTTTTTTCAGACTTTCGTGTAGTTTATTTGGGCAACGCAGAAATCGCACTCTGGTGCGGACCAAATCAATCACAACCGTTTTTAAGCAAACCCTAGTGCGGTTTGATTGCAGTAAAAACATAATCCGTCGCAGCTGCAGGAAGTGAACCAATACGACAGGTTAACATCAGTGAAGTCCAATAATTGCTTGAAGTCTGTCCTGAAGAGAACATACAGAATATGCTAAATAAAGTCCCCTAAAATAGTGACGTTTATTAAGCCATTGGATATGAACTGGAGAAGGGATGCGTGCTCACAGTCCATCTGTGCCGAGTCAAAGTGAACAAACAAGTTATTTCTTTATTATGTGGTTCGCTTTAGTTTGTGCACAGTGAAACCGAACCAGACTAAATAGAAAAGAAAAGTATCAGTTTCACTCTGATTTGGGAGAAACAGAATATGGTCATCAGCCAACCCAGAGTCCTGGTATCACAGTCAGTATTGGGAGAGTAGAAGTGTCTGTACTGAGAAGAAATATTGTTACTGTGATTACAAATGTCATAGCTGTTCTCAGAGGGCTTCATCGTGGGTCGACACATCATCACTGTGGTAGAAGTGGTGTTGCTTGGAAGATTGTCCTCATGGGCAGAGCTGCAGGTAGACAGATGGCTCCAGGCAGTAACATTACTGTGGGGAGAAACGGTGTTGTTGCCATAATAGCTGGTGTCACACAAGGTCATGTATTCTGGGGAGATTCGATCGCCAGTGTATTTAAAACATCTTAGGAATGAATTTGTTTAAGAACACGTGGATATATATATATATATATATATATATATATATTAGGGCTGGGCAAGTTAACGCGTTATTATCGCGTTAACGCCGACAATTATTTTATCGCGCGTTAACGCAGTTTTTTGGTTATTATTTAGTGGACAACCGGGCAGCGAGCGGTGAACAGCTGTTTGTGTGGCGTCTCTTCCGTCTCTTCCTGTTTCCTTCACCTACAGTCCCCTGGGTCCTAAGTCCCTCCTTGTACAGCTTCTTATCACCCTCTATGTACCAACGTACATTTATAACAAATACCACACATATTACGGTAATCAGCGTTACATGTGTCTGACTAAAATACCAAAAAAAGCAAAAAAAGAAATGATTCATTTAAAAAATGTTAACATTTTTTAAAGTGTTTTGTTTGTAATATGTATAATAATCATCATTTAGTTATCGCTACTGAGAATTTAACAAACATAAAAACATGACATAGATAGGTTTGCAGTTTTCAAGGTGTATATTTAAATATCATCTCTTACACATGAAGATAAAGTTGTGAACACCGGCTGAATATCTATTATCAGAATCATTATAACTGTGTTATAACTGCTACTGTGTAAAGGGAATACTGCTGTTAAAAAGAACCTGATTTGTTTAAAGTGTTTACAAACCAAATGTTATTGACCTTTTGTTCATATAGCAGCACTTTAAAATAAAAGTGCACAATACACTACTTTTTAATTCATTATTGAATTTTGCGCATAACAATGAGATTAATTGCGATTAATTAAAGAAAAATCATGTGATTAATAGCGATTCAAAATTGTAATCGTTGCCCAGCGCTAATATATATAAATATATATATATATATAAATACTTTTTTTTTTGTGTCAACTTTCTTCGGTTTTTCAGTTCAGTTTGGACACTAACAGTGTTCATCACACACACATACACACACACACACACACACACACACACACACACACACACACACACACACATACACACTGCACCATCGTGCATTGAGGTCTTCAGTTTGGATCGGGCCCATTGTGGTAGATTTGAATGGCTGATAATGTGTGTATCTCTGCTCAGACACATCACGCTTGTCATGTCAGATCGATACGCTCCCTTTAGCTCCCTGTTCCCACATTGATATTTCCGTTCACACCTACTGTCTGTCATCTGCCAACATGTTCCAGCACTGAAGCCAGGGAGCGCTCCTCACACAGCGGATGATTAAACCCAATCAACCCCTCGCTCCGTGAGCATGATACCATAGTGGAGATGTTAATGTGGGTCATATTGGTAAAGCTTTGGGGATTTTTGAATTCATGAATCTGGATTCAAGAGGAAGAGTCAGACAGTCTAGGGGAGGTGTTTGTAGGCCGATCTGTTTCTAGTGCTCGGAGCAGGCTGTCAGATGTAGGGTCAATTAGGCCGGTGTCTGGCAGGAGGAGGGACTGGAGGGAGAACATGATCAAAATGCCTCTGTTGAAATATTAATGAAGTGATACATGTCTGGGAGGTGCCGCCCACTGAAGTTTCTGCTCCTGTTTTTTTATGCTGTTGTGTTCGTGTCTGACCTCCAGTGAGAAAAAAAAAACAAAAACTTAATTTGCAGTTGAATCATCTGCTGAAAACTTCCCACCACACTTCAACATCTGCAGACTTTATATATGGAATTCTATTATGTTTCAGGCCTTGGCAGATGAATGCAATAGATGCAAACACATACTTACGTACACGTTTGTATTAGAGCACTCTCCCTGTCCCTGACTACAGGTAAGCCTCTGGGGCAAGGGGCAATATTTCTGGGGTTTCCATCCAGCTGGTATCTGGACCAAGACGTCCTGGCTTCTTCTTGAAAACGTTAAACATGATCATTGAGTTCAGATAAATTTGTCTCATCTAAATAGAATGCATTCATTTTACTAGTATTAATCACACCAGGCCAGGATGTTTGTTGTGAAACCTGCTTGCCATCCATCGCTGCTCTCTTACCCAGCATTGGTGCTCAGTCACACAGTGGTTGGGCCAGCTCTCTCAGGTCTGAGCTCAGAATCAGTTTGAGTTCATGTAGGTCAACAATTACACGCAGACAAAAACAAAACACCAGTGGTGGGCCGTCAGGGCCTGCAAGGCCTTCTCTGCTGGCCTAAATAGAATCACAAAGTTATATCTATTTTATAATTTAATAATCTTTCTTAATGTATTATATATATACATGTACATGTATTATAATTCCTAAAAATATTTTCCCATTATCTTATTTTCTCATTGCACAGCTACTGTCTTCCTCAGTTGCTCTGCTTCCAGTGCAGCTTGTTTTAAGTAGAGCTTTTATCCAATCAGATTTCACCTCTGTGTCTCTAGGTAAGAAGAGAGGCCCGAGGCCTGCAGACTCACAAGTGAATCCATGTGCAGTTTAAGTGAATGGGGACAATATTGTTGATTGTCATAGTGTTCAACCAATCTGATCTTTAGTTTGACATGTTGGGCGTATTCTTTGACGTGCCAGAGCCTGCTAGCTGGCCTACAAGTACGTCAGCATTAACACGCAGCTCAGTTTTCAGGTGCAGCGCTGCAGTGAGGTGCAGCGTGCGCTGTGATTGGTCAGTGGGCGAGCACGTGATTATTGGAAAATGAAACTTAAGCAGAGGCTTAGTCGGAGTAGTAAGAGTTCAAATTTAAAGATATGGAAGAAATTATGAATTTTTTTGCATTTTGCTTGGTGTAGATTATTTTTTTTTTTACCTAGCTTTGTTTTTTTAACACTCGATGGCTGAAGGAGGAGGAAAAACGGATTTGTGAGTTGTGATTTAACCGTGGGATTAAACTCTTTGTCAACAAAGAAAGGAGGATGGAGTTTGTCTTTAAGTGAACAGCATTTGGTAAATCGGTGTAGAAATGTGATAGAATCTGAATTGTAAGTCACTTTGGATGAAAGCGTCTGCTAAATGACTGTAATGTAATGTAAGTCAACTGCGTTTGTTTTTTTACATCTAATATCTGAATGGCCCTCGAGTGTGTAGCAGAATGCGTGTTGCTGCAGGTCTGCTGGATTGATTTGTTGCTTTGTTCTGCTTCTGCAGAACTGCTTCTTGTGAGTTTGTTGTTGTCATTGTGTTAATTATATTGATTTGGACTATATGCATTGTCCGTTAATTACGAAGCATACCATCATGCGCGGAGTTATTGTTTGTTAAGCTAGTTAGTTTACCCTCCCAGAAGTGCGGGGCCTCAGCTGTTTTTTGTTATTGTTCCGGGTTCAGAGGTCACACAGCCCGTTGTCTCCTACGTGAGTGCAGTCCACCGAAAACATTATATTTCCTACAATTTAAGCTTCTGAATTTTCCAAATGCACTAGTATTATTCAAACGTATTGTTCGGTTCGTAAGCCTCGTACCGAACGGTTTAATATGAATATGTGTATTATTACACCCCTAGAAACAAATAACCGTAGCTGTGGCGCCATCATGAGGTTATTAGGAGGTGTTTCAGCTGCAGGACAGCACTGAAGGCCCAGGTATAAAATGCACTGCAAAACACACTGTGCAGAATAAAATAACTGATATTACCTTAAATGATAGAATTAATAACGATGAAATATAGACACAGAAGTGTTTGATATGATGGAATTGAGGGTTCCTTTGTGCATCTCTGCTGTCAGAAGGCGAAGTCATGAAATCACGGTGTGGAGATATGTGCAGTGTTTCACAGAAATGCGTGTCTTTGCTGGAAGTTTGCAGAGCCTAAAGGCAGAGAGGAGCTCTCCTTAATGCTGTTACTTTCAATTGGGTAATTGTTCTTTCACGTCAGCTAATGTTGGCCATGTTTCCTGCTGTCTGGAAACATGTGGCTACTTATTCGGCAAAGGCTTTACCATATCCCGTTTAGCGCATCTAACACTTTCTAACACGCTAGGTAGTGCTGGGCGGTACGACCAAAAATTTGTATCACGGTATTTTTTTAAGATCTTAAGTCTAGGTCTTAAGTAAAAATGACTACATTTTTACAGTGAAAAAAAAACGTTAACACAAAGACACCAACACATTGTTGGTGTCACATGGGACACGACCAGCGGTCTCCTGGGTGAGAGTCCTGTGTTTGTATTGTTGTCTAACACAAAGGTTTTCCTCCATCCTGTTGTCGGACTAAAACATTTCTGGAAGCTTTTGTGTGTGTGAGTGTTTATCTTGATTTCTCTAAAGGTGTTGTTTGCACCAAATGTGGGTGGTCCTCAGAGGGGACGGGGATAATTAGCTTAATGAGAGATTCATTAAGAAGGTAGCTGCAGTGGAGAGACACGGGGGAGATATACGGAGCTCTCCTACAGAGCGTGTGAGGGAGACGTACGTGTGTGTAGGATATACTTATATATGTTTAAATACAGCAAACATCAAAACATCTCAGTCTAAACAACTAATCTCATGTGTAATTGAGCTTATTTTTCTTGTTAATAACACATTAGCCAAGGTGGTAATACATTTGTGACTGTTTCCAGTGATTTGTTTTAAGTCTCTAAAACCTGGTGTCCGTTGATACCGGTGCAAAGATTGCTTGACTATGTCTTGTTTCGAGAAATTCTCTATTGGAGTGAAACGAAATATGACTTTCAGAGGCTTTGTTTCCTGCGTTCTGGTGACTTTTAAAGATTGAAAATAGCAATGATAAGAACAATGCAACAGCATTTTTACGTTACAAACTTTTCATTTTACAGAATCATTCTGGCATGAACAAATATTCATCAGTTTTCATTCATTCATTCCTTGTTTTCGCCCGTACTTGATTATTCGTTCCTCGTAGTAGGCTACTCTTCCTCTCTCACTCATTGAAGGCCCTATCAGACATGACGTAACACCACCGAGCTCTAAAACCATATCATTTCCAACAGCTTTCCGCTGCATTGAGCAAAGACCAATTTGTGCTCTAACGGCGTTATGTCGCGAGCAGCTCCCTTCTGCGAGGCAACAAGATTTGTTATGAATTCATTGTCTGGGTCAAAACCAGAAGGGCTCTTACTCACCGTGCAGTGCCAGAAACAGGCTGTGATGATGGAAATGTGTCATAAATCTCATAAATACGGGAAAAGAGTAACCCTGGAAGTGTACCCACGAAAAAATGAGGGTGTGGGTTAGAGTGGACGGATGGACGCTCAAATGTCTTTGTTTTGGTTTTTACATGAATGAATGGCTGAGAGGTTTGTATTTACGAGTACATTGTTTGCATAAATATTGATATGTTCTTGATCACTTTGTGTTGTGTCTATTTGCCTTTTCTGTTGAGAAGATAACTCAGACTTTTGTGGGTTTTGAGGCGCTGATGGCCTTTTAATGTCATTTATAAATGCTTTATAAGGCATAAATAGTCCTCACTTTAGATGAGGTCACACAAAACACTTAATACATGATTAGTAACTACCTGAATTAATCATGATTTGCAGTATTAATACACATTTATAAAGCATATATTAACATAGTCCCTAACCATAAATCATTATATATATAAATGCATGAATAATGTACATCTAAATAAGTTATTAATCATTTACAACACTTTATAAATGATCTTATTAATCATCTACAACTCCTTAATAATTGTTTTTTAATATATATAATACTTCATTTACAAATGGTGAATCCATCATTTATAAAGTATGAAAACACAATAATGAACCACGTAATAGACGAGCTTAAGAAAAAAACATTTATAACTGTTATGAATTGTATACTAATGAGTGTTAATATAGGAACAATGCTTTATAAATGATGAATTAAGTGTTTACTCATACTTAACTAATGCTTCATAGCGTGTAGCAGCTTAAGATGAAAAAAACATAACATAATTTATTTTTGGTGCTTTTTTAGTGTCAAGACAATAGACAATGGTTCGTGCTGCTTATTGAAAGTCCTAACAAACATGGGCAGGTGCAGTGGATGACCTTAAAGCAGCTCCAGTCTGTGGCTGGATATGTTGGTCGCTTATCTCTCAGCAGTGCGGGGAGAGAACATGCCTCAGGTGTGAGGGGTGGCAGGCAGACTAAAGCTCTTAACCCTGCTGTAAGAGGTACTACGCCCCCCCCCCCCCCTTCCCACCTTCTTAACACACACACTTGTACTCCCTTGAGCAATAACAACACATGTCTGCGGGGAACAGAGTCAAAGGTAAGGATAAGAAGGCTTGTTGTGGCGTCATCTTGTAGGATCACAGTGTTTCCACACACACACGTGCATACACACATACACACACAGCATATGGCCCCAGAAAGCCCTCTAGAGCTCCACAGAGGGCTATCAAGGCCTAATTAATGGCTGGCGCAGTTATGTTTTATGATAGGACATAATCGGGCTCTAATTAGTGTGAAATGGGGCCCAGTGGTCTGATTTATGACCCGTTAGGATGATCGCTGGGCGGTGATTTGAGAGCCGACATTTCCATCTCGTATACTTGTAGTTACACTCCAGCCTTCACATGTGCTGAGCACTGTGGGGGAACACAGCTTGAGTTCTGCGCTGGTGTGCGTGTTATCTCCTCTACTTATACCACTGCTTCATACAATAGTGAAAAAACATAGTTAGAGTTGAGAAAGATTGAGACGACTCGTATGGACGCTTGTTTATGTCACTTCCTGTTTTATTTTGTATTTGCCCATGCTTCCTCGGTTTCTTTACTTCCTACTATTGTTTAGTTTCCCGCCAGTTTTTAAGACATTTTTTTTCATATGCAGAAGCCTGAAAAGGTTCACAACCTTTTTTTCCTGCAAAGAATATGTCTGTTGAAGTGTTGAATCTCCATGACATCATTGTTTAAAACACAGTACACCAGCAGGAAGACTGTACACATGTTTTATCCTTACAGACTTGCACTAAGTCATGCAACTGTGTTTCAGAGGTAGTACGGGTAGTCCTCTAATCCTTCGATCCCCGGCTCCTCAAGTCTGCATGTCTTAGTGTCCAAATTATGAAACCCCAAATTGCACCCGAAGGCTGTGGGTGTGTTAGTGAACATTTAGTTCAGATCCTGATGAACAGGTGGCACCTTGGATGAAGCCTCTGTCGTCAGCGTATGACTTAATAGGTGAATGTTGACATGTAGTGTGCAGCTCTTTGAGTGGTCAGAACACTATGGTGCTGTATACATTCACGTCCATATACCATGCATGTCTATAATATTATTATAATATTACTCCTCTTCCTCACATTATACACACACTATATGTTTCTGCAGTAAATGCGTATCTTAGAAACAGCTTTCAGACATTTTGCCCCATTTGTCTGAAATAACTACAAAGTAGTCTGAAACTTGACACACTGATTTCGATGGGAAATTAAAAAGCTTCTTCAGGTTCTACTGATGTAAGGTGTGGCTGTTTTACATCCTTTTATCTCCCTTTTACACCTACACCAAGGCAATTTCAGAAAGCATGGATTTTTTATAATTGTTCATGCAGTTGTCTGGATGGATGGATATTTAAATCTAGCTATTTCATTTCTATATGTTAATGTCATTAACATTAACAGTATTGGTTACTTTTATGTATCTTTATTATTTTATTAATTCGTTTTTTATCTTCTAAATTGAATTGAATTGAATTTAATTCCTTCTGTAATCAGGTAACGGAGTACAGAAGAACTCACTTAAAAATGAGATCTCAATCTCGATGCGACTTCCTGATTAAATGAAGTATATATTCAACTGTGAAGAGTCGTTAGTGAAATCCAAAAGTTGTGCTCATGTAAGATACATGCAGGGCACAGCGTTACTTCTGTATGTTCTCATAACCAGAGATCAAACACGGTTGCCCACAAGACCAAAAGCGTCATTGTGTCGGGTGTGTGAACGTAGGCGTCCAGCAGGGAAGCAGCGCATCGAGGTTTTGATCAGCCGAGGATGAAAGTTTGACAGAACACAGGCACATTCCTTGAGTGCTCATGCATTCTTCATTCATACAGAATATGCATTCAGAGAGAATATCTTTGATGAAAAAGATTTTTGGGGCATTTCTTTTGTAGCGTTTTCTCTGCAGGATCAGACACGAGCATCTTCTCTGTGTCTTGATTGCATCACTCACAGTTCCGTCTCAGAGTCGAAGCAAAACGAGTCTGAGAGGAGTTTGATACTGTGTGAGGAACATTTGTGGGAGGACTGGTATGAGATGGTAAGAGAAGTCTTTTCATACTGAGGAAGTTTATACTTTGTGAAGATTACCACAGCAAAGAGAACAAAAGAAGCGAGAGGCGAGGGCTGGATACTGTTGCTGGACTTTACTCCTCTGAATCACACACTTCCTCTCTCTGGGGTTCTTTCCTCCCTCTCCTTCTCCTGTGTGTGTGTGTGTGTGTGTGTGTGTGTGCTCATATGCATATGTGTGTGTGTGTGTGTGTGTGTGAGTATGTGTGGATGGTCTCTCTCCTCGTTTCCCCTCTGGCGTCTCCCTGACTTTTAAACTACCTTGAACGGAATTATGTCTCAAACTTGAGGGAGCTCATAAAGTAGCGGAGTGTGGAACAGTTCTGTAGACACTATTTACCAAACCTCTTCTGATTGTGTTACTTGTGATGGATTGCTTCTGCTATTCCCTTTCTTTTTATATTTTTTATTTGAATGGCAATGTGTCATTTCTTTTTTCTGTATGTGACTGCTAGTGGGTTGATTTTAGAGTTGGTGACTTATTAAAGGGCGGTTGCATTCCATTTCTATCACCCTGCAGCTCCCAGCTGGTGTTCCTTCTGTATTCAAACCGGTAAACATTCACATGTTGGTCAGAGTATGTTTTAGTGTAAAAGTGGTATTTTTCCAGGCCCTTCTAAAACTGTTACCCCACGTGACCTGACATAGTTTCTTTTTAGTCAGTGTATCACACACAGTAACATAGATCACAGTCGGCATGCTCCCACTTTAGAGAAGCAGATAGTAGTACGTCGGGGAAGCTAAGCAATGTATTGCTGTGGACGCCACATTAGTTCGGATACGAAGCTCACACAATAACACAAAGAGACTAACCGATGGAAGCAGCAGATACTGTTTTTGTAAATACAGCTTCAGTTTCCCATCGAAAATGGCTGTGACAGCAAGGAAAAGTGGTGAAAGTGTTGTAAATATAACGTACACTTAAACTGATATAGGTGTTTTTTTTCAAGGCAAGGCAAGTTTATTTGTAGAGCACATTTCAACAACAAGGTAATTCAAAGTGCTTCACATAAAACCATTAAAAGCATCAAAACATAAGGCAAAAGATTTAAAAACAATTAAGAACATTCATTGAAACATTAAAAACAGTCATTAAAACATTAAAAAGCAGTATAAGAAATAAAATACAGTAGTGAAATGCAGAAATGCAGGAGATTGATTAATATCCTTGAATCTGGTTGAATTAAAGGCAGCAAACAGAAAAGTCTTTAATCTTGATTTAAAGGAGCTGAGGGTCTCAGCAGACCTGCAGCTTTCTGGACTTTGTTCCAGATATGTGGAGCAGAACAACTGAACGCTGCTTCTCCATGTTTAGTTCTGACTCTGGGAACAGAAAGTAGACCGGTCCCAGACGACCTAAGGGGTCGGGATGGTTCATAAGGTAGCAGCAGATCACAGATGTATTTTGGCCCTAAACCATTCAGTGCTTTATAAACCAACAGCAGGATTTTAAAGTCAATTCTTTGTTGGACAGGAAGCCAGTGCAAAGACCTCAGAACTGGAGTGATGTGATCCACTTTCTTGGTCTTAGTGAGGACTCGAGCTGCAGCGTTCTGATTGACTTGTTACAGAGACCTGTAAACACACCGTTACAGTAGTCCAGTCTACTGAAGATAAATGCATGGACAAGGTTTTACAAATCCTGTTGAGACATAAGTCCTCTAACCCTTGATATATTCTTCAGGTGATAGGAGGCTGATTTACTAATTGTCTTGATATGGCTGTTCAGGTTGAGGTCTGAATCCATAACTACACCTAGATTTCTGGCTTGGTTTGAGGTTTTTAACATCAGTGATTGAAGCTGAGCGCTGACTTTCAATCGTTCGTCCTTGGTACCAAAAACAATTACTTCTGTTTTATCTTTGTTTAATTGAAGAAAGTTCTGGCACATCCAGTTGTTGATTTGTTCAATGCATTTACCAGCCCTTGTATGGGATTATAGTCCCCTGGTGATATAGTTATGTAGATTTGTGTGTCGTCTGCATAATTATGATAACACACTTTGTTGTTTTCCATAATCTGAGCTAGTGGAAGCATGTAGATGTTGAACAGAAGAGGCCCCAGTATTGAACCTTGGGGAACACCACATGTCATTTTAGTCAGCTCTGATGTGTAATTAGCTACAGACACAAAGTATTCTCGGTCCTTCAAGTAGGATTCAAACCAGTTGAGTGCTGTGCCAGAGAGTCCCACCCAGAGTTTTAGTCTTTCTAGTAGTATGTCATGGTCGACCGTGTCGAATGCAGCACTGAGATCCAGTAATACTAAGACTGAAATTCTGCCATTGTCTGTGTTTAAGTGGATGTCATTGAAAACCTTAACAAGAGCAGTTTCAGTACTGTGGTGCTGTCCAAAGCCTGACTGGAAGACATCAAAACACTTATTTACGGCCAAGAAGTTGTTCAGCTGTTGAAAAACCGCTTTTTCAATTATTTTACTTAAAAATGGGAGGTTTGATATTGGCCTATAATTTAAATAATAATAATAATAATAATATAAACTAGCCTTCTTTAGGAGCGGTTTAATAACTGCAGTTAGCCACAAAAGCCACAAGACACAAAACCCAATTTAAAAGAAATCTGAACAAACAGTTATTTCAGTTATTTCCAATCTTAGCACAGCTGACATTGACTCATAGCAGTCATATTATTCATAACCTTCTTTATTAGCTTACTTTGGCAACCGACCTACTTTCCTTTTGAAAACCCTGCTAATGAACACAGATGGACGCGCCCTAAGTTGGCCTGCAGGTAAAAGAGTCAAAAGATGCAAGTCTTGGATCAAAACAGGTTTTACTCTGGATAGGAGTGCAATCCATAGATGTAAGAGTGAGGTTGAGGTAAAGAGGATTGTCTTGTGCAACTGTTTCCTTCAAGCACTCTCCTGTTATCCCAAGAAAACTGGAACTAATAGACAGAAAAAGCGGTTGGAAATGAAGCTGTCAAACAACAGTTCAATAACAGGTGACAATGTTCTTGGGCCCTCAACCCAAACACAGGCGAGTGTGTTTACTCGTGAACAAACGCACGCACGGACACACACTGACACACACGGACACACTCAACCACTCCAGACAATTGCAAAGCAGACCATGTCTACACCACTAAGGAGAGATCCACTGCGCAACTCCCATCCTGCTTCTTTGATCAGCACCACGGACAGCAGCCCAAGTACCGAATTCTTGAACGCTATAGACACAGATTACAGTCGGGCCACATGTTCCAACATGTGAGAGGTAACAATTGCTATACCTTTACAGTAAATACCTGATTCCATCCAAAGAGCAACACTGCTCAGTAACCGTGTCCTTTTCTATTGGAACGTCCTGAATGGACATTTTTAGCTGAACTTTTGTCGGTGGATATTCGCCCCATTTTACAGCACACTTTGGTGTCTTATGCTTACCTTATCATGAGGACATGAGGCCAACTGACTCATTTTGTCCCATAAAGCGATGGTATGCTGGGCAGCAGCAGTGTTGCTATGAGTAGGAGCCGTGCCACTGGCTGACTTGACAGCAGTAAAAGCAGCAGCAGTGGAAGGAGTAGTGATGGTAATATTCAAGAATTTAATGATTGCTGCTGACTGGATGCTGGCGTGTAGTGTGTGGTCACACCGTGACACGGATTAATCGTCCTCTATGTCCCACAGTGGGCACACCTGGACCACGAGACCGCTTGACTCCAAGCCAGCTCACCACTGTGTCATCACCACATGCATCATTAACTGACACTGTGCTTTTGTGCACACTGCACATGGTAGCGAGATGTAATGGATGGCACGCAGAGATGGCGATAGCAGCGTTGTGCGGGTGATTTGTCTCATTTCCAGGCCACTGCTGTTCTGCCGTTAACCAGCATCTAATTATTATTTGGAAATGCTGAGGGTGTCTGTACTTTGTCTAAATGTAGGTGTGTGTGTGTGAGTAAATGGGCTGTTCAGTCCAGTGTCCTACCACCACTGCCAGTAGAAACAATGAATGTCTTTTCATCCTGATGAACGAGCAAACCTCCCTCTGTCCTGTATGGAGAAGCCGTGTTTCAAGTTAATTGTCAAGTGAATTTTAAGCAAACTTTTGAAATGTCGGGAAATATGAAATGCCAATTAGACACATTTCCATCTACTGGTCTGGAGGGGATGAACTCTGCTACAGCATAGTTTAGTCTGAAGTTGACACTAGAGGCTTATCGTGCATGGCTGTAGTCCACCAGGGACGGAGTAGAAGAAGTAGAGGTTGTTAACCGGGAAAAAACAAGTTGCCATGGCCATTTAATTAACCCATGTACAATACAAAAGTTTTCTTCGGGAATTTGTTTCAGTTGGAAGAGTTTCAATTGTTCTTTCATGTCAGCTAGTATTGGCCATGTTGCAAGTTGTCTGGAGACAAAGACGAGCATTCATATATGGGAATGTACGGCAAGAAGCTGATGGCAGAAATAAACAGCTGATCATTCATCAGAGTTAAATGTTTGCTACATCAGAACGTATAAGGTGTTTCCTTATCCCATTTAGCACATCAGCTCTTTTTTGATAAAAGTAAAAACCACCTCTAGCAATCTTTTTTCACAAACAAAAAGTCTGAAAGAACACAATGTGGTCGATATGTGCACATGAACATCTCACTCAAAGCAAGCATGCGGGAGCTTATAGCTTATATTTTTTGAAGCCTAATAGAGTTTTTCGACCTAATCGCTGAGGCACTTAGAACAACAACCCCGGGGCATCGTGGTGATGTAACCGTCAGGTAGGCCCAGAAAAGAGAACCCTGCAGGCGAAATGAAGGAGAAGCCATCAAAAAGCCGGAGGAGAAGGGAAAAAGGCAGTGAATGAAAATACAGAGGTTTCAACTTGAAAACACTGGAGCGAGCAGGGTACGCTGAGAAGTTTAATACGAGGAGCAAAATTGTCTTTAATTAATGGGATGTTATGAAGAGGTTAGCTAAGCCTTCTGTCCGACTGCGTGGGAGCTGCTTCTAATTGGGGATCACAGTATGTGGAGTCTGGGATTCTCGGTGTGCTGATAATGTCACATAATTGGAAAGAAATCTGTCACACCGACAGAGGCGAGGCCCCAGACCCTCCAAGGCTCGACTTTAAAGATAGATTAATTAACAGACGGCTTCCTTCCTCTAATTGTGCGTTTCCCGATAACAAGTTTAGAGTCGAGCCAATTATCTCCTTGCTCTTTCCAACCTATTTCTCCAAGAAGGGTATTTTTGAAGCCCATCGGCCACACTTTGGGGTCACCTTACATTTGCTGAGGCCACGTTGCATTGATGAGAGGGAAACAGACTGTTTCACCTCACCTGCCTCTTCCTGAGGAGCTCACCTTTTCATTTCTGTATCTCCTTCATTCTGCCTTTGTTTTCTCATTATCTCCTGTCCTTTCACTTCTCTTTTTCTCTCAGTCTCTTGTTGATTTGAAGTTCAAGCTCCTTAATTCGCCTCATTACAAAGCCAAACCTTTTTTTTTATTTTTTTACACAGCCGTCCATCCAACCTCAGCTTGTGGGATTTTAATTGACTTCTAGATCATTATTTAGTTAATTATACCCCCAGACAGATTGCTAATAAATATTGATATGAATTATTCAAACCATATGTATGGCTCTGATTGCTACACCAGCCTGAGTAGCACAAGCTGAAGTCTCCGAATTAGAAAACAGATGGAGGGAAGGAAGGGAAAAAAAACCAGAATAGTGGATCCATAACTGCTCCAGCAAAGCTGAGTTAGTGCTCGGAGAAAGGAATGTAAATCATGGTAATGGTTTCAGATCAACACAGTGCTACTGCTCTATAGAAAGCTGTGCTTGATAACGGGGCAGAGAGAGGGAGATGAGCCCACACACTGGGACTGGAGGTTGGTGGAGGGTGAAGAAGATGAAGAAATGAATAAGCTGCATTTTGGCTCCACAGTGATGAATGAAGTTTCACAGCCAGTGGTTTTGTCCCCACATGCAAAATGCAGCAGTTTCCTTCGTATTTTAAACTACTTTCTGTTACTGAATTAGCTTAATATGAGAATCGTTCAGTGCTACTAGAATGTGCTCTCACAAACAAACAACAGTCAATATTGGACAACAATAGAAGACTTGTTGGAGAAAACATCACAGAAATGAAAAGCACAAGTTGTTTGACTGTTACGAAACAGCATCTGTTCATTATCTGAATAGATCATTTTGATGAATGTGTTTGTGACCGGTGAGCCACAGCACGGACCAATCAGAGTCCTGTGAGGAGCTGCTGGCAGCTAGGGGCGGGGCTTAAAGACACAGAGAGGAGACTGTTGGTTCTAAACAACAATGGCTCCTAAAGAGGTTAGCGTAGCTGCTGCTATAGCATCAGTTCTCTCACAACTGGAGAGTATTTCTACATTGAAAGAAGAGACGAGACACTGAAGGCTTTTCTAGATGGAAAACAGGTTTTTTCTGGCTTTTTGTTCGACCTCTTAAACTAGTTGGCTCCTCCATGTGTGAAGGAGAAACTGTGTTCCTTTCCCGACTGCTATTCCACCAGCCGGTGTCACCTGACAAGCTGCTTGTGCTTGTTAAGATGTGTTAGTTCAGAGCTGCCATTAAATGCAGAACAATTTTCAAGCAGAAAATGCCAACACAATGATATGCCTTCAGGCCAGTCATTAAAAAAACTGCAAGCATGCCCCGTGCATTCTCTACAGCAACTATAGAACGCAGACGGGGCGAAGACTGAGTGAAGGTAAGAGGAAATAAGGGAAGAAGATTGGAGGCATTAGTGTTAAGGAGTGGAGGTAATTTTCTGAGACGATTGGGAAAATAGGCCAAGCTTCCAGAAAAGAAAAAAAGAGGGAGAGGTATGTGTTGGGGGGGGGGGGGGGGGGGGGGCGGAGGAATCAAAGCTCTTAATTGGCTTGTTAAGACTTGAAAGTGTGAGCTGGGAGAGAAGTAGCCTTGAGTTAGTAGTTAGAGGAAGAATGAGAGACAAGAGAATAAACTAAAAAAGAAACAAATCCACATGAAGGGGGTTAATGGGGAGAGAGAGAGAGAGAGAGAGAGAGAGAGAGAGAGAGAGAGAGAGAGAGAGAGAGAGAGAGAGAGAGAGAGAGAGAGAGAGAGAGAGAGAGAGAGAGAGAGAGAGAGAGAGAGAGAGAGAGAGAGAGAGAGAGCAGTCAGTTAAAGAGGGGAAAGAAGCGACGGAGTTCAGTTGAGACAACTTTATTTAATTAGTGTGTGTTTTGGAGAGACTTATTACGAGTGCTAGATGTCTGGGTTCAAGTGAATGTAGCACAATGAGACTGAGGTATACAGGTCACTGTTGTGTGTGTGCATGTACGTATGTGTGTGTGTGTGTGTGTGTGTGAGTGTGTGCAGACGTAGATGTTTTTTATACGTGTGTGCACTTTTCAGAAGTACGACCCGGGGCCGATGAAGCCATTAGGACTCGGTCTCACAACCAATCAATCACTCTGACACCTCAATAGGGGAGCTGGATGGTCATTCTTCAAAACGCAGCCGGCCCACCTCGCCCACTCCAATAATCGCTCCAATCATTCAGTAGCCAGGCTTGAACTTCCAACCTCCAGCCGCCAAAATCCTGCTCCAACCGCTGCATTTGCTCAATTTTGTTGTTCTTGCTGCTATACTCTCTGCTACCTGTTAACGATGGTGGAGAACAAATGCAATATTAAGCCGCATTTTGACACAAGGAAGTCAAATTGCATGTTATTTTCCTGCTACAGCATACAGGTCTGCTCTGAAAAGTGCATGTGCAAAAATGCCAGAGAGAGAATGATCTGCACTGGTGAGCCCGCTCACAGGCTTAGAGGCTGAGGCAGCCTTTTCTGCCGTGTCTCCATTTCATTCTATAATCTGAAAATCACTTTTGGCGCGATTTTGACAGCAAAAAGGAAACGGCTTTTGTGATTTCAGTTGGACCTGTTCAAAAACATATTTTTGTGGTACACCAAAAGGGAAAGCACTGATCAGTGTGGCCTAGCATACAGAGCTGTACACATGAGGCGGTGAGAATGAATAGGGAAGAAACACAGGAGTGTGTGGAGAGCTTTGAAGCATTGCTACTAACAGGATTCCTTAGATACACCTCATCATCACAGAGAGAGAGACGAGGAGTGAGAGAAAGGGGGGGGAGGCCTCCAGCTCCTGACTACTGTAATCACACCCAACCAGTGACCCAGTTAGACCCATTTAGCCCAGAGCATTAAACCGCTCTCTCTCATACACACCGCTAACATTCTGCCCAGATTCTTCTCATTGGCTTTCTTTCTCCAATGCTTTTCTTTCACTCACTGGTTTCTCTTACTTCATTTCTTCACAGTTCTTTCTTCCAGTGTGTAGCGTCTCCCATGCTGCTACATGCCGTACACTTTCACCCTCTCTATGTATTAGTTCCATTTGAACTTCTTTAATTTCATTCTTTGTTGTGAGGAAGCTGAAAAGCATATTGTGCAAATCTGTCTCGTCTAAAGTTCTTATTTTTTTCCAAGTGTGGGCTGAATGCAATGAGCTGCGTTTTTTGGTTTCCACTGCGATAAGATGAATAGATAAAATTAAGAGACGACAACGCCCGCATTGACGGTCTTGTTAGCCGATCCTATGTCTTAATAAATCATTGCGAGGCAAACAATGAAGAACGCCCACATTAGTCAACACTGCAATAAAACAGAAGGAAACGGCTGCCAACAGAGAGGGAGAGGAAAAAAAGGACCGCTTCTCTGTTTTGTTTCCTGGAGCAAAACAACAAAGTTCTAGCGTTGATGTGTGAAATGAAGACTTTTTATTAGACTTTACTTCCCGGTGATTGAAGAAGTGAGACTGTCTGAGTACAGTAAATAGCAGCACCTCCAGCACTACTATAGCTCATCTCTGGAGGAGGGGAAGTGGGCTGAGCATTATACTCTTGGCTGTCAACTTATCATGATGAGAAGGTATAAATGACTTCTTCCATCTATCACTCCCTCACCCTGTCTCTTCCCTTGTTTCTTCTCCTTTTATACCCGTGTTTATCCCAGGAAAGTGTTACTCTCTTGCGTTCTAAATCATTTCCTCCCAGCTTATTTTCTCCATGCTTTCCTTCCTGTCCCTCTATTTTTACACCTACATCCCTTATTCTTTTTTCTCACCCCCATATTTTCCATCACCTTACCTTACCATCTCTCTCCATTGTTCCTCCTGCATCACCTTCCTCTCTCTATCGTTCCTCCTCCTAGAGAAAACCCTCCATTTGTTGTGGAGTCCACCAGCCTGAGTGATCGCCTCTCCTATTGATCCCATACACTGAGTATTGCCGCCCCCACACACCCACGCCCTGGCTATTTCCAACCAAAATAAAACCAGCATATTATTTCCATGCCTGGTTCCCTGGGGATTAGCATTGTAAACAAAACCTTCCAATCCTTGTGTGCTATAGTTAGCGATACAGTAGGAGCTGGAGATAGAGGAGGCCAGCGCCAGTGGGTGGCCTGAAGTACAGTACAATGTGTGGTAGGAGGGACTGTATTGTTTGAGCATCAGGCCTCCCAGTTCTGCAGCCACGTGGTCCAGTGGAGATAGCACCATGAGTAGGATGGACCTACAGTCCACAGGCACCTTTTTTTCTTTGTGTGCTCAAGTGGAGGTACGCAGTGCTGCGTGCTTGGCTGACATCTCGAAGTGGATGTCGACACACGACCGGAAGCTCAACCTGGACAAAACCGAGCTACTGTTCCTCCCGGGGAAGGGCTGCCCGCACCGAGACCTGTCCATCACCATTGATGATACCGTGGTGACGCCAACCCGCACTGCGAGGAACCTGGGTGTGACCCAGGATGACCAACTGTCGTTCTCAGCAAACATTGCATCAGTTTCACGCTCCTGCAGATTCCTGCTCTACAGCATCAGGAGGATTCGCCCCTTCCTCACTGACGAGGAGGCGCAGGTGCTCATCCAGGCTCTTGTCATCTCTCTCCTGGACTACTGCAACTCTCTACTTGCCAGAGCCCCGGCGTCGGCCATCAGACCTCTGGAGCTTGTCCAGAAAGCTGCAGCTCGTCTGGTGTTCAATCGCCCCAAGTTCCCCCACACAACTTCCCTTCTCCGTTCTCTACACTGGCTCCCTGTAAGAGCTCATCCAGTTTAAGACTCTGGTGCCTACAGGGCAGTGAAAGGAACAGCTCCTTCCTATCTCCAGGCCCTGGTCAAGCCCTACACCCCCGCCCGACCACTTCGCTCTGCTGCCTCGGGGCGATCGGTTGCCCCGACACTCAGAGGTCCTTGCGGCCGATCGACCCGGTCACGTCTGTTCTCTGTCCTGGCCCCACAGTAGTGGAATGAACTCCCCACTGACGTCAGGACAGCAGAGTCGCTGCCCATCTTTCATCAGGCTGAAGACTCACCTCTTCAAGAAGTACTACCCTGAGACTTCCACTCAGCACTTATTGTATTAGTATTAGTTTGTTGCACTTATTACATTTGTTTGTTTCTGCACTGTACGTTGGCTCTGGTTTATGCTCTTTGATGCTTGTTTAGAAAAGGAGATGCACTTATGACTTCTGGTGACTAGTAGTTCTCTTGAAAACCGATGTTGAATACACTTATTGTAAGTTGCTTTGGATAAAAGCGTCTGCTAAATGACTGTAATGTAATGTAATGTGTGTGTGCATGTGTAGATATACGTTTTCTTTTCTTTTTATTTAGCCAGTAGTGATAATGATAGTTGTAAATAAAACATTTTTTTTTCAGAAATGCAACATTCTGATCTCATGTATAAATAGACATTTTAAGGACGCTAACGCTCTTTTGGCTTTTCTGGTGTCATTTTAACGCCACAGGGTTACAGTGAAACGGCAGCAGGTAGGTTTAGGCAAAAGAACCACTTAGGTTTAGGAAAACATCTTGGTTGACTAAAAGAATTAGGTAAACTAAGTAAATCATAAAGACAAAAATAAGTAAGGAAAACACGTAACTTCCAAATAAGTCAACAACACTTTGGGACACAACGGTCTCGAACAGCAGCCTCCTGGTTTGTTTGACCCAACACTTCCCCTTCCACCCATCATCGTAGTCTTTTCACACCTATGGCTTTACATTGAAGGGAAACATCAATGGAAACACATTTTATTGATTAAGTTCTTTTGACAATCAACCAGGAGACTGCTGTTTGTGTCCCATGTGAACCAAGTGCTTTTGTTTTGTTGTTTACTTCTGTTCACTGTTTAGTTTTGTTTTAAATTCATCGTCATTTTTTTTTTTTTTTGTGAATCAATCACGGTAAATGCATTTGTTCCTCACCCCTAATGTCCAGTCAGTCCAATCACCTTTACATTACAACGTAACGGCTACATCATGCCAATGCATCAGAGACAGAAGACTGTGAACCACATGTTTCGATACATATGGGATATTTCAAGAGTTAAATAATTACCGCCCTTAGAAAAGGTTAGAAAAGGTTAACAAACTCAAATTAGGTGCCTTTTTTTTTTACCATGTGCAGAACATACTGTATATTGTCTCCACCCTGAGAGCTCATGCAGTGGGACAGTAGACGTCTGTTAGCTTAGCCCATGCTAGTCAGGTTATCCAGGATGTATAGCGCTTTCTGCAAAAACAAAGATTTAAAGAAGCCTCCCACTTCATTTAGATCTGTTGTGACAGAAACTGAGTTTTGAAACATTACGTCACGCAACTCTGGTTGAACAATAATGGCACACAAACTATACAAATGCCAAACCAAACCAAATAGTACTGCTGGCTCTAAAGGTTAATTAAAGGGAATCGTAAACGATAGCAATGAAAGAGCATTACTGACATTGACTGTTTTATTTTGAAAGGATACATTTTGCATATTTTGCATATAATTGTTACTCTGGAAAGCGAACACTTTTTATCTTTTGTTGTTTCCCTACTCTGCTGAAAACAACCAACTTGTGACCCTGTGGATTTTATGAACACATTGGTGAAGTGATTTATCAGTCTGTGTGTGCCCTCATTCACACTCTGTACAACCAACAATGGATGGAAAGAGAAAAGAAAAACCTCATCTCCTCCTGTGTCTCTTTCTAAGATTTATGACAAACATGTCCTCGTGCACACTCTGGTGGGTGGGTTCCCTCTCTCTTGTTTATCACTTTTCCATTTTTAACCTGCAGGTATGGGGCCACAGTAAATCAGAGCAACCCGTACCTTGTCATCATGCGATTACCTGCTGCAAAATAAGGTGACTGGATGTCTGACCAGGAAAATAGAAGCAACACACACACACAGCTGTGTGTGTGGGTGAGAGAGAGTGTGTGTGTGTGTGTGTGTGTGTGTGTGTGTGTGTGTGTGTGTGGTTAGGCTTGGCTCCAGCACCTTGCAGTCATTCTTTAAAAGCAGGAATTATGATGGCAGACGGAACCAATGCAATAACTGAGTTTATATACGTGCAAGCAGCTCTGCCCCACATTCACATGCAACATCGGTGTAATGGATGACTCCCTGCAGCTTTTAACAACTGTGTGTTTTGCCTTTTAAAGTGCATGGCCCACCCACCTGCGCTGATGCTAATTGCAGGCTAAGCTTGGCACTCCAGCTGTGCCCTTATCAGATGAAGCACTGTGGGTAATGCCTTCTTCACCTCTTCCTCACACTGATAGTGCTCACCCTTGCACTCCACAATCACAGAGAGGGCATTCCACTTGCTGATATGAATGTGCTGTTATTGTTGTCTATTTTGCATTCAACGTTGATGCAAGAGGAGCCAGCAGAGAGGAGAGCACAACCAGGATTTTCTTTCCAGAAAAAGTAGCCCCCTTTGCACTGGGTGACAAGTTCCTTTATGACCATGAACACACACAACATAGATTATTTTGACTTAATCCCACACCGTCCCGCTGTCCCAAATACTCACTAGAGCACCGTCACCGAAAATAGTCCCCAACAAATGCACTACTTCTTCCTGTTTGAGTATTGCTTGCTAAACACTTTAGTGGCCAGCTGTTTGGGGAAATCACTGGAAACCGATGGACTTGGGGCTGAGAGCAGCAGAGAGTATTGGGAGTCCTAATTTTGTGGAGTTGCAGCCAGCAGCGCAAGCAGCTCACTGACCATGTGATATTGCACGCTGTGCAGATGGGAGGTGCAAAAAAAGGCTGGAGGTGCATTTTAAACGAGGCAGCGCACGGCCAGATGTTGGTGTCTTGGTGGAAACACGCTCTTAGGACTTAGACTTCTCAGTTTGCTTGTGATGCAATGCTACTTCACTGCCAGTCTGGACGTGTGACTTTGTCAAGAAGATCAAACTAAATACATGGGACACATTTGCAGCAGTGATAGAATAATGCGTTTTATTTAAACAATTAAAATTAAAGGGGATATATCCTTTTCAGGTTCCAACTTGTATTTGGATATACCTGTGTTGGCCCTCAGTCCGAAACGCTTCATTGTACTCCCTGTCTCTGTAGGGCCCCCCTCCTGAGCAAGCCCAGTCTGCTCTGATGACTTGCAAGAAAAATATGGTGCACCTTTGCAAAGGAAGTCCTCAAGCCATAAGAGGTATATTCTAATAATCCTGCATGTGACATACGAAGGAGAGCCACATCTGAATGGCTTGTTGAATCACTGATCGTGGCAACCCATAAAAGTCTGACTGCAGGAATGTCAGTAAATTGGTCTGCATATATCTATATATATATATACTGTATATAGATCAGTGGCGGGCCGTGCATTTTATACCTGGGCCTTCTGTGCTGTCCTACTACAGTTGAATAACCTAATTATGAGCCACAGCTATGGTTATTATTTGTTTCTAGGGGTGTAACAATACACATATTCATATTAAACCGGTACGAGGCTTACAAACCGAACAATACGTTTGAATAATACTCGTGCATTTGGAAAATGCAGAAGCTTAAATTGTGGGAAATATAATGTTTTCGGTGGACTGCGCTCACGTAGGAGACAACGGGCTGTGTGACCTCTCAACCCGGAACAAAACCAAAAACACCTGAGGCTACGCTAAACTAGCTTAACGGGAAAACAACGCGGCAAACCCCGCGATGACGGGATGCTTTGTCATTAAAGGACAATGCATATAGTCAAAATCAACGTAATTAACACAAAACAAGAACAAACTCACAAGAACCAGTCACATATATTTATATGATAACAAGGCATGACAAATCAATCCAGCAACACTGCAGCGCTAAAACACGTATTCCACCGCACACTGAAGAGCACGAGCCATTCAAATATTATTCACATCAGAGGGAACAATATTAACCATATCATAAAAACAACACCATAGACAAATAAACACAGTAGTAACGCTACTGCAGATGTAAAAATACAAAAGCAGTTCACTTACCAAAGCTGCTGTTCGCTTAAAGACAAAGTCCATCCTCCTTTCTTTGTTAACAAAGAGTTTAATGAGGCGGTTGTACAGAACATCGGTGTGGTTCAGTTCCAGCCAGAGGTCCTCCTGTGAACGTGTTCGTTGAGTTGTAGATCCACTCGGGTCTCTCCAAAAGTTTCATTCTTATTTTTTATTTTCTTTTTTATTTATTATACTATATTTATCCCGTTACGGGGGAAATTTGTCTCTGCATTTGACCCATCCCTGTATATAGGGAGCAGTGGGCTGCCAATGACAGGCGCCCGGGGAGCTGTTAGGGGTTCAGTGTCTTGCTCAGGGACACTTCGACACATGACACGTCCCAGCCAAGGATTGAACCTTCGACCTTCTTAGCCATAAAATGTGCAAAGCTTCTCTGACGCTGTCAGCCAGAAATACCGTTCGTACAAATCCTTTTCCATGCTGGGTCAGGGCTGCTAGCTGTGGGGTTCACCGACCCTTTGATACAATGTCCAGTTTTTCTGGTCTTGAGAAATCCGTTTCTCCTCCTTCAGCCATTGAGTGTTAAAAAACAAAGCTAGGTTAAAAAAAATAATCGACACCAAGCAAAACGCTAAAAATGTCATAACTTCTCTTATGTTTCAACCTGAACTCTTACTAAACACTAAGATCTGCTAGCTAGCTTTCTGTTTGACAAAAGTCACGCTGGCCCACTGACCAATCACAGCGCACGTTAATGCAGACGTACTTAGCAGGCTACCTCGGTGCCAAAGGGACGTCAAAGAATACGCCCAACATGTCAAACTAAAGATCTGATTGGTTGAACACTATGACAATCAACAATATCGTCCCCGTTCACTTTAACTGTAAAGTCTACCTAGAGGACCTCAGTCCTCTCTCCTCACATAGAGACATAGGGGCTGAATCTGATTGGATAAAAGCTCTCCTTAAAACAAGCTGCAGGCTGGAAGCAGAACAACAGAGGAAGACAGGAGCTGTGCAATGAGAGAATAAGATAATGGGAAAAATAATTATAATACATGTAGTGTATTTATGAAAAATTATAAAATTATAAAATAGCTATAACTTTGTGATTCTGTTTAGGCCAGCAGAGAAGGCTTAGCTGGCCCTGACGGCCCACCACTGGTATAAATGAATTTGAGTGATTCCATCAGTGTCTGTTGTCCACAGCTGCTTTATACTGTCTCTCAGTTCAATAAATCCCTGCAGCAGGACACATATGCTGATAAATCTGCAGCCTCTGATTTGAGAAATTCTGATTTGTAACTCGGTTTGTGCCTGTTTATGCGAAATAAGTCAGATTTTTCTGTTTAGCAAAAGAACCATTTCATGTTTAATTCTTTCAATGCATAACAGTGCAAAAGCAGCTTGACAATACAACCCTTTATGACGTGAGATGCAGCAGAATTACAAATAGCATCAGATTGATGAGGTTACATGAACAGCTTCACAATTTTTGTGTCATTCATTTTCATAATCATCGTTCAAATGAAGAAGAAACCCACAGCATCTGCAGATTTGTGGTGCTGTGTGTTCTGCATCAGCCACACAACAACATGATTTACTGAAGAAGTCAATTCTTTGTTGCGAAGAGACCTGCAATGTGATTGGCTGAGATTGTGTTGACTAATCACCACACACGCTGATTTATATTCTACTTCACCCCACCTTGTTGCACTTTGAGCTGCTGCACATAAATTAACCAAAATAGCTGTCAAAGATAGAAGATGGTGCACGTAAAAATCTTAAGCGTTGCTCAGTGCACGGAATTTAGTGCAGAAAATATGTTGTGCAGGGCTGCTAACACTCAGGCATTGACCGTGAGACTTGCGGTACGGGATCATGGAGCGGCCAAAAAGGACGGAGGAAGACTCGCATTAGAGCAATATTTTATTTCACATCATATATTTAAAAAGGCTGGTTGAATAAGTTCTTATATGACATGAAGTCCTAATATGATAAAAACTGTTCAAAATGTTCATATGACCATATCAAAGTTGAAGAAGATTCACTGCACATGTTCAGAGAAATCCAGCTCAAATGATATTGAACACATTGGAAAAGACCTCATTTTGAAACTCCTAAATTAAATAATACATGTTTTCTGTTTTAATGTAATTCTGACTAAGACCATGTAACATTTGAAGTTATTTAAGTGTGCAGTTTTTAAGAGAATATCAGGGAAAGTCGGATCAAATTAGATTATAATACACAGATGAATTTCTTACATTAACATTTAAAAAGGTTGCAGTGGCTGGTGTTGGATTTTATTTGTCAGGGGGGTCTAGCCGCAGAAATGGCGGTACTGCCAGGAAAGACAAATACACCCAAATAAAATACACACATAGTACAGTAAAAAAACATTGGTGCATGACATTTTATTTGGTACATGCAATAGTGAATGTACAATCACAGTTTATAGACTCACTTTCTGCTTCATCTTTCACCTACTTAGATTCATTGTGCACAGCTTTCCTGTGTAGTGGAGGATAATGACATTATGGATGTGCTCATTTTACCTGCAAATAAAGTAGGAGCTCAACCGGCTATACTGCCAACTTGTTAACAACCTGCCTGACCTTGTGTCTCCTGCTCTGTTGGACCTGTTGTGATGGATGTTGCCACATTGACTGATTTCAGCGATTACTTCAATGAGTACAATGTTATCAAATGGCTGTTTCCTTAAAGGTTTTAACTATGAACCCCATTTTCATCATTTGTGGTCTGCATTTTTTCAGCAATAGATGTTCTATTTATTAACATTCTTCAATTGCCTTGCCAGTTGTACGTGTACAGTCTGCCTTGCCGTGAATTACATTGTATACCCACATGCAAGGGATCGATATAAATGTATGTACTGGATGTGTAGTGATCTGTAGACTCAAACAGAACTCAGGGACCTGGTTCATTGGAATACACATGACGTTACTACCAGCAACCACACGTGTCTCCAAATGGACTTGAAATCTTAAGGATTATACTGTACCTTTCATACACTGATGATGTTAAAGGACCAGTGTGTAGGATTAAGGTGGATTTATTGGCAGGGATGGAATATGATATTCATAAATATATTGTCATTGGTGTATAATCACCTGAAACTCAGTGGCGGGCCGTGGATGTTATACCTGGGCCTTCAGTGCTGTCCTACTACAGTTGAATTACCTCCTAATAACCTCATTATGACTCATCAATCCAGCAAACCTGCAGCGGATCCACACATTCCACCACACAAGAGCACGAGCCATTCAAATATTATTCATAAAAGCGACACGATAGACAAACGAACAGTAGTAACGTTACTATGTAAACTAACACACGCAGTTTGTCACTTACCGAAACTTAAAGAGTTTAATCCCAGTACATCGTTTCAGTTCCAGTAAGAAGTCCTTCTCGATTCAGTGATGACAGTCGAGCCTCCCCAGTTGTATTTCACCGGTCTGCTGCGGCAGGTTCACAGCGGGGCCGGGTCCCCTCCTCCGCCGGGGCACCGGCCGGCGCAGACCACACGTCGGGCCGCGGTTGTGGAGCTGTTTCCCTGCGAACGTGTTCGTTGAGTTGTAGATCCACTCGAGTCTCCAAAAGTTTTCAAAAGCACCGTAGCTTGTGTCCTGCCGTGCTATGGCGTCCTCAGGTTAGCGTAGCGTAGCTCCAAACACCAGGAGCTCAGTTAAAATGAAACACATTCAGCCATAAAATGTGCAACGCTTCTCCACCGCTGTCAGCCAGAAATACCGTTCATACAAATCCTTTACCTGCTGAGTCAGGGCTGCCAGCTGTGGGGTTGACTGACCATTTCTTACGATGTCCAGCTTTTCCTGAAATGTCCTTCTTTCTTGAGAAAGGCGTTATCAGTAACTCCGCCACTAAATCCGTTTCTCTTCAGTCATTGAGTGTTCAAAAAACAAAGCTAGGTAAAAAATAAATAAACTACATCAAGCAAAACCCTACAAATGTTATAATTTCTTCCATATCTTTCAATTTTAACTCTTACTCCTCCAACTAAGCTCTGCTGGCAAGTTAAATTTCGTTTCACTTTAGTCACGCGCTCGCCCACTGACCAATCACATTGGTCTCGGCAGAGCTGCACCTGGACTCTGAGCTGCACTAATGCTGACGTAGTTGTGGGCCGGCTAGTATGGGGCTAGCAGGCTCTGGCACGTCAAAGAATACGCCCAACATGTCAAACTAAAGATCTGATTGGTTGAAGACTATGACAATCAACAATATCGTCCTCATTCACTTAAACTGTAAAGGGATTCACTTGTGAGTCTGCAGGCCTCGGGCCTCTCTTCTACCTAGAGACACAGAGGTGAAATCTGATTGGATAAAAGCTCTACTTAAAACAAGCTGCACTGGAAGCAGAGCAACTGAGGAAGACAGTAGCTGTGCAATGACAAAATAAGATAATGGGAAAAATATTTTTATAAATTATAATACATGTAGTGTATTTAAGAAAAAATATTAAATTATAAAATAGCTATAACTTTGTGATCCTGTTTAGGCCAGCAGAGAAGGCTTAGCTGGCCCTGACGACACGCCACTGCTGAAACTAAGAATCATTCTATCGTTAGCTTAGATTGAGGCCTTCATATCTACATAGGGAGCGGGTCCTCTTCAGTCCTCCATGTTGAACCGCCATCTTTCTACAGTAGCCCAGAATGGACAAACCAAACACTTGCTCTGGGGAGAGCCTTTCACTTTTTTCGTTACCTCAAGGCCACCGTAGTTCTCCGACGCTATTGAAAGGGGAGAGGTGAGTGGAGGGGCGTTCAATCGGTTGCAATCTGCAATCTCACCATGTGATGGCACTAAATCTTCCACACTGCTCCTTTAATTGAACATCTCTTGGTTACATCCTCCCCGGCGTCTGCTTTATTACTGTGAAAGTGTTTTGGATGAGCACAAACAAAGAAACACTCCAAACCATCAATGTAGCGCCCGAGCACTTCATAGCTGTGGAGCTGTAGAATGAAAAGAGCTGCCGCCGCATCGTGGCAGTTCAGTTTTTTCATGAAACACTCGCTGGGCCCCTTAACTCTGCGGGACCAGACAAAACCATGTCATTCTTGTGTAGAAGAAACAGAGAGCAGGCAGGAGGGGGATTGTGTTGCCTTGAGGCGAGCTACAAGGGTTTAGAGTGGCAGTCCCCTGGCGTCAGATTGACTTGTTTCCTTCCACAAGCCTGACACAACACAGACACAGTTTAAGTGTAACGTGCCTGCAGAGAGGCGTTCTGGATCACAACGCATGTTGCAAGACTTTAATGGAATCACCTGTCCTCTGGCTGCGAAGTGATCCCTTCCCAGCGCTACTAACGCTGTAAGATAAAAACCACAGGCCTTGTTCTGTGCAGATGTGCAAAATAATACAGATGCAACTTATGTTGTCAATGTCAAAGAACAGCAGCTTTGGGTTCTTTTCTATGTAATATAGTCTCATCTCTCCTGCTCTGCTGCGTTTTTAGAAGTCGGATATAATGTACATTTGTACAAAAATTTACAAAAAACACATCACTAGGGATGATCTCCTAGTTACTTTAATATCTTGCTATTCTGTTGAAGCATTTCAAATGAATTGCTGAAATGCTCCATGAAAGGTGCCTCAGTTCATGCTCAGACATGATCAGAGCATTAAGAGAAAGGAATTGGATGCAGTAGCAGCCAAGTGACTTTGACAGCGGCCATTTTGGATGTTGATATGCCAATAACTGGATGCATCATAGGCCGTGGTTATCCTGCTCTTTGATTTCTTCCTGTATACTGTATAGGGATGTAGTTGCGGGGCCTCTGGGAGATGTTGAGGAAGGTACGAGGTGATGAAGGTAGAGAGAGAGAGAGAGTGTGTAACTCGACTTGACGTCTTTGTGTCTTGTGGGAAAGGCCAATCGATGGTGGCCGCTGAGACGAGGCGTCTTCTTCGTCAAAGTTGCTCTGTTGCTCTCGCTCTCTTCACACACTCGGTGCCATCATGGATCATCAGGCAGCCGTCACCCACGGCTCTCATCCAGTTAGCTGGTCCGTCAATCCTCTACCTTTGCTGAACAACTAAATATGTTATGCGTTGCTGTTTTGGGAGTGAGGCGATGGTAAGATCCTTACTCTGTCTGTAAAAGAAAGAGAGGTGGGAGAGATCAGTAGACACGAGGTGAGTGATTGTGAATGGTAGAAACCAGGCGATGAGGCTTAAGGGTTGATCTATGCAACTATGCACTCTCACACACAATGAGTCTATCAATTGGTTTAGGATTCATGGATTTTGAATTAATGTCATTTTAAAGAGAATATAATTATAATATTGATAATAATAAGGGCTTTGGGTTTAAAAAAAATATTTGCACTAGGCACCACTAGCAGTCCAAGATCCAAGAGGTCTCGCTAGGTTTATTGCTCAAGCATGTCAGTCTTATATTATATATATATAGGGATAACTCCATGTAGAGATTTATAGATGCGTAATGTGGCTTACTGGCAAACAGTGTGGAGATTTCAGAACTGTCCTTTTGGTTTTGGGTCAGAACTCTTGCAGATGAATTTTGTTTCAGGTTCCTGATGTATTGTTTAGAAAGTCCTCTCAGAAGTCCATTGCACAAATTAATTTAGCTGTAGATAAAAGCATGAACCGATTTTTCTTAGTCTTGTCTTGTGAATTCCTGGCTTTAGCTATGTTTTATGGTGAAAAGACGTTGTTTTTGTTGTTGCTTTTTACAGGACTGTTAAAATGTAGGTCAGAGTGAATTCAAACACCGAGGTTCTTAACCGGCTCTCTTTGTTGTTGATGACTTGTCCTTTAGGTGAGTTGTAATGCTGATCCTCTGACCTCTGCAGTTTCACACATCCAATGATTTATTTGTACAGTACTTTTGCATTATGACTCTATAGGATCATAGCCATTTCATGAGAGAGCTGCAGTGGTAAGCAGTGTTGTTATGAAGGATCTGGCCAAGTGGGCGCATGTGCAGGTTAAATAGTAGCAGGCTGAAAATTGACCCTTGTGGGGCACCACAGTTCAAGGGCATGCATTTTGAATCATGGTTCCCAAATGCAACACAATAATCTCGTCCTTAAAGTAGGATTTCAGCCATTTTAAAATTGATCCAGTAATACCAACCTATTTAAGTCGATGTGAACGTATACTGTGACCAACGGTATAAGAATGCTGAAGATTTAAAGATGTCTTATCTCAATCGTCATTGAAACAAACGATTGTTTATGAAAACAAGTTTGCTGTCACACCTGATCTAACATCTGGATCAGCTGGTGTTGCCAGTTGGGAGATAAAAACACACCATGTGTGGATTTTGAGGGATCCATTACACTCAACTGACTTCCTTCTTTGCTCCTGTCAGACGACTGTCAGAACTTCTGAAACCAGAAGGCTTTTTCACTGAATGCGTAAATCTGTCGATTCTTAGGATGACTGATGTTTTGTGCGTGTAAGAGGTCCACCGCTTGTACGTGCACATGCGTGGATGAATATCTGGGCTCCAGGTTTAATGTATTGACATGTGTCTCCACCTTGAGTTTAGTTTAAAAAGCATGCAGCAGATCAGACACAAGCTCTTGGCTACAATGCAGCCATCTGGCACCAGCAGATATTGGCATCTAGACACGGACCATTAAAGCTGCAGGTCTACCTGTGAGTGTCTTTGTGTCTTTTTACCTGTATAATAGTTATCACTTTCCGTTCCCTGCCATGCCCCCTCTGTGGTAACCTTTTCTCGTCCTCTTGTCTCAGTCCTCCTCCCCATCTTGTGATCCTTCTCTTTTTATGTTGCCCCTTCCTTGTCGTCATCATCATTTTTTTAAATAGCCCTTTAGTTTCTCTGCGCTCTAAGAAATGGCCAGGAGGTTACACTCCGTTGCATCATGGCAGCACAGTTACAGCTTCTTTTCGCCGGCATTCTTTTTTTTTTCTTGAACTGAGAAACAAAGTTGAGCTTTCTGATACACGGCACATACTGGACAGATGATTTAGCCCGGGTGTATGTGTCGCTCAGCATATGAATGTGTGTGCATGTGTGGAGAAGGATGTGGGCGGGTAGTCGTGAGCGTGTGTAGGTGACTTTAGCTTCCTCATTAGGAGTAGTTGTCTTGGTTGTGTGAGATAGAGAGACAGAAACTGTGGAAAGTGAGAGAGAGGGAGGTGAAAGAGAGAAGCTGGCTGAAAGAGAAGAGTCTGTGTGTGGAGGAGGGGGGGGGGGGGATCTGTCACTTTACATTTAAGCGGCAGATTCACGCTACACAGCAGGCTAACGGACAAACAATCCATCCTTATTTACGCTGTTCAATGCCAATCCCATTGGATTGGAGGGAATTGGATTCCCACATCCAGGGGCGAATTCTTTTCAATTTGAAGGACCCCATTAAAAGTCTTTTTTCTGTCCGCCTCTGTTTCACTCTGCTCTCCCTCTTTCCCTTTTCTGGAAGTTTTCCAGTTGAGGTTGAACAGTCACATATACACACACACACACATGCATGCGCCCACAGCATACATTGAGCCAAGGTGTGTAGAGAGCCCTGTGGAAGACATATTACACAGACAGGACTGAACTCCAATACTAAATGTATAAAAAGTACAAGTCAAACAACAACAATCTTTCACCGAGCAAACAACTCAAACATCAATCTCTTCTTAACCTAGTAGTATTGGTGGCTAAACCCAAAGTTTCCTTCGAAGACAAGAAGTTTGTCATGAAAAGACTGCATATGTTATATATATGTATATGTTGACTGCATGTTGACTTTGGTGGGAAAACAGGCAAAAAATGAGGAGTAACTGTTCTTAAGATATTATAACCGCTGTGTGAGGATACGTTGAATGGATGCTAAAGATTATGTTTGTTTTTGTTTGATTTCATTCTTATTGCAGAATCAGGAAAGGAAATGTCATTCAAATCATTTTTGAAGAAGGTAGTCGAGGATTGGGTGATATTACTGCAATCATATTTACGATATTAACGATATCGTGATACAAGGATTGAGGATATTTTCCCATGTTGATATACAGATAAATGACATGAACAGGTAAACCTGACGTAACGTCTTAAAGGAGACATATAATGCTGATTTTCAGACATGTTGACATGCTTACATGTTCTGAAAACACTATATACCTGTATCACCCTCTGTCTGGAACGCTCTATTTTAGGGACTCTGTTCCTCAGGACCCTGCCTGAAAAAGGCTTGAATGATTCAAAAAATGAACTTGTTTCAAATGTTTATTTAGAAAAGAAACTGAGGTGAAATATGTACAGAATTTAATACATTTAAAAACGAATACAGAATGTTGACACACAGGCAAAAAAACATTCAATTCAAACCTCTAGAGCATGTTTATTGCCACTGAGCGTGTTTACACGAACATGACAATCGCGTTCATGATCGGGCTTTTGAAGTAGCCCATAGAAAGTAATCAGGATACTTTTTCATGTATACACCATATTGCATACAAGACGGGGAGTCAACGGAAGGAGGCTGCTTCCACGTCCTGGTCCAGAGTGGCTTCTGTGTGTTTCAAAGTGCAGCATTCCCCGAATGCCTCGCCGGGCCTCTTACAGCCCCTTATAATAGTCTCTCAACGCCCTCATTACCTTCTCTAAACACTCCCCTGCTGCTGACACACACACACACACACATATTCTGATAAACAATATACAAGCAGCAACACACACACACACACACACACAGCCGTGCGTCCCCCACCCCCACCCCCCCCCCACCTCCCGCCACTGTTTATCAGGGTAAATCTGACAGGATGGATCGTCTCAATACCGCAGGGAGAGTGGGTCGGAACGCTGGTAAATAAATATACAATGACAGGGAAAGAAAATATTAATATCCATAGAAGTTTATGTCAGAGTGGCGGTCTGCATGGATTCCCCCAGTGTGTTTGTTATTCACAGGGGACTGTGAACGGGACCAGCCCTGTTTGTTAATTTGGTCGGGGTAATATTTCAATAAATCATACTGCGACAGCGGGTGAGTGGATGTGCAGAGGCTGCTCCCACGGAACACCCTGTACAACACAGCGAGGCTTTGTTTCTTGATCCGCTGGACCGTCTTGACTGTTGGGAGGAGATTTGAAACCAAATGATATGTTTGATTGTAAGCACTAGTACTTCCACTCAGAGTGCTGTTCCTCACAGACATGTGGTGTAAAGCATTCGTGTAATGCTGCGAGTCATCGTAACTCAAAGACCAGAAATTAAGAATGAAATGCTGACAGCATGAATAAATCCCTTATTAGTCCCACAGTGGAGGAATTCATTCTCTGCATTTAACCCATCCCTGGTATAGGGAGCAGTGGGCTGCTGAGGAGCGCCGGGGAGCAGTTCGGGGTTCAGTGCCTTGCTCAGGGACTCTTCGCCACAGGACACAGGGTAGTGGACGACCCTCTCTACCCCATGCGCCACGGTCGCCCGTAGTTCTCTGCATTTGACCCATCCCTATATAGGGAGCAGTGAGAGGCGCCCGGGGAGGTAGTCAGGGGTTCAGTGTCTTGCTCAAGGACACTTTGGCACAGCACACGTAGCAGTAGCACAAGGATCAAACCGCCGACCTTGCGGTTACCGGACGACCCTCTGTACCCCGTGAGCCACGGCATGTAACCCCCCCTCAAACCACACATTATTTGAAAATTCTGTGTACCGCTTAAACTAATAAAGAAAAGCAATTTAACTAGTGAGCCCTGAAAGTGTTGGTATGAGAGTTCTTTATTTTATTAAATTAGATTAAGACCTAAGCTAGCTGGTACCCCGTGCTTCTTGTCTTCATGTTAAGCTCTGTACTAAATACACGGACATAATCTCACTCTCAGACAGAGAGAACATTTCACAAACTCTGAACTCCTCCCATAAGTGTGATATGACGATTCAACACTTTATGATGCCATGAAGTGGGCGCCTTGTTTAGTGTCGAGGAATTATTAGCTTATTTGATTTCACCAACCAACAATTTCTTAAAATGAATAGAACACAAGTGAAAAAGCGGGAGCTATCGGTACTTGGCCGTTAGGGCTAGGTTTTGTAGTTACTGTCATGGTTCCAAACAAGGTTGACAGTTCATTACATCTGATTTGTGGAGCTGAGAGCAAACGAAGCCTTGCATCTAAAAACGGGAGGGAAACGCCGGCCATGCCGTTTCCATCAATTACTCCAAGATGCTTGGGATGCTCAACTGTCGCGCCTGCCATTACTAAGCTGACGATGATGATGAGACGATGATGAAGATGATGATGATGATGATGATGAGAAGATGATGATGATGATGAAGTGGCAGTAGTTTAGCAGTAAGCCTCGATGACTAAACTAAACAAAGATAAATGGATTTCCAGCACCATAAATCCCTCACAGGAGCATTACTGCTTGTCTGAGAACATGTGGCTGACCTTTCAACCAGATGTTATCACATGCTTCGACGGCAAGAGTGAAGCAAGTCAAATATTCTGTGGGATGGAGAGGAAAGGTCCGGGTCATCCTGAACTCAAATGATTAACTTCTCCTCCATTCATTTACAATAGACTGATATTTATGGAAGAAAGAACAGATATCTGCCAGCTCTTATTGGTCGTTCCTCGTCACATGACATGCGTGCTGCAGTCTTCCAAACGTTGAAGTATGTTTATCTTGGGGCGCAGTCGTCGGTGCATGAAACATATATGCTTGGGAAAGCTTTAATGTAGAAGCCTTCCGCACGTTTAAATTGAGAAAAACAATGGATTTGACGGCGCACAAAACGCGACATCTAACATTCCTTCTGGTCCATGGATTAAGGGCTATTGTCCATAGTTTGCATTGCTGACAACATAGATGTTACCTTCTTTTGATTGGATGAATACATCAAGACTCAAATATGAGGCACGACGGCTGTAAATATGAGTCACGACGGCTGTCAGAATGTCGTAGCAGTGACAAACCTGCCCACAGGCTCAGTTAATGTGATCATGTGGACTTCCAGCTTGCAAAGCTCTGAATCCATTTTAATTGGTCAAGAGGGAAAAGTTGCTGCTCTGCCAGTACAGCGCAGAGTGTAAATTATGAAATGCATTTTCATTTTGCAAACTTGCGAAGCCAAGCGTGAAGTGGACTGTTTTCATGCTGCTCCTGGCTGCTCTGCAGAGGAGCACTGTTTTGAATACAGCCCATGTCGGGCTGGCTCAGACTGTGTGCTCTGCTGTGTGGATCTGTCCACCTGGTGGGATGGTTTCAACTGGTGAGCAGTGAGTGCTAAAGGGAAAAACAGAGAAGACTGTGTACTACCAAACCAAAGCTCCCCACTCCACCAACGACCTGAATGAGTTCCACTGTTGATTTGAAAGAGACATACGCGGTTCTGATGGTATCAGAACCGCGGCCGCTATTGACGGAAGCTTGACTATTTTAAAAACAACAGGTCTGTGCAGGATGTCTCATGTCATGTTAGTGATGACTCTCTCTGACCAATCGGTTGTCGGAAGTGTTTCAACTTCACCTTCTTGTATCGACTCAGCTCACTTGGATCCCCGATTGTGGTGGCATCAAGAATGCAGAGGTTCTATCGGTGCCATTTACAACGTTTGGTAAAGGAAATGTGAAACACGGTTTACAAAGAAAAAAAGAAAATCTGTATAAATTCTCTCATCACATATTCATCATATATTCACTTCAGTGTGTCAGCTTCTGGAGCCGTGTGTTGCAGTGCGACATGTCGTAGTCACGTCTTACAGTCAGACTATGTAGTGCCTTGCTTTACACACACACACACACACACACACACACACACACACACACACAGACACACACACAGACACACACACACACACACACACACACACACACACACACACAGACACACACACACACACACACACACACACACAGACACACACACACACACACAGACACACACACACACACACACACACACACACACACACACACACACACACACACACACAGACACACACACACACACACACACAGACACACACACACACACACACACACACACACACACACACACACACACACACACACACACACACACACACACAGACACACACACACACACAGCTACAGCTCTACATTAGTATCATCACAATCTGTCTGGTTTATTGTCAGGTATAGGTTTTCACATTCAAGGGCTTTGCTTTGGTGTATTGTTGCATAGACAAGAAACATAAATATAGAATAGAGAAAGAAAAAACTACAATTGAATATTTATTTATATATATTTATATTTTTACATTATTTATTCATATTAATGTTTATACAATGGTACTGTTTAAAATGAAAGAGCGAACTAAATGTAGGTAGTACCCGTATGTCCTTTTAAACAGACTGCGTCTTACAGTTTGTTTGATGGACGTATTTAGTTTACTGATGTTCTCTCCCAACGTTTGAGAACACAAGTCCAATTCGTTGGAACCATACTGTGTGATGTTGCCAACTGGTGTTTGAGATATTTAAAAACATAAATGAGAACGAGTGGTGGATGAGAAAAGGTAGGAGAGCGGGACGCAGGGAACAGGAGGCCTGAATGATGGAGACTACCAATTAGCGGCACCAATCAAAAGCATAAATAACAAGAAAGACCGAGGGAAATAAGGTGCTCGGCACAGCTCAGACAAGCAGCCCATCGGACCCCAAGTGAAGATGTTTACACTGACACAGTCTCCACTGAGTCAGCCTCACCATCCGTCTGGTCAAATAAAGAGCTGCCTCTGCCCGCTCCCCAGGGACCTGCTGTGTATGGAGCTGTATGGACTACATACTGACACACACACACACACACACACACACACACACACACACAGGCTCATGGGAGTTGGGAGTTTGTTCAGTGTGATGGGATCTGGAGCTGTTTGGTGTGCTTGATTATCTACATGTTTGTTTGTTGTTTCTGATTCTTGTTGCAGGTCATTGACCTCTTTGAATGTAATACCTCAGGGACACACACACACACACACACACACACACACATCTCACCAATGACAACACACACGCAGGCAGCCACAGTTTGGAAGGCAGCAGTGGTCAGAGTTGAAATAAGGACAGTCCCAGAGGTCTGTCGCTGAGGCATCTTTTGTGTTTTTTCCGACGCCGACTTCCTTTTCCACCTCCTCTGTGGTCCACAGTTACCATGGAAACATAGTTTGGCACGATATGTTCAACCAGAGAGAGCTGCGTCTCCAGTATTTTTCTCTCCTCTCCCCTGTTATTGAGGGAGAAATATTTTAATTGCCCAGGTTTAAGGGAGAGCAGGGAAGAGAGCAAGTGGCTGCCAGCCGTTGGTGTATCTGTTTAGTGGAAATTGTTTTGCCATGAAACACCATCTGTCTGGCCTGCTGTCTGGCTCCACACTGATCTGTCTATCTATAGACGGAGCAGCCATTGGAGCTGCACACAAATGTTAACTTATGAAGCTGACTGTTTGAATTCTTTTGACAAGCCGAGGAGTGTTTAACCGTTTGAGGTCGTGTTTAAGCACTGTTCATTTATTTATTTACTCATTCATGTGCCATGAATCCAAAAACACAGGGTGACAGCAAGCCATAACACGCACTCATAACTTGGTTTATCATCTCAGGTGGTTTGTGTGAAGCTTGACAAAGTCCTGGCAGCAAATGATAAGTCTCCACCGTGGTCCACCCACTTCCTTAGAACCAAGACCCGCCCCAGGAGAAAGTGATCGGGTTATGTAAGATCCTGTTTTGCTGCAGGTCTAAGGTCTGTGTATCTATTACCTGAGCAGAAGCAAGCGGACTCTTCTCTTTTAGCTCTGATCTCACGGTGTGTCACCATCATCATGGGAGGAAAATGTGTAAAGTGAATTACACTTTACACATTTTCACATTCACCCTTTCAGGTTCGGTCTCTTATTTTGAAAATGCATGCACGCATGTCGGCTATACGTAGACACAGGTCACATCGGGTTGAAAAGTTTGGACGGAAGTAGAAGTGTTGTGTAGGGCTGATTGAACTTTTATATTAATATTGCAGGTGTGATTTTATGGTTGAAGGAGAAGAGCAGCTGATATCATGCTGCACCCGTTATAGTGTTCCACTCAACACATAGGAAGTCGATGCGCTTGCTGATGAGCAGGGGGTGGACAGCCTGTCACCTGGAGCTCTTCATCAGCTCCCTGTCGCTTGACTGTAACTCTCTGACTTTTTCAAACTTATCAACCGACAAAAAAAAGAAATGTGCCAAATGACTGTTTCGTTGATGCATTTTGGCTAACCACTGTTTTTGCTGATTGTGTTCTTGTGAGTTTCTTGTTCTCTTATGTCTCTTGGGAAATTGATCTTAATCTTTGTTTTAAAACGATTCAATGAATAATTGCCTTCCATGTGGCTGGTTTACAATGAAAACCAGTTGAATGGCGTTCTTTTAAAGCCCACTTCCGACCAAAGTGTTGCGAGTACTATCTGCAATGCGCCGGTCTGCAACGTTCTAAAGAAGCTCAATGTTTACGCCGATATGACGGGACGGTTCTTCCTGATCCCACCCCTTGCCATAGGTGTGTCAGCGGAGCCTGACCAGGTGCGTTTGGCACACTCCCGACACACTTGACAGGAGCACTTGACTGCAATCTGCAACACTACTTGGTTCACGAGTGTACTCTTGTAACGCAGTCTCGCGGCAATTCGTGAAATAGTCACAAAATAAAGATCTATTGGTTTCGTGGTTATTGGTTGACAGTCTGTTGGGCTCATCCACCTCCTCTCACACCCTCAGTTGGGTTGTTTTGCTGCTATTGTTGCTTAGTTAGTAATGATATAAAAACAAATAGTTCTGTAGAAACAGTAGAAAGTTCTGACAGCCGCTGGTTGAGAGGACAGGATCTGATGGCATGATGCAGCAACATGTTATCAGCCAGTAGCCTACTTTTCTGTACGTTAAGGAATCAGTTTTGAGTAGCAGCAGATCTTGTAACAGGTTTAAATATCCTCCATCATATGGATCACTTTATTTATCCTGCTATCATATCACTTCCACACAAGTTTTAGATTTGTCATCTGTTTATTCCAAACATTAGCACCATCAGTCGGCTTGAGTAGATCTGTGACATTCTGAAATACTTTTGTTTCATCTCAAATCTTTGGCCTGAAATGGACCTAAAGCAGCAGTAGAGTGTTCCTTTTGCAGTTGCATTAACTTAATATAGCTCTGACATTGTGTTAAGAGAGACAGGGACCAGTAAACAGCGAGAACGATGTCAATTATTTTAAAAAGTGACGTTGCATTACATGCTGCAGTGTTACCTGTGAAGCAGCATGTTTTTCTGTTGTCCTCTCCGTCACACACTCCTAAAACACGCCCCTAGCTGCCAGCCGCTCCTCATAGGTGGCTGATTGGTCCGGACACGAGCGCATCACTGACAGGGTGGATTTCCGTGTGATCTGTGTGATCCCGCCATTCCTGGTTGTCACCCGAAGGTACGGCAGACTTACTGCTGCTGCTGTACGATCAGAACACATCTATGTATACAGGCATACACAATAACATGAACACAGTCTGCACAATGAATAACAGAAACACGCTCATACAGTCCGGTACAACACTCGACCTCTGATGGTTCTTTTTCTGTCCGTAGTCTTTGTATCAAACTGCAGCATATGTTTATTAAATGTGTGTCTTTGTGTCTTTCCTCAGGCTGACATAACTGAAGACATCCAGACGTCTCATTCACTTTGCAGACATCCAAACGTAAGTAGGCAACATATCCCAGTTTCCACTTATTTATCCTCTGGTTTTCCATTTCCTTCCACTCCTTCAACCTTTCTGAGCCTTTAAATCACAGGGTAATGGACGGAGTTAAACATGAACGACTGTAGCCCTGCGTGTTGCAATATACACAAACCATTGCTGAAGCAAAATGAATGTTGCTATAACTGTGGTATAACTGCTGTAAAGGAATGATTTATAGAACCTCTGTTCCACAGCAGCGATAAATAACTTTCTAGCAACATCAAAGTGTTGTTGTACTCGTTTGGAATAATCTGCTGTTTTCAGAATCGCTGAACTCTTTGGATTCCTGACATGTCAGGTGATGGTTCACAACTGCAGTGTGGCTGTGACCTGCAGGGGTTCCCAGTCTCACAGAAGCACTTCTTCTCTATGAAACCCTTGGGTGCAGTCTTTTAGGCTACATTCAGACTGCAGGCGAGTGGCCCGAATCCAACTTTTGGTCATGTTGGTCATTTTGGACCTGGCACTATGTCAGAAGTCTGACAACAAAACACATTATCAGTTATAGATGTTTGAATGCGATGAAGACAAGTCTCGAATTGATCGACTCAACTCATACAGTGGCTAGAAAAAGGCATGCAGTCGCTGAGAAAGCGATTGCATGGGACTGGGGACCACGTGTTGGTCCGCCTCCTCAGCTGACATGGTGGTACTGCTGCCTGCTTCTGTGTTGTCAGAGTTCTGATTAAGTCGTTTGTTGAACAGGAAGGACTTCCTCTTCACAATGTTAAATCAGCTTCACCGGTGGTTCTAATGATAACCTGACTCGGGTCCTTTTGACTGATACTTGTGAGGTCATTGCATTTGGGATATGGATGATGGCCGGTTCAAATGTTTCTCCTTCTTAGGCCCGCAGGACTTTATCCTCATGCAGAACAATTGAAGTGCTTTTCAATGGAAAGTCTCACTTTTGGGTGAAGCAATAACATTCAGATGAAATAATGAACTTTTTCCTTTTATTTTGTTCTCAGGAGCAGCACTAAAAGAAATCCTGTAAGAACGCCGCTGGCCTTGGTAATTTAACAGTTCTCCCAGTCATTTATTTTTCAACAGCCAGCATGTTTTTTGTATTTATTTATATTTTTTATTATTTGACTCACCTTGAAATGAATAGCCAATCCTTCATTAGTGGGAATGAAACATGTATGGTTCTATTGAATATAGCCGTAGGTCACAACACTCAAATGAACCAAACCCTATTAATGTGAGGACTGTGAGGTGGTGTGGGGGGGGTGTGTGTGGGGGGCTTCAGACTGTTATTTGTTCTTTTAAAATGAATTGTACTTCCTAGAGCTCTTTTCTCTCTTACACACAGAGACACACAGACCTGTGAAGTAATGTAGCAGGTATGTCATGGATGTGCTTCATGTGTTGGTCTTCAGTGTGGTTTGAGCTAACGTTAGCCCCTTAGACATTCTTCATCTGGATAGGTTGTTATTGTGTGGATTTGACCTCTTTTTAGGAGAAAACTCATTGTGACTAATTCATTAAACATGCTTCAGTTTACAGCAAACAGCTGCTTAGTTAGCTTGGACGAAAAAACTGTAAATCATGGAAAACATCAGCTAGAATAGCACGAAGGTATTTCAAATCGTTTTTACAATGGATGAAAATGGAACACGGCAACACAAATAACTCGCATCGGACCCGGTGTGCATAGTTGTCATGCATATGTCTGCATGAGAGACAGTCGTTAACCTGTGACCCGAGGAGGATTCATAATTGCAGCATGAATCTGTATCAGTCACTTGAATACACTTTGATTCTCCTCTGTGGGTCCATGGAGCACTGATGATGCAGGGTATCATGACTTCCTGTTGACTGCTCTCTCTAATCAAGTGTTTTACTTCGTCTTGGTCTGAAGGATTATTGTTTCACTTCATCTTTGTCAAAACATGTTTGTTTTTTTATTGAACATTTTATTTGTTTCGGAAGTTTTGCTGAAGCACTTCAGCGTAAAAGATGCCTCAGCACAGAGAGTTTATAATGACCTATGTGCAGTGCTGCAGTGTGTTGGATGTATGATAAGCCTCTCCAGCTGTCATACAGTCATGGAGCATCAGATTGTATCTGCTATCTTCCTGCAGACACTTTTCCTTGTCAGAAACCCATCTGTGATAAGCAGAGAGCAGGTTGGCTGCGTCGCTGTGGCTCTCCTGCTGTTGCACTCTTAATAGTAAGGCAACACCATTGCACACACGTGTGTGGTGCTTTACAGGAAAAGAAACAGGACTTTAAAACTAACACGGTCCACATTTTCATCACCACTAGTGTAACAAGTGATTTCATGTTAACCTTTTTTTAAATAATTGACTGAATTACAGCACTGCTTGCTTTATCAAACATAACTCTCTGCTAGAAGAGTACAAATAAAACAAGAAGATATGAAATGTACCTTATGAATCCACCAGGCAGCCTGAAGGCAGCCACAGCTCAGTCCACAGAGGACTGTCTCCCTCTCTGCTTCTGTGTCAGCTTGTGTGTGTGTGTGTGTGTGTCACAGATTGTCCTTCACTGTTTGTGTATTTAGAGGATGTTCTTTGCTGTTCCTGGCTTACCACACTATCTATCTTGCTATCCATCCACAGAGAGAGGAGGCCCTTCTTGCTCCTCCAAATGAGAAAGTAAAAGGCTTCCCTCCAGCTCTGTACCGCTAAAGATCAACTGTAAATCACACTAATGGAATTCACTTCAATGTGTGTGTGTGTGTGTGTGTGTGTGTGTTATCTCTGTGAATGGGAGATGAAGCTGTATTATTTTTGCAGCAGCTACCGTACAGGTAAACGCTCCCACGTGCCCATCGGAGTGTGGCGGTGACTATATAGTGCATACGTTAGGTACGTTAGGTAGTGCTGCTCTTTTTGTGGTTCAGACGACATGAGTTTAAGGCAGGGCGGGGGGGGGCGGGGTGTCGGGGTGTCGGGGTTCTGTCAGAATGCTGCAAGCACTCAGCTAGAAAAGACATTCAGTCAACTGTGTTGTGATGAAAAAGAGTTCAAAAAGAATACGACTTTGAATATTTGTACTCGTGTTCCTGATTTGCCGACGGATGAAATGTAACTCGACAACATTGTGTGCAACGGTTGCAGCAGGAGGCAAATAAAGAGGAACAGACGGACGGACAGATAACCTGAGAGACAGAGACGATCAATCAGAAACATGTTGAGACAAAAAGCGATAAAACACCCAGACAAGAAGTCATCAGAGTTGTGAGCAGTGTGTGTGTGTGTGTGTGTGTGTGTGTGTCTGTGTAAGAGGCCTGATGCAACACGGTGCAAACATGCAGCAGTTCTTAGCAGCTCTGGTTAAATGGCAGAGCAGTGAGAGACACTCATCAAACTGTGATGAGCTCTTTCTGGAGAGAGCTTCAGCTAGCTAGTTCCCATATCCTAAATCTACACGCTTGATTTTTCTCCTCAAACATTCTCAGAAGTGAATTCATAGGTATGGCCAATCAGAGGCACTGTAGGGGCGGGTCTTCCCGTCAGCGAGTCATTTTAGTCTCTCCTCTCCTCTGACAGTTATTCAATTCAATTCAATTTATCTTTGTTTTGACAAAATCACAAATCACAAATTCTCCTCAGAGGGTTTTACAATCGGTACACATGACATCCTCTGTCCCAGGACCCTCACATCAGAACAGGAACAACTCCCCAAAAACCCTTTAATGGGAGAAAAGAGGGAGAGACCTGTGGGAGAGCAACAGAGGAGCAAGTTATGAATCGTCATCACTGTCTGGTGCAAAGCCATTTAACTGTAATGTCCACATCTATTAAAGGCAAAGCATTGCATTGTGGGATACATGTTCAGCTCTTTGTGGTAATAGGTTCGTCACAGTAGCTGCATCACGATGCTTCAAAGACGGAAAGTAAGCACTGAATTAATTAGCTCAAGTTATGGAGTGAAATGTGAGATGAGCAACATGTGTTTTCATTTGTAATGTGTGAAAAATGTGTAAAACATTACGATTACTGAATTGAGTCAGACTTTTAAGAGACTAAATACATTATTTTACAAGTTGCAGTAAGGGGTTACAAGGTTTGTATGTCATTGTACGACAGGGTTGCACAACGGAATTTAATTTGTAGTCCCGTTTGCTAGAAAAACAACAACAACAACAACAACAAAACTATATTATTATTGCAAGTGATCATTTATTCACAAGCAAGGGGCGCTAAAGGGGACTTAACCCACTTTGAACCAGAGGGAGTACTGTACATCGGTCTCAGGTAATATCTCAGGTCATCGTTTCTAGTGTAAGAATGGAAGGTTTGGATCTGGTCAGCGCTGCCTTTGTCAAGGTTGAAAAGAGTAATACAGTTTGAGACCTTTGTTTGGACGACGGAGCCTTATTGTTGTTTTATGAATGAACTAAAATGAAACTCACCCGTTCCACAAAAAATGTATTTACATGCAAATGAATCGCATGAAAAAACGCCCCCGGTTGTAAAAGCAAGAAAAGTGCGGCTGTATCAACCTCTACTGTCTTGTTTTTGACAGTTTTAGTTTTAGTTTTAGTTTTAGTTTTAGTTTGTTGTTCTGCTGCAAGGCCCCCCAACTTCATGGAAATCAACCCTGATTCTTTTGGTCCATTTTGTTTCTAATGCATGCTTATTTAATGCAACAGCTATGTCACCACATGTCAATCAAAATGTTCCATCCAACCACTGTTGATTAAGACTATCCAGCCAATAGGACTGTGCACAGGTTGAGCATTTACTAATTACAGGCAAGTACCGCTGTACTTTGAGGCAATAGATCACAGATATACAGGCTTCATTAATGGGCTCGGTGGAAGATAACATTTGCACATGATGAATAAAATCTACTGGCATTATAGCAGCAATGAGTGGAATGATGGTGATGGGATTGCAGTGATTTCAATTATTGCCTGATATAAATCCACGTTGAGGTGATCAAACAAAGCGATGAAGTCATTTCATTTGATAACATTTGATTTGTAATGTTCCATGTCGTATTATTAGATGCACAGAGCAGACCAGCTTGATCACTGTGCTCTTGTCCTGAACAGACACTAAGGAGCAGGACTGAATTCTCCAGCTGCTCACTCTGTACATTAAATAACTCCTCTGATTCCTTAGTGAGCAACACTGCTGCAAATTTATAGCTGTTTGTTTCCTGTCTCCGCTCCGAGTCTCCGGGGGTCCTCGCTCAGACCGGTCTGTCAGTCGCACACGTCTTTTAATGTCACCTGAACATGTGGAGCAGGCAGCGCACACACAGCACGCGCTCCTGAACCGCTAGGAATCAAAGAGGCAGACAGATTGAGCATGGGGAGATCTCCAGCTAATGGGAAACAGGGACATGGAAATAAACCGGAGAAAGAAACCTTCAGCAGGTCGCCCATGGTAGCAGGGGTGTGGTGCAGATTGGGAACGGGTGACTTTTTCTAAGCCATATATGTGGGCAGGTACATTTAGGAAAGAGTTTGACTTTGGTCTAACTTCATAATTAGAAACCTGCAGCAAGTGTTGCTGACAGCAAATGTGTAAATCTAGAGCCACGTGGGGGCGCAGTGTGCTCCCCAGAGTCTGTGTCCCAGTGTGATTAGACACACTCCCTTCTGTCACTGTGTCAAACACTAAGACACACACAGACGCCCTCCTACCAAAGGACATACAAGTAGTTTCTGTATATCTCCATGTCCAAGACGCACACACACACACACACACACACACACACACACACACTCCAGAACCGCTGCCCCAGGCAAAGTCACAGGCTGTCCCCCATTATCAGAGGCGATTAGAGGCCCTATCAGCCCACCAACAGCGGCAGCAGGCACTTTAACACACCTATCACACACACACACACACACAATACAGCAGCAGCATATGTGAAATATGCCGCAATGATTCATGTTTCTCTCTGTCCTGCTGCACATCTTTCTCCCGCTCTTCTCTCTGCTGCCTCCTGCCTTTGTTCAGAGTCAATGTGGAGGGATTCCATAATCACCTCACTGCTGTGTGTGTGTGTGTGTGTGTGTGTGTGTGTGTGTGTTGCTCCGTCAGTGATATGATCCAGGCTGTACGTCTCTCTAGGTCAGAGTCGACACTCAGACAAGGTCAGCCCGTCTCTCCTGATGGAAACTATCAGTCTCTCTGACTCCAGGCAGCGAAAAACACCAAACACAGTTCATCAATTCACACTCTTTCAAAACTTTTGCTTTCACATGCAACACACATGCTCAGAGGTCAGGAGGTGCCGTTATTAAACAGGACAAATAACAAGCTTTGCCATATTGGGGCTGTATTTGTGCTGGAACCTTTTAACCGATAAGCATTTGCTTAGATGGGAGACAAACGTTTATTTAATTTGATTTTAAAGATAAGAAACATCAAATTGGGGAGAACCCGCAAAATAGCATTTGAACTCTTGTGTATGATTTTTATCTCGGCTACATATATAATTGTGAAGAGAGACAGAGACAGAGAGAGAGAGAGAGAGAGAGAGAGAGAGAGAGAGAGACTCTTGATATTAAGGTTTAGTGAGACTTGTTTCTCCAGTTGAGAGTTCCTGTTGCCATGTAGGAGACATGAGTTGGACACGACAAGAGCAGCAACAACAGTTTTCATTCCTTTAACCTCCCACACTCGTATGTTTTGTCTTCCACTCTCTCGTCCTGTCAGAGGTTTGCTCAGTGGCTCATGGCATTCATCATTTCCCAGTTTGATAACTTCTTATGCATGTGTGTGTGTGTGTGTGTGTGTGTGTGTGTGTGTGTGTGTGTGTGACATTGTTTGGAATTGAATCAGTGTGTTTTGAGCATATTTTAGTCACGAGCATGGGGATTCACTTTGGACGTATCTGTGATAAAAAGCGACAAACTCGAGGCTCAATTACCCTTTTGGAGCTTTTCACATGAGATTAAAATAAAAACATAAATGAACAATATAATAATTATTGTAAAACAAGCAACACTGACACCATTGCAAAATAGAACAGCAATAAACAGAGATTACACTTCCCTGTGAACCAGACTGTATTCCACCGGTGCTGAGGAGAGGCTCACTACTGCTCACTATTACTACGTCGTGGCAGACTTGTTGCTGAGGACCTGAGGAAGAGCACCGTCGACTGTGAAGATGTTTGTGTGAGCGGAAGCTGCAGGCTGGGCCTGTACTGAGCAGCCATGTTTTGCACGGGCACTGCACTAGTACCAATAAGCATGCTATATATGTATATTATAACATAGCAGGCCCACCATCCATGGGTTTTCATTGACTATCAAAACCGTAACTATGTCAAGCCAGATCTGTACTGGGAAAAAAGCCAGGAAGTGAACTGGTCCTGTGCTGCGGGTTGGTGTTTGGCACCATGTGACGTTGCTTTCCTCACTCTCCACAGAGTACAATACTGGACATGTTGACATTACCAGGTGCTAATCAGCTGGGATAGGGGTGGGGTTTTTAAAGAACACTTCACAAATGCATTAAAAGAGAGACCTGTGAAAATGACCTGCTGCCTCTTGTTTCTCACTCTATATGCCACAACATATTGCATATAACGTGGAAAGGGCACCATGCATTTGTATTCCATCAGAGCGTACACCAGCACTGTCGTGACAAATATCCTTTACAGCCGATCTGGGATGTTTCTGAAAAGTTCATCTGCAGTTGAATAAGAGCTAGAGGTTAATTCAACTCCTCCATCACAGCCCTGGGACAGACTTGTTCTGATGATGGCAAATCAAAGGGATGAAACCTGTTCTTTGTTGCTCATCATTTATCATATTGCCATGTCTTTATTGCCACGAATGACTGAGAAAACATATTTGTGTGGGAAAAGAGAGGTTTAGGGAGGGGAAGGCAGGGAGTCATAAAGAGAATGAGAGCAAGAGGCAGACAGGGAGCGCTGAGAGGAGGGAAGGAAGATGACAGGATGTGAATTTCCTGCCAGTCGCAGACATAAATGATGTCTATATGAAATCAAATTGAGTATGCGCTGAGATTAAATGAGTATCTCACCTCTTTTCCTTGAAAAAAAAAATAGAGTTTCTGCAAGCATAAAGAGGTCAAAGGTCAGCAGGAGCTGAGCGAGAACGTTTTGG
>JAVDOI010000015.1:16681228-16706228 GCA_032191485.1 Leptoclinus maculatus
TCAGCCTTGAGCAGATGTTAAACTCAGGAGAGCTGCAGAACAGTAGATTTCAGAGATAACAGGTAAAGGTGAAGCCAAGATAACACTGAGGTAAGCGTGGCTAATGGTAGATTAGTGTCTTTGGACCAGCTCTGTCTTGGTCTGACAGCAACACAGCAACACAGCCACCTGCTGCCTCATTTCTTTGAGTCTCATCAAGAAACAACCACTCTCCCGTTCTGTATGAATTAACAGGAGAGGACCTCCCTGTACATGCCCGCTGTGCTGTGGGACAGGTCTGGCAGCAAGGCGTCTTCATAACACTCTGCCACTATTACACTGGTAGACATGTCATCAACACTGGGTGGCCCTGTATACACAAGGGTGTTGATGCCGTTGCATATCTTACTGTAACTTTACAGCTGTTACAGCTGTTAACCCCCAAACACACACTCGTTGTCAAAACAACTGTGTGAACAATTCCATCTGCCTATAAGAGGAATGCCCCGGACCCCGACCCCATTCTTTCCTGGAAAGTGTCTGTGATTTGATGTTTTTTGTTACCTCAGATTCTGTGCACAGCACCAGTGGCGGCTGGTGGTAAATGTTCTAGCTAAGGCTGTGCCACATCCAATGAATTTCAGCAAACATCCCAGTATGATTAAATGCAAAAGAATAAAGGTATCAAAAACACATTACTACTTTACAGTTAAATATTTCATATTTATTCCTACACGAAAAAAAAACAGTAAATAACACTTTGATAAACACGTCAGGACATCTTATTTTAGTCACCCTCACAGGAATTCAGTATAATATAATAATATATATATCATATAATAATATTCAGTATAATACACACACACACATATATATATATATAATATAATAGAACATGTGTATGTATTGAGATGACATATGGACCTTGTTATAGGAGGTAAACATCAGGAGAATTAAACATGAAGTGTAATTATGAATACTGATGTTAAATGAAGCTATGGTGAGTTTTCTCTGTTAATCTACCATCTCTATTAAATGTTGATGCCTCCATGACCAAGTGAAGATGAGACTGAGGACAACTATGGAGAAGAACAGATGTTCACTTTGCCTAATATGTAGCATGACAGAGTTCTCCATGTGTGCCCTGATGTTCTCATGTCTCCTTACCTCCTCATCCCTCACTCCCTACCCTGATGTTCTCATGTCTCCTTACCTCCTCATCCCTCACTCCCTACCCTGATGTTCTCATGTCTCCTTACCTCCTCATCCCTCACTCCCTACCCTGGTGTTCTCATGTCTCCTTACCTCCTCATCCCTCACTCCCTACCCTGGTGTTCTCATGTCTCCTTACCTCCTCATCCCTCACTCCCTACCCTGGTGTTCTCATGTCTCCTTACCTCCTCATCCCTCACTCCCTACCCTGGTGTTCTCATGTCTCCTTACCTCCTCCTCCATCACTCCCTACCCTGGTGTTCTCATGTCTCCTTACCTCCTCATCCCTCACTCCCTAACTGTCCATGCTGGATCTGTCCCCATTGTTTTAAAAAGATAAATAAGTTATTAGCATGACATCATCCAGCTAGTGAAACCTGTCTGTTGTACAGCTAGTAGAGAAGCTTGGTGTACTGCTTGTACTGCTTCCCTTTCCGTGGTGGGCGTGTCAGACAGCATGTTTTCTGTTACGTCGAGTGGGTTGCCATGTTGAGCAAAGTCCACCGAAAGAACATTATATTTCCCACAATTTCCAAATGCACTAGTATTATTCAAACGTATTGTTCGGTTCGTAAGCCTCGTACTGAACGGTTTAATACGAATACGTGTATTGTTAGACCCCTAGAAACAAATAATAACCGTAGCTGTGGCGTCATCATGAGGTTATTAGGAGGTGGTTCAACTGTAGGACAGCACTGAAGGCCCAGGTATGAAATGCACGGCCCACCACTGTATTTTACATATATTACTGGTACATTCATACAAATATTGACAATTTGTATAATTCTTTTTTCTTTTTTTCCTTTTTTTTCTTCTTTTGGCTCAAGGGTGGGCGGCGCCCTAGCGCCCTCTATTGGACAGCCTCCACTGCACAGTACAGCACATAGATTTGGATAAAAATGCCACCGCTGATCAAATTTCCTATAGCTTTAAGCTTTGGGAAATATTGTATTTATGGTTAAAAGGAACCAGTTGACATGACTTGGACCATGGTGTCCACATGCTACACATCCATTCCACCTCTTCTATAGTTGTTTTGTGGTGGCATTAAACCCTATTGCCGTAGTCTGCACATAATGTTAGAAACACTTGTCATGTCATTCTCAGTTCATTGTTTTGGACCCAAAAGCAGACCCAAAGGCGGTTAAGTCTAGAAGGTTAGTATCGAGGTAGACACAGGCTACTGCAGGAGCCTGATGAGTGGATGGGTCTCAGGTGAGCAGGTGGATTAGCAGCAGGAGTGGAATGGAGTGCCACGCCCAAACAACCCTTCTAAACAGACATAGAGAGAAAACAAGGGAGCGGAAAACGTAGAAACAAGAGGAATGAGAGAGAGAGCCATAGGACCATGATGTGTCAGTGTAGCTCAATGCAACCCAGCAGCACCACAAGCCACAGCCTCAACAAAACACTTCATAACCTGCCCTAACATAACATTCATAACAGGGTTTGTCTGGGTGCACCTAATGACTCGAGTGTATACTATCCTACATTTTACTGGAAGGTTTAAAGCTGAAGAAAATCATTTTGTATGAATTCTTCAAATGTCCGTACACTCAGTTAGTGTTGAATATTGGACCCCACTACTGTGACGTGACATATACATTTGATTCCGTCGAATAATTGAGGACTGCCCACAACTATTTAAAGCTCCGCAAGGACGCAATTTGCAGTGTACAGGGGAACAAGGTTTGTTGTGGGAGGTCGGCATACGATATTTGTATTACATACAGTTTAAAAAGTAATTTTTTATTGGAATTTAGTACTGTCAAAAAGTGCAGACATTGTTTTAAGACTTCTGAACATGTGAAGTAAAGCCAAGGCATGAACCTTGGTATTTCAGACTAATTTGGATGTTCTGGATGTCTTTTCTCTGCCCTCTGCTCTCCTGCTCCCCTGCCTGGATACTTTCCTCTTCTTGCCTCCTCTCTTCTTTTTCCTCCCCGAGGCCTCCTGTCCTCCTCCGTCCCTATGTTTGATCAATGTCCCCTCTCTGTCACAAATAAAGGCCGGTAGTAAGATACCAGCTGGGGGCGGGGTCATCAACAACAAATGGAACGAACCAATCCGGTGCATGATCCTATAATGTCCATGCCAACTAAGCATCATTTACATTTACATCTCTTTAATTTCGTGAATTTTACAATATAATCATGCTATTTTTAACAATTTGTTGTTCGGGATTACTCATCTCAACTGTTATTGTCAGATTTTAGTCACTGTGGGTGTTTGTGTGTTCATGTGAGCCAAAGTGTAGTTACGTGTGCCACAAGATGACAACAGCCACCGTATGGGAACCATGCAAGTCTCATCTTTCACAACACGGTCCTGCTAATGTTTCAAAATATAAGTCTTCACTACACATTTGAAAGAGCTCCATGAAGAGTCTTCAACACTTGACCAGTGTTACTCACTCACTCACTCACTCACTCAGTCTGTCAATTAGTGACGGACTTCGGTGTTTATGGGGTTGGCCCCGCTTTGCTTTGGTCCAGCCAAAAACAAGGACTGGACTGCAAAAAGGAAACAGCTGTTGTTAACGCTATTAGGAAGCTGTGAGTGGATTGTAGCTCTCTATGCAGGCAGGGGTGTCATTGTGTTAATTTTCTTTCAAGTAATAAAGAAGTCACAGAGTACTGAGCATGGCTGCTTCTTAAGATCCTCTGAGCCAATAAGCTGCGTATGAATGCGTATTAAACACAGATGTCTGTGTTTTCATGTTACAGTAATGAACGCAGGGCCATGCTTAGCATGAGCTAATGAGTGTTACTATGGAGACGGGTAGGAGGAGTGTGATATGACAATAGACACCTTATTTACATTAAGTAAGTGCTTAATGTAAATACAGTGCGTGTGTGTGGGCATGTGTGTATTGTACATTATATAAAATTCATACTATTTGCCTGTAGGAAGCTGTGTATGTGTGTGTGTAAGGGAGAGACTTTGTTGTGTGTGTGTGTGTGTGTGTGCGTGTGTGAGTGTGTGTTTGATAAATGCCAAGGTATGTTTTCCCTGCTTTCCATATTTAATAAGATGTGACTGCCTCTAACAGATGATCTACATATTTTCCCTGCGAACCAAATTTTAAGGAGTTGGCAACCATAATTAACGCAGTCAATTTCCAAAACTCCAAATGTCTGCGCACGAATCAATACAGCAGCTAATTAAGGTTCATTTTATCTCCGCCAGGAGATTATGTATTCGATGGGGTGTAACGGTTCACAAAATTCTGTGTTCGGTTCAATACGATACAGTGGTGCCACGGATTCGGTACGGCACAGTACCGAACATACCATCATAAAGTATGTTCTTCTTTTACTTTGAACAATGATGGATTCATTTGTGTACAGGAAGCTGCAGCAACTCCTGTTTTGTCTTTAACACGAGGGCTGCTGTTGTGCTTCTGTGAAAGAAGGTCACACTCTCTGATCTCTGGAGGAGGCCGGAGATCCGCTGCACTGCCGTTGCTTTCTGAGACGCTGCATTAATGACATCCGCCTATTTGTGTCGTTACACTCAGGTAGCTTTGTGTAGTCCGTGACTTCCAGCCATCTGTTGTCAGAGCAACAGCGGGAGCTTCGGACATTTGATTCTCTGTTTGGGCTTTTGTTTTCTTTTACAAAGCAGGAATTATGGTCTGGAGAAATGGGCTGGTGAAGGAGTAGTGTCACGGAGCTCAATAGCATTAAGCATGTTGGTACAGCCTGGTTTTCCACTCCAGAGTAGGGTCTCATATCCACGGCTATAAAGATACCGTTTGCCCTGTTTGAATCAGTAGGGAGCAGCTAAACGCTGCGGGGAGAGTTTGTAGCGTGTGTGCTGCTGTTGGTTTCCTGGTAAGCTAGTTTAGCGTAGCGTGTAGAATGTTGTTCTGGTGGGAGTGTCGGACTGCACGTCGGTGGGTTGCCATGTTGAGCGCAGTGGCTCCACCAAGAGAACATTATATTTCACACAATTTAAGCTTCAGCATGAATGCAATAGTATTATTCAAACGTATTGTTCGGTCGGTAATGCAAATACGTGTATTGTTACACACCATTTTGCATACTAACATTTTATGGAAAACAATTTATTGATTAGAAAACGTTTGATGCATTCATTAACAACTGACTCCTATGTATTAATTCATCACTATCGTTTAGCAAATGACAAACTGATGGGAGACCTGACTACAACGGTCCCCTCATGTCGGTAGGAGGAGAGCTAGCTATCTATCAGCAGCCGGAGGATGTTCTGCAATGTTTTTGGCTAACAAGCTAAGAGCTAACAGTCCTAAAACAGCTAACAGAGCTAACAGCTAACAGACAGTTTCTGTTCAGAGGATGCTTTAAAAGTGAAAAAAACGCATCTGACACGCTTGCAGCCAAAACTGCTCATCGGGATCTAACCTAATGCTCATTGACATACACTCACACGCCGATGCCACAGCACAATTTGGGGTCCAGCATCTTGCCAGAAGACCCTTGGACATTCGTGACTAGGGATCACCGCTGGCAGCTGACTCCTGCTGTGAGCTTTGGTGACTAGAGGACACCGTGAACTAACCACCTCTACAAGCTTGTGCTTTATGCTGCACGGGAATGGAAGGCATATGTGTATGCATACAGTTCATATTAACCTCAATTAGCATGTCTTCTCAGATATTTAGCCCAAATCGCAAGAGAACATGTATGTTCCACATTACTGTAATTCATACAATCTACCTTTAAACTGTACTATAGTAACAATGAAATTGGAAATGTCTTTTTGCTACACACCATTTGTTATATATTCTTCATGTTGCTGTATCTTCTTAGTTTTTTGGGGACCAGAGCCACATAGTAGTAAGTAGGCAGGGCTGCAAGTTCACATTTCCAGGTCAGGTTCATGTTATGGCCATTGAATTTTCAGTTCAATTCCATTTATAGTTTGAAGCATCAAATCATAACAGAAGTTATCTCGAGACACCTTTTATACAGTGCATGTTAGACTTTACTCTATATTCATTATCCATTATAGCTGTTTTGTTTGGAACGAATAATATCGCTAAACACAACAGCAACCCTGAGCCTCAGCAGCTGTTGCAGAGAGAAGATACCAGCTACAGGCATGCATTAGAGATATGATCAGAACGCTCTGGCATGGCAGTCAGGAACGAAACACTGCACCATAGTTTGTGAATTCATCCAGTTTTACAAAGAACAATCTGTTGAGCTTGCCATTAGATGTGGTTAGGGTTAGGGTTAGGCAACCCTGACCCCTAAAGAATTAGGTTCCCATACAACTGAACTACATTCTCAGTTACATTTCAAGGGAAAGACATTTTCTACAGGATTACAGTCCCAGTTTAAAATGTTAATGTTGTGAATTGAAGCAAAACCCAACAGACAAACAACAAAAGCACTTCGTTAGGTTCAGTCAAACATCATGGGTTGGGTTCAAATCTGTATTTTTTGTAACATTTAAATTACTCATGTAAATTAAAATGTGTGAACAATGACTTTTGGTTTCACACAGGACACAAACATCCGTCTCCTGGGTGAAAGACCTGTTTGTTTGACCCATCCATCTACCTCGATCTCATTCCTCATGCAGACTTCTACGAACTATTGTCAAAAACTTTTTACATTTTATTAGGAAAACAGGCTGGATGTGGAAGTTTGATTTTGAAGTGGCTTTTCTCTTTTTATGTGGCATTCCATAGCCACAAAATCCACAGAGGGAAGAAGTTAAGTCGGATGGGTCAACAGAAAACCTCTGCAAGCATAAGACACAAACACCAGCAACAACCGTCGTTGTGCAATGTTCAAAGAGAAGCATATTGATTTCGGAATAAATCCCTAACATCTGGTAAATGTGTGCAATTCTTTATGGAGTAGAACCAAATGACAGGGCGTTAAAAGAAAACTGGAGAACTGCTAGTAAGCTGTCTTGTGGAATGGTAATTTCTCTGAGAAAGAACAGAGCCATTTAAAGTGAGCCATAGACAAGAGAACATGAAATCAATCCATCATGCTCTCATCAGCACAGTGACAGGAGCAAGAGGGATTTGAGAGGATCCCTTGATAGGGGTTAGAGGAGGCTGAAAGGATGCGCTGACATCTGGGCAGACTTTTATCTCGACCTCCTCCCTACTCCTCTCCTTCCTCCCTGTCAGGTGTCAGCATTCAGCTGTCACTCAGTCAACAAGAGTCTGGTGCATCACACCCCTCCAGGAATTACTCTGTTTCTTTATCACCCCCTCTGTATTTCTGTCTTCCACTCAGGAATTCGTGTCTCACACTCTTCTATATTTTCCAGTTGAACGTCATGCAATCTCAAATCTCTACTGATAGCATGTCAGCAAAAGCAGTTGCATCAAATAGAGTAACAAACACACTGGGCCAGGTGTTGAAGAACAAGGTCAATCCGAACACCTTACTTTGTCCACTAGCCAGCATAAGCACAAGGAGTGCTGACAGAATATGCAAATATGGCGTCGAACTGTATGAGACCGAAAAATGTTGACGGGGCTAGCACAGAAGGAATTGTTGTGATCTCAACATTTTAATTTAGTGATTCCACGAGATCTCTAGATGCAATTTGATTTTTACTTTGTCAAATATACTACCATAGGTACTCTAAACACACAATTTAAAAAAATAATCGCACGCACACATCCAAAATATGAAGGAGCTAAATAAAGATTTTTTGTGCACAGATCTTTCAGTTGATACACTCTGGGCTCTGTAACTATTGAGATTTTAAATTCTATGTATTTGCTTAGTTTTACAATTCCATATTGTTGGGGAACAAGCCCCCAAAAACTAGTTCCCATAATATAATTTGATAGCTTCTCTTTGAAAGACTTTTATTACCTGAGAAAAAGAGACCCCCCCCCCCAAAAAAAATGAAAGCAACAGTTGTTCCAGCAAATGCACCAAAATGACATTTGTCGTTTATGTTCAGGCGACAAAGTACTCTACCAGCCGTGAGAATTATGACTTTTGTCTGTCAAGAGCAAAGAAGGTCAGGTGGCGTCAGAGAGCCACACAATCCACAGAGGGAAGACGTTAAGTCAACAGAAACCTCTGTTTCCTGTTTCCTATCAACGGTGAAAATTGGTCTCTTTCAGCCGTGGTTGTTCCTGACCCAGTGTGTATTACTGTAACCAGCACAATGAAGGTCCCGTGATCTTCCCTTAACAAAGTCATGTTAATGCCTTAATGTAACTATAGAAGGATAAGATCAGAAACACTGTTATTTTGAAGGAGTGATGTCACCCTGTGCTTATATGTTATACTATGTGTCGTTCTGGATGGCATGGACCAACAATGTGTTTGTTGTTTGCTTAACCTTTTAAATAACCAATAATTAATAACTATAACTGAAGGGGGGGGGGGGTAAGCGAAGGAATTAAATCACTGATGATGTCATACGAAGGTCATCAGGGTTTTCTTCCAAATTGTTTTCACCAAATATTGTTTGTTGTTGTTAGACAGCAACCTGTAGTAGGGTTAGTAATAACAATGGGAGGAAAAGAGGAAGTCAGGTGTTATATGAACAACACAGGACTTTCACCCAGGAGACCAGAGTTTGTATCCATGAACGCGGAACTTATTTGAACTAAAGCCAGGATCTTTCCCTAAACTTAACCTGGTAGTTCCGCTTCACAACGAGTTTAAAACTGCGACAGTTAACTTTAATTCGTAAATATTCAACGTCGGTTTTGGGAGTCATCGGCAAACAACCTAATCTGTCGTTTGGGCGTGAGGACGAGTTTTCTCAGACGTGATGAAGCTCCCTGTAGTTATTAGAAATGAAGGCAGCGATTTGTTATCTGCTCGCTACACATACCCCAATTCCAAACGTATTTGCATGGAGTTATGAGGCCCTCTTATGAAAGTCATACATTATTCTGCACATCCCAGACAATTTCACAAAAAAGGAACGAAGACGTACTGATATGCTCTCACTCTAATACGTTCTGTGAAGAATTACTGTAACTTCATCCTCAGACGTGTGTCAGGCTGGATGGCTGGGTCAACAAAGTGTCTTTTTGTTTTTTTACATTTAGCTATAATATATTCATGTTAGTATAATTAGCTGGCTGTTTACATTACTACTTACTTCTATGTGTGTTCTTATGTCCTTCAGCTAGTTTCTTTCAAAGGCGTACTGTTTGTCGATGATCATGTATTTTTAGCGTTGTCGTTATTCTGTCCACCTCTTGTAGTTGGCAGAGAGACAGAAATAAGTCGTAGGGAAGTGAGTCACAAGATAAACAGGCTCAAATAGAAAAGAGCCGGTTAGCTGCCGTTCCTCTGAACAAACAGCTGAGCTGAAACGAAGCTGCCTCTGATCGTCTCAACTCTGTCAATCAGATATCCCTCTGCGGTGTTTATGCAAACAAAGGCGTTGCGCGCAGCGCACGGCGTGGTGTAATGAAATAACGTCTGGAAGAGTGGCACTGTGCATGATTAGCCTAATGGATCCTACTCACAGCCGTCTTGCTCATTTGCTTGTTTCAATATGAAGGGATTATCACTTATTACATGATAAGCATGATGATCGCTTCGAAACAACATCACCCAACCAACTGCTATCATTGGCTCTACAGCCATGAGCATTAACTGATGTTTTCGTGTGTGTGAACACACTGATAATCCGGCTATTTAGGTATCAGACCTGTCTTCAGTGGACCCCTCTCGCCCGTAGTAACTTAATGTATCAGACACCTATCCGATCTAAAATAAGCTGAGTGTAAATGAGCTCACAGAGCATTCAAGAGTATTGGATTGCTCAAACCACCTTAATATGTTACTTTTGTACCACATTTAATACCAAGTATAATCCCGTCTGCAATGCTCTTGGAGGCACTGTAGTTACATTCACAACTAAATGAAGACTCACTCACCAGTGTATTAAGAATATCTGTTGAATCCAATACACCGAATACCTTTAAATATATAATGTTTGGCTGTAGTGAATTTCCCTGTCACATCTATAGTCAGTTTTAAGCTGTGGTGTGTATTTAACATCATAATATGTATAGTCTATTGAAATATTTTGTTCACCCCATTCATAAATAAAGATGGCAAATATCCCTCATGGCATCATGTACACTGTTCACTGCACTGCTGTGGAGTACTGAAGGAGCTGCTGCAGCCCTGCGGTACTCTAGTTTGTGCTGTGGACCGGTCTTCAGCAGGCACACCAGAAAGAACCCTGGAAAGTCCATGTAAACACAGAGCTTTATTTCTACAAAGCTGATTGTATGGCGTTATTCAAAGGCCCAGTGGACCCACACCAGTGTTACAATTACTCTGGCTGATTAAACCTTTGCACAGGATATGTTAGATGGACTTTTTCTGGGAATATCGCAGTATCACCAAACTGAATGTACTAATAAGAACAATAAAGGGGTACTGCAAGTTGCCCCTACCCCAACAGGTGCAATAAAGCTAAAGCCCCAGTTCCACCGAAAGACGGATATACTACGGATCACCCCGGATAAAAAGAGATGAGATCCGCGGTGATCCGCAGTGATCCGGGGTGATCCGGGGTGATCCGGGAAGGAAATCGTCCCCGATGAAAACACATTTGACATGTTTCCCGGTTCTACTATGGTTCTACTACGGTTCCGCCACGGATCACCCCTGTTCAAGCCTGGTTTATCCCGGATGGCCACGGTTTGACCACGGTTCAACTACGGATACGCCACGGACACGCCCCGGATGCGTCACGGATGCGTCCTGTATGAAGCGTCCCATCCGTGGTGCAACCATGACGATCCGTGATCATCCGTAGTACATCCAGGGTGTCAACTAGCTCCCGTTTCATCCCGGATTAACACGGCTATGCTACGGTTCATCCCAGTCTTACTATGGTTCATCCCGGTCCTACTACGTTTCTTCCCGGATGCTCTACGATCAACGCCGCCCCCCTCTCCATTCCCGGATGTCCCCGGATCACCCCGGATGTTAGTTGTACGTCCGACGAGCCGCTCGTCTTCCCGGATACGCCACGGATGGCCACGGATGGCCACGGTTCAGCACGGATGGCCACGGTTTTACTACGGTTCATCACGGAACGTCCCAGACTGACTACGGTTTCACTATGGTTCCACTCCCGGATGACCCCGGATCTGATCCGTAGTGTATCCGGGGACATCCGTAGTATACCCGGCTTTCGGTGGAACTGGGGCTTTACAGAGAGAGTGAGAGAGCAACCTCATCTCATGTGAAGGCGTATAAACTGTACGGTATTTTACGACAAGGACATTCCGATGACACGATAACGCATTTTAGGCTTTTCCTGTGTCATCTTACGCCACATCATTACCATGAGTCAGTGAGGTTTAAACCACTTAGTTCGGTTCAGTATAAATGTCATGGTTGGGCTTAAAATAAGGACATAAACTAGGTAACATAATTACTGAAAACACATCACATATGTCACTAACCTAACTTCTAAATAACTTAACAACACGGACACCAGTCCTGAACACCGACCTCTTGGTTGAAAGTCCTGTGTTTGTTTACTTTTGTCATCTATATGCCATTAGGTAAGAGCTGAAGTGAGAGATACCCACCCAGCATAGTCTATATGTGCTCAAACAGTAATGAAAGGGCCTCTCTTCAAAGCTTTGTTCATACGTACACAGACAGCAGTGGACTTGCGGGGGACAGGCACATAAACCACACACACACACTTTCCACATATGCACAAGATGGCAACAAGAGCTCCTTTGTTTATTGTGTTTGGCTGAACAACAAGAACATGTAAAAAAAGAATAAAATGGTGTGTGGGACTACTTAAAGAGAATAGAACCAAGGATGAGGAATACAACACATAGAGTTCGCTTTATTAGCGCAAACCCAGTCAGTGCGCTTGTGGTAAGTTCAATTCGGACTGACCTTCATGGACCTGTCTGTTTGATGAAATCACTTATCTTTTAACATATCGAGTGGAAACACTTTTTGTTCTGAACACTGCCTTTATGTTGAAATGCAGGCATGACATCATGCGGCATGGCATTCCCAGAGAATGAGACAATTTAGTACACTTGGTGTTTCTTATGGACCTTTCCGTTGTCATCCGAGAAGCAGATACATGTCAAGATTATGTTCCCACACAAAGGTGCGACCACCTCTTCATATACAACCATGCAATCAAATTTAACACCAGCAGAAGTTACAGGCTCAAAAATGACCCAGCCATTCTCTGAAAGTGGACACACTGTTCTCAATGGATTGCATCAATTTCAAAGCTCTCTAAGCATTTTTCAAAAGTTCTGTGACTCTACTAAAAAGGCTTGGAGAAGGAAATCATTTCATTTAGAATATCCTCATCTCAAAGCTGCACTAATCTGGTATGTTTATATTGACAGTGGATCAAATGATGAAAGGTGTTGTTTGTAGAGCTTGTGACCAGCTCTGAGGTTCCCCTCAGCTCCACAGTGTTTTGGCTTCCTCTGAATCAAATCTTTCTTTTTTTTTTCAACCCACAAACTCTCATCTTCGAGCCACCTCCAATGCTTCTTATCGACATTGTTTGGCAGCCGCTGCTGTTTTCATTGAAAAAGCTCTGATGCTCTGACTGCACATCCAACAGTTCTGAAGTGTGGTGTAATCATATCGTATTGTCCTCAATGACATAACATTGTAATATCTTCATGATGCAAATTGTGCCGTGGAAGTATTATATTTCTGTTGATACCATTGTGTTGTATTCTCATTGTAATGTGGTTGCAGTGGTATTGTTGTAGCATGCTGTTCTGGAATTCTAATTCTGTTGTGATGGAGCACCATAATGCTGTCGTTGCAGTTGCGTTGCTGTGGTGATAGTGTATGATAATTGTGGCGTTGCCGTGGCTTCGGGGGCTCGAGAAGCTTTGAAGCGCTGGGCTGCGGGCCTGCTGAGATTAGAAGGTGGCAATGCCGTGCTTGGCTCCATTATTCATTGGCTGGTGTGCATTTTGTTTTGGAGCGAAACACGTATTGACATCAAAGGCAAAATGGGAAGAAGGGGGAGGAAAACAGCCCACTGTCTTAGGGAAAAAAACAAAAAAACATGTTGCATTTATGTATTTCATTATCTGGCCCAGGAGCAGAGGAGGGGAGGGAGCAGGAGGAGAGAGATAGAGAGAAGGATGGAGAGGACTAGGACTGATTGTGTTATCACAGTGTTTACATTAAACACCCAAAGGCTGAAAGGCCCGGGATGGATTACAGCCACGAGAGAGAGAGGGTGTGTTTGTGTGTGCTTTTGTGTAAGCATATGTGTTTTTTGAGTGACCTGCTCACTTTTTACATAAATCCACATCCCTGCCTCCACCTGGCTCGTGTCAGATCACATCTCCAGACCTACATACACATCTTAACCAGTTGCATTAATGCACCCGCTATATGGCAGTCCAACCATTGCGTTTGCGAATGACATTGGTCAGCCAACAGCAGGTGTGTTTCCGATGATGTATCTGTGTTTCCGTCCCCGTCCAACACCTCAGATCACTGTCAGACCTAAGCAGCCTTGTCCTCTGGTTTCATTAGAGCATCACAGCATGTGTACAGCACTGGATGACTGGACTCTAGGGGCTGACTTACTGATCACAGGTAAAGAGTTTGGAGACAAATCTCTGAATGCATTGATTTGTACAAAAGATGACTTAGAGCACCCAACTTTGAGCCATCCGAAATGAATGAATTTAAAATATATTGAATTTACCTCTGGGCACCACCCTTCCAACAGAGAATTGATAATTAATAATAATAATGAATTCAGTCTCAATCTGGTGGTAAGCTCCTGACTCGTAAAAGGTGACTGTAATACTTCGTACATACTCACACCAAGTAATCAAATTATTTATCAATTAAATACTTGAACTACTAATTACACACACAACCATTAATTAATGAAGAAAGATGTTCTAATACAATTTTCTTTCCCAAAACGGATTCTGATACCAGAACTTGCATATCGGCCAATTACCAGTCCGATATCAGTCCGTTAAAAAGTACAACAGTTAAATAGGTCATAATGCCCTCTCTAAAATCTATTTTATATTGCTGTGAAAACATCTTTTAAACAATTATATTTATTCAGGTTTCTCACCAAAAACTGCATTATACAAGACACAATGTGAACACATGATCACATCATGATAACGTTGCTGTTTACCTTTAACTCAATACTGAATTGTACTGAATGGAGCTTGAACACATCAACATGTTAATCAATGGAACCTCAGTTAACAGTAGCCGTTAGCACCGTTATTTAGCCAAAGAGGACCGCTCTCCCCACCGGCTGCTAACAGCTAACAGCTAATGTTAGCTAGCTCTCCTCCTGCCGATTTCAACAAAGATTCAATGTTCATATTGAAGCATTATCAATGAAATAAATAGTGTTTAACCACATGTGTGTACTGCAGTGCCGAACAGGCAGTATGCATGGATCGGGTAGGAAGTGACACGTGTTGCTGTTGTTCCTGTGTAACGTAAAAGAGCTGATAAATGATACGATAACGTGACAGTGGATTTGTCCACATCCTCAGAATATCAGATCCAGCATTTTAGGATGTATCGGAGGAATTTCTGATACTGGTGTCACAACAACTCCACATAGTTTCACAGCGTTTCATAGTCTTAGAACACAGTCGTTACACAAACTGGAGCGGCTTTCTTTCAGACTGGAAACAGCAGTTTAGGAGCGTTAGCATGGTTTACTTGATCCAACTGAGTTCTGGGTGAACAGGACAACACCTAGCTGGGCTCAAGTATCAAGAAGGCAGTAGACAAAGTAAAGAAGCAGAAGGCAAAGTCATAATCTACATTCCACTTTTCAATACATGATCACTTTCTTTTTTTTGTCCCGTGTCCAAGACTAGCCCCTCGATGAGTAAAGCAGGCCAGCACCATTTGGAGTCTTTTAATCTGGTTTGCCCTGACAGTAGTGACAACATGCTTGGTCCACATTCCAGCAGTAATCTAGCATGCTGCTGTAGTACCAAGTTACATCACAGTTGGGTGTGGTCAAAAGTACAACAGTATAACAGCGCTTGCTGTATGGACCCATTTTGGGTTCAGGCACTGAGCCTGCCTCCAACACTGCATCCAGTTCTCTTTATACATCACCACCTCCTGAAGTGAGCTGAACTGAATAAGGACACACAGCCTTGCTTTAAACGGAGAGAATAATCTGAACTTTACATTGAAAAGTGTTGCATTATTCTTTAACACTGAATAATATCCATTTGCCTTCTTGTTTATACGGAGCTCATGTGATAAATGTTTGGTTCTGATGAATGAACCCTGTGTTGATTTGTATCCAGTTCAAGTTCCCAGCTACTATGTTTACTTTGGATGAGTTGGTAGTCCATGCTTTACACCGTAGTAATGCAGATAGTAGGTTGATAGCATTCTCTTACACTTATACAGTGCAGAGTAACCACAGCTCAGTCAGGACACTCACGTCAAGGTTTCCTCCATTTATTGCCACAGTATGCATTTTAGTTGTGGTGTGTGGCTGTGTGGGCTGTGTGGCTTTGCTCATGTTATGCTCTGAGACAAAAGTGAGCAAGCTTGACACACACTGTCGCTGCTATGCAACGTGTAATGAACACGTCGGATGTTTAAAATTCAAGCACCATTAAATGATAACACAGGAGGAGGCCAGGGAGGTGGAGGGAGTTACATTTCTGAAAGCAGGCAGTGGTGGAGCAGCATGGATGCAGCGTGAAGCTGTCATAATCAATGTTTTCATGTTAACGAGTGATTCAATTACTATGTGTAATGTAAAAGGGATCACTTACAGTGAATTACCACCAACACTGCAGATCTCTTCAGCTCTAAGGAGCTATTTGGTGTCCAGAGGTGAATGCTCGGGTTTGTTCTCCCGTCACTCACAGATGTGCACATCAACTGTTTGATCAACCTCCTTGTTTGGCGCGTGAGTCGGCGTACATGCACCAACATGTATCGTTGACTCATCATCAAGTGTGTGTATGTGGCTGCTGGTCAGACATTTTCCAGTGAGGAGTCAGTCAGTCATTGTGAGCTCATCAAGTCGTCCTTCTCCCCCTCTGCCCATGTTGTAATCATCAGAGCCCTTCAATCACTCTGCTCTCTCCCCTTCTCTCCTCCATTGTTCTTCTCCTCCCCCCTCTGTTAGGCGGTGTTGAATGGGTTATTACCAGTGTCTCTCCGTCCTCTCCAGGGTCATTAATACATGTCAGCTCTGTACACACCAACTCCTCACTTCATTTATCCCAGCACGCCTTTCAATTTAATCAAAACTGCAGCAGCAGGACACACACACACACACACACACACACTCATTTAGTGTGATTAGTTCTAAAGACTGTATGGGCTACTTCTTTACTCGTGTTGTGTGAACACAAAAATTCGGTGAAAATTGTATTTATTGATCGTTACACACAATGATTAATAGAGGTTATTTTCCATCAGCACTTGAACACATGCAGCACATTTTACCATCAAGGCAAATGGATTCCTCCATTTCCCTTCTCTGACTACAAATCCACACTTAAAGCAAGGGTGGGTCATTTATTTCACATTTCTTTGTCTAAAATGTCTTTACAGTCAGACAGTCAGTGTTGTCGACCAAGCTACTTAGCTCAAAGAGTTAGCATCACTGGGCTGAGTGTTTTGGTTTGATCATTGTTTTGATCCAGCGTACTCTTGCTAGTTTCTCCAATGTTAACTACCCAAGCGTACTGTAAATGTGACATTCACAAAAGAACCGGCACCAAGAAGGCAAAACTAAACCGTGATTCTCAAAGAGTGAAGAGCACCGCTAACTGTGCTGCCAAGCAAAGAGTGTCTCAGTGCTGCTGTGCTATTTGTATGTCTTTAGGTCACATCCAGATATTTTTCCCAAAATTGTCCCCATTCTATAAAAAGGATTCTTATTGCAAAAACAGTCTAATTCAAAGAGATCAGCGCTAACAGCCACACGCAGTTATTGTGAAATTATTAGCGTCCTCAGAAAGTTGGTGGTAAATGGGACGCATTTATAAGGGCTGTCTGCTCAAACTCACTTCTTTTAGGATGCGTTCCCAAATCTCTGACTTTTTGCTGTCCTCTCTGGTCATGTTCAGTCAAGTGCTTTTACGTCGCATGGAGCAACTTTTCGTAACAGTTTAACAAGTAACAGTGAAGCTTTTTGCGTTGCCGAGCACCTCACTTTTTCCTGCTCAATGCTCCATACATTTTTTGAAAAAACGTCATTTGCGTTGTTCGCCATTGTCCAATTTTTTAAATGTAGGCTTGAACAAAAAAGACGTGTTTTGCAACCTGCAAAAAATGTGGTTTTATTTTCAAAGTAGAAGGAAGAGCCTTACAGGATGACTCCTCACTTCCAGGTGACTCAACTATAGTTCCATTCTTGCATTCTCAAACCTGTTCACAATTGTATTCTCCATTGCACACAAATCTATAGTAAGTAGTATGTATTACATGACTTTTGCAGGGATTACCTCGGCTCTCTATATTTTAGATTATTGTTGCCAAAAATGACAACACTTGCTGCTACTTTTCTAAAATCCTGTTCTGAAATAATGTGTCTGTGTTTTGCGATGTACAAATGCACAAAACGTAAGTCAGATGTAAAAAAAGCAACAAATGAAGTTCCTGTGTTGCAGCTGAAAGAATAAGACTCAAATATTGTCACACATGCCAAGAATACATCTGCAGCACAACATAAACTCAATACTATAGTCAGATTTACTTGTGCCATAGATGAAGCAGTGATATCATAAATCAATCACTAAATTAATTCACACGTTCACTTAGTTGGTGATTTCTTGCCAGCTGTCAGTTTAAACTGTGTTACTTTCAGACTAAATTACATGTTTATCTTCTTCGTATTTGTGTAATATTACTCTTTGCTGTTCATTTCTTAAATATGCCGCTCTGCTGACAGCCGACTTGTCAACGTTTGTGATCAGGTAGATGCTGCAAACAGTTCCCCTTTATGTGAACGCCTCGCAGCCAGATTGAGAAACCCTCGGTGGACTTGCAGAGTGGATAACCAGCTTTGTAGTAGCCTCGAACAAGATCGTTGTAGTTGTTGTAGTTAAACCAGATAACCAAAAGTTATATTGAACCCACTTCGTGGTACAGAGAACATGCAGCCTTCCAACCATTATATTAACATCCTGAATCAAAGTGTTTGTGTTACACTGATATTGACGCACACCCCTCCTTCATGGCACTTTATTTGCATTCAAAATCACAGACTGCTAGGTTTGTAATTGAATTAGCGGCTATCACAGGGCTCTTGAGAGAGGTGCAGGGTGTTCATTACTAACATGAGGAAGAGAAACGGTTCATCATCGGGGAAAGCAGCAACTCTCTTTTCCGTTCCACTTTGCTTCCATAATAGGAGGCCTTGTCAAAATGATTGAATTGTATGAAATAGCAAAGCTAAGCACAAAAATACACTCAACTGAATGCAGATCTCCGCCAGGTGTGTCTGCAACGACCACTGCTGTATTGTGTGATTCAATGAATACAACCAAGCGTCGTCAAACGGACTTCATCCAAACCAAAAAACAAGCAGCGACGCAAGGTATACAGTATAAAGCAGGTAACAAAAGGTGTTACGCATGCAACCATAACTGGCCACCAAACATATGATGCAGTTTGCTGCAGTAGATTGTTAGATTAGCTGTGGACAGACACAGAGGTGCACACTCACTCATGTTCAGATGCACATAGTCACACACTCCACCTAACACATTACGCCAGGCAGAGATGATAACAAGTACATGGGTACTGAAATAAGTCTAGCAAGTTAATATTGCTTCTCACATACTAGTAGCCAACATCATTAGCTCGATATAATAGCTATTATAGGTATGATATACAGTATATGATAGCTATCATAGCTACATGCTGCAGAAATAACTGAGTGCTTCATTAAACAAAACCCGGAAACTAAGGAAAGGAATGCAACAAACAATACACTTACAGACAATGCTGTGTTAGGGTTTGACAGAGATGAGGATGCTCCTATCTCCTGGGTTGAGGAGGTAAAAGAAGAAAATGACTAACTGTCAAAGTGTGGGACAAAACCCCCCCAAAAAGCAGGACTGCTACATGGCCAGGTTAAGTCCAGGAGGTCCCTGACATCCTTCGTCACAGCCAAAGTAGCTGATAAGATCCAGCAGCTTCAAGACAAACCACAACAGCACAGACTCAACTACAGCTTTCTATTGTAGCTTTGATTAATGGATGGCATCAACTTTTCATTTAAAAGGATGACTGAATTTCAAATTCAGTATATTGTTGCCTCATGAGTGTTACATGAGAGATATCATACAACATTGTCAATGTGCATGAAGTATAGATTGCTCACCATCACTATCATCTCCAACCAGCAACTTACAGAGAACGATGGTCCATTTAGAGTCCAATAGACCATAAAGCAGGGTATGCTTTAGGGCGGGACTACCTTGTGATTGACACGGCGTGTGTTTTCATCTTACAACTTTAACCCCTTCACACTGGGTTTTCACTTCATCAAAGTTAATTGTAACATTTTTGGTAGCCTAAAAATGTCTTACTCAGCGTTCGGTTGTTCTGAGCTCCACCTTTAGTGTCACTTCTGGTTACAAAATGATGAACTCGTCATGATGACTATGTCAATTTATATAGTCTACGAGCCTAAGGTGTTCAATCATTGCTTTCCTATGTAAACTGTTGCAACTTGACGCAGAAAAACGCTGCAAAGTGGCCCGACCTGGTCATCTGAAGCTTGACACACAACAGCATAACTACTGAACACCACAGAGCTACAGCCTCACAACGCACCAGAGAACTGACATCTGGATGTCATTCTGTTCTTGTTGTACACTTTATATTCATATTTGATTTGGTCTGGGTGTTTTTCTTAACATTTCAAAAGAAAGGTAATTCTTGTATATAGGAGTGTTCATCTCACGGGGGCTTCCCAATACCTGATGGGGGGAGAAGATAGAGGGATGGAGTGGAAGGTGGAGTCTTGGCTAATCCTCTGCTCAGGTGTCAGAGGAAGTGTTATCTCCTGAAAATGTTAGCTGCGACAGGCCTGATATGTGGCGGTCCCAGGTTGCTCGCTGCCTGCTAAGATGACACATAGGTGACAATAACAGCAGCCATTAAAACAAGCTGAGCCTGCTGCTACACCCACCATCAGGATGAGATCACATCAATCACAGAGGGTGGGGACTACTTGCTGGTCGACCTCTTTCTGTTTTTCAGTTTTTGCTCTTATACTCTCCGTCTCTCTCTCTCTCCATCCTTCCTCATTTTGTGAAAGTGCTGAATGAAAAGTAACGTACTGCTCTCTATTGATATTCATTGAGAGAAACCTTCATGGATGTGAATTACTTTTTCTTTGTTTTATGTGGTGACCTTACCCCCCCCCTTCTCTCTCTCTTCATGAATAAAGCCAGCAGTAGAGGTGTTTTAGCGACTCAGCTCTTATTTGCCGTGCCGCGGCGGCTCTCCCTGCACTATCTCCTGGCCCAGGGGACGGATTTATTAAGCATGGCTCGGGAAAAAAAGCTAATATATTTCAAATACAAATTAAATAGAAAACAAGGGGCAGCCTCTTTATCATTGTATGTGTGTGCTGAAGAGGACCATACAATGTTCGAGAGAGGCCCCTTTGCTCAACACTGCGATTTAGATCCAGAGAGCTGGGGGAGGTGAACAGACAGGGGGTGAGTGTGTTGTCAAATCTGAACCCACTGACATCACACATACATCTACTCCTCTTTTTTTCCGGTCATGTCAAAGAATAACGTCCTCCTTGTGACTTCAGTTATAACCAGGAGTTGAAAAGGGATTTGGCAGCTGGGGGGGGAACACTAACGGACAATCAACATAGAAATAATTCTATGAGTTTTTAAAGCCTGTCCCTCATGGAACAGAGATGCTTTCATCGTATTCAATATATCACCACAGTCAGAGGGGGAAAGGGATGTCCAGGCCTAATATTACAGGGTCACTGCTACCCCCTTGCCCCCCTTAGGACCGCAATTACTCCCACGAGGACCACCCATTTCTTTAAGGATCATTTATTGTCATTATGCAACACAGGGATGCACAACGAACTGCAGATGTAGCCCATTCACTACATAAAGAAAAGAAAAACAGGAAACACAACTAAATAAAAACGGTAGTACATTCATGTGCATTTTCTGTTTTTCCATCAGGAGGAATGTAAACAGCAGCAACAAAAACTATTTCCATGGCAGATAATATGGCCGACATCTTCAGATTAAAAATTCAACATCAGGGAGACAGTGTCCGTGACTATGAACACGAGGTGAACAGAGTCCACCAGAGTCCACCTCCTCTCGTCCCACCAGAGTCCTGCTCTCTGTCCAGCTGTCCGCCCGACAAGTAAACTGACTGACTGACTGATTTATTCATTAACTGACAACTTTACCCCCGGTTATAGGTCATAATTTGCCTTATAATCTTCAGTAGATATGTTCAGTAGTAAACCAATACAGGTGAAGTACAGTGCAAACAAGAATTGCTGCGTTAAAGCTGCCTGACTCTACATGATGCAGATTTGCCAAAATGTACACCGTCACAGTTCAGGAACAGCAGGTTTGGACCCAGATGCAGAGAACACTGACGAGGTAGCATCAGGTGGTGTTAAATGATTTATTAGTGAATAAACTAACAGAGTGCAGTCCAAAAACAGACCGGGAAACTAACTTTCCTGGAGAGGCTGGACTACTTAACACAAGCTGAGACAACGGACTGACACAAGGAGAGAGAAGCACAAAGACTAAATACACAAAGGACCTAATGACACACAGCTGTGGGACAACGCGCGCAGGTGTGGGGCAACTCGCGCAGGTGTGGGACAACGCGCGCAGGTGTGGGACAACACGCGCAGGTGTGGGGCAGGTGTGGGACAACGCGCGCAGGAGTGGGACAACGCACGCAGGTGTGGGGCAGGTGTGGGACAACACGCGCAGGTGTGGGACAACGCGCGCAGGTGTGGGGCAGGTGTGGGACAACGCGCGCAGGTGTGGGACAACACGCGCAGGTGTGGGACAACACGCGCAGGTGTGGGGCAGGTGTGGGACAACGCGCGCAGGTGTGGGACAACGCACGCAGGTGTGGGGCAGGTGTGGGACAACACGCGCAGGTGTGGGACAACGCGCGCAGGTGTGGGACAACACGCGCAGGTGTGGGACAACACGCGCAGGTGTGGGGCAGGTGTGGGACAACGCGCGCAGGTGTGGGACAACGCACGCAGGTGTGGGACAACGCACGCAGGTGTGGGACAACGCACGCAGGTGTGGGACAACGCACGCAGGTGTGGGGCAACGCGCGCAGGTGTGGGACAACACGCGCAGGTGTGGGGCAGGTGTGGGACAACACGCGCAGGTGTGGGGCAGGTGTGGGACAACACGCGCAGGTGTGGGACAACGCGCGCAGGTGTGGGACAACGCGCGCAGGTGTGGGACAACGCACGCAGGTGTGGGACAACACGCGCAGGTGTGGGGCAGGTGTGGGACAACACGCGCAGGTGTGGGGCAGGTGTGGGACAACACGCGCAGGTGTGGGACAACGCGCGCAGGTGTGGGACAACGCGCGCAGGTGTGGGACAACGCGCGCAGGTGTGGGACAACGCACGCAGGTGTGGGACAACACGCGCAGGTGTGGGGCAGGTGTGGGACAACACGCGCAGGTGTGGGGCAGGTGTGGGACAACACGCGCAGGTGTGGGACAACGCCCGCAGGTGTGGGACAACGCGCGCAGTTGTGGGACAACGCGCGCAGGTGTGGGACAACACACAAAAACGGGACCAAAAGTGGCACATGGAGACTAACTTTCAAAATGAAACAGGAAAGAAAATAAACACAAAGCCAGTAAACAAATGCTGACTACTAAAACCCATGTGGTTAGTTTCAAGTATCTTGTTCATTTTTATCCTGATTATTGGATACTGCACACGGGTTGCATCGTATCTATTGTTACAACATTTTTTATATCTGAGCCAACCTCAAAGTTATTAGTTGATGTTTTTTTATTCATCACTTTCATCATATATTCCCATGCTTGTATCTTTGCACTGTTAAAAGCACCCATTCTATTTCCATTAATTCAGTTTCATAGAGAATTAGTTCAGACCTGCTCTTGGGCTGGACATATGTGTGTCTGGACTTTGACACTGAAATTTAGAAAATGCTCATACAAATATATTTCTAACCGTCGTATGGGTTATTTTTTTTGTTTATGATTCATTGAAATCTCGGCACACACAACAATAGTTTAGTTAGTCGAAGTTGAGCCGCAGTGTGTCCCTTTAAGAGCCTGTGATTGTGTGAGGCCCACTCACAGGTACCATGTCCTGGCTCGGTGTGGTGGAAGTCATGGACATGGACAATAACTGCTTCCTCTCTCTTGCACACACACTGGGCAGCTATTGTACAGGTATAGTCTCCCCGCCCTGTCAGTGCTCCAGGGTAGTCTTGTCCCAACAGTGAGGCCGGATGGTCACAGTAGGTGTGGATATTGTTGTAATGACACAAACTGAATCTGAATGAATGTGGTGATCATCAAAAGAGAAATAATGCATAAGAAAGCGTTGATCTCTTTGAATTATCTGAATCCATTTTGGATAAAAGTGATAAAAGTGAGTCTGGATTGTTAACGTCTTCATTTGCCTAAAGATTTTACAGTAAGACTTGACGGAGACATGAGGCAGCAGCTGACTGTAGCGGAGCCTCTCAGACAGTAATAAACTGAACTACCTGAGTTTATGAGACCGGAGGGAAGGGGCCTGACCCTCGTACAATGAGTACAGTATAAGTCCTAATACATGTTTAATGAGAGCAGCTGTTCACTGACACCAGGGTAACATAATGTGTCGGGCTTTCAGGACACGTCAGCGTGCTTTTACACTAAATGTCTCTGGAATCGGCATGAACATGTTCTATAATGACAAATGGTCATTTAGAGGTCCTGAAGGTTTGCAGGTTGTTTTCTATGTTATGCAGATTAATTTGTCTCATCATGAGCACGGGGAGCATGATAACGACCACGAGCACTCAGGCAGGGGAACACCCTGCAAAGGTTCATCATAGGAAACAAAGAAAAGAAAAAATAGTGTTGTGTATTACATTTGTCCCTCATAGTACTCGCTTGCACTGAGAAATGCATTATCATGTCACAGGTGGTGACGGAATCCTGGGGCTTCCGTGACTACCTGTGCCCTTTATTGCTGACTGGACAGTAAGTTAACACAGTTAATTAAAGGGTATGTATTTGGACCATCCACTCCTGTCTCACTGACCTTTATAAAGCATCTCTCGTGGAGCCATTCATACTCCAGTGGAGCAGGGTTAGATACAGAAGTATTGAATGGGGTCTACACAGCTCGTACAATAGCTTCCTCCATCGGGGACTCTGCGGGTCTTCATTTGCTCACAGGTCAGCGGTGTCAAGATGGTTTGAAAAAGGTCAACCGGACAGATTCACGAGTCAGAGATGAGCTCCAAACCTCTGTGAGCAAACCCACTGTTCACTGCTCTGTGTGACAGAATCATATTCTCATTAAACTGAACTGCATTCTCAAAGAGCGTATTTTGACCTGGATTGTCTCCTCGGTTTTAAACTCGTGGTTCACTTGAAACAAAACAAAAATGCAACAAAACTACTAGGTTATCTTTTGTAAAACTTGGTAGTTTGGCTCAAAATAAGTGTGTTCAATTAATAACGTTACGGAAGTCAATAAAAAAAAAATTGACGTTGACTTTGGTGTTTGACTTTTGACGTTTGTTTGACCCATCCATTCACCCGGAGCCCCCCCCCAC
>JAVDOI010000015.1:16711228-16754992 GCA_032191485.1 Leptoclinus maculatus
TGAAGGCTTCACATGGAAGTGTGTTTCATGTTGAACAAGAGTCTCCACAACCTTTCCAGGGAAAGGTGTTTTCTCCACAATTTTAAACACAGTTATTGTTGTAACGCAAAAAAAACCACAGCCTGTTTATGTTCATTAAAATATCCAGATTTCCTTTGACTTGTTTGACATTGACTTGTTTTTGACCCGTCCATCATCCCCGACATCGTACGCGGACTGGATACATAATTGACATATAAAATACAGTTTAGTTGCATATGAACGTCATTTTTAGGAGACCAGGCTGCTTAGTTATTGCCAATTCTAATGTGTATGACATAGAAAACCTGCACTGCAGCGAGTGGGAGCCCAGCAGCTCGCTGCTCTCATGGCCCCTAGCAGGTTATGGTACCGATGTGCCCCCAGTGGCTGATACATGTCTAATATTTTGTTCACCCAATTTATATCAATGAGGGTACACAATCCATCCATCATCTGTTACCGCTTATCCTCAGAGGGTGGCGGGGGGGCTGGAGCCGATCCAAGCTGAGATTGGGTGAAGGCAGGGTTCACCGTGGACAGGTCTCCAGACTATTACAGGTCTGACACACAGACAACCATTCACGCTCACATTCACACCTGACAGCAATATAGAGTCAGCGATTGACCTCAGCTGCATGTTTGTAGACTGTGGTAGGAAGGCGGAGGCCAAGCTGACAAGGGGAGAACATGCAAACTCCACACAGAGGGGCCGGTGGGTTGGAACCTCCAACCCTCTGGCTGTGAGCAACTACAAACTACCACGAAGCTGAATCAGCACCTCTCTAAAACAGGAACGAAACCTGAACATTAGAGCCTTCATGAAGGACGATCGATTGCACGGCTGTTGGATTAGGCTGCATTTGTTTCATTGATGGACCTTTAATGTCTTTACATCTCTACATCAACCTGATATATGCAGCTTTAGCTCCAGCAGCATCAGCGCTGAGAGTGCAGAGGACAGTTGACGACAGTAAGTGACTCAGAGTGGTCCAGACTCAGAGAAACAAAGGCTACAAAACATGGTACATCTTTAATTCCTTTACTGTGTGTTGTGTATACAGTGTGTGTGTGTGTGTGTGTGTGTGTGTGTGTGTGTGTGTGTGTGCATAGCGAAAGGGTTTTTCTTGCCTCGGCTCAGCAGTCTAGCTGTCAGTTTAGGCTCCGGTCTCGAGATGAATTTGAAGAAACACCCAGTATGGGGCCTCAGCGGCGCTCTCCTCAGCCTCCCCAGCCTCGCTACTGTTTGACACTTAATTAAAGCTTTCATTAGCTCCCTGGGAAGTGCCGAATGGCCCTCTCTCGCTTATTAGCCATTGTCTTCTCTTACACCTCTCATTATGTGACGCTGTGTAATTGTTGCCATGTATTACCTGTGTGAAAGGCCTCTAGTCGGCATGCAGGCAGGAATTAAAAGAGCCTGTCTGTTTCATTTCTCACGTTTGTCAGCATCGAGGTTTGTACTTTTTAATGATGGTCATTTTTTTTAAGCACTGCTGAGAATAAATACAAAGAGAAGGCAAGTTGTCCTTAATTTGTTAGGCCTTCCTACTGGCTTCAGCAATTGAAGTTTAGTTTATTTAAAAGTGTTTGTAGATGAATTCTGGATACAGTTTTTTTTTAATACAGATCCACATTTTTGCCTCTTCGTATGCCTTTTCACTAAGCTTTGCTGTGTGTTGGTGCAGCGCTGCAGATGAAGAAAAATTGTAATGCCAGCACGAGACCAATAACCCCAGCGAGCAAAAAACAAACATATTTCTGCAGAAGTGTGCGTAGTTATGCATAATAAGATGCATTTCCAGGCCATTATTAGACAAAGGCTGAGAATCACTGCTTGTTATGCAGAGCCACTGAAATGACGGATCTGAGGAAAAGCTCATTCTCTCACACTTCATTGTTTGTTGTGTGTTTTACATCTGACTGCCGTTGTGGGCGCTGGGCTGCAGAGGCACAAGAACACCATCATGAACATCCTCTTCGCACATGTGCATACAAATTCACATAATTCCAGGGCGTTTTTGAGCCCCGGGAGAGAACAATGGAGGGGTTTCTCCATTGCGGACCCTTAAATTAGCGCTGTGATGTATTTATGGCAGTCCTGTGCGACATTAACGTTTTGGAAGGGAAAATGATGGCACATTCGGCTGTGGTGTAAAGGCCCTGTAAATCTGGTGGCTTGCACTTAGCATGCTTTATTACTCTAGCTGTCGAGGCTCTCATCAGCATCATCTTCCTCCAAGCTTGCACTCTTTCTTCCCTCTTTCGCTTTAATCCTCCCTCCATCATTTTCCATTCTGCTCGCTCAGCCTATCTTACTGTCAGCTCCACACATTCCTGTGTCTCGTTGCTCCATATTTTGATCTGTTTTTGATTTCACCATACCTCACTAACCCGTCGTCATCATGTGTCTCTGTTTGTTTGTTCTGTACTTATCTGCCTCCACCACATATCCTTTTTCTCCTTGTGAGTTGGATGATTATTTAACAGTCCAGGGTTTCGGTAGTAAAAGTCCTATTCCTTCTTTTAGATTCAATGTTGGTTTGTTTCTGTATAGTCAATGTTGGTGGACTGACAGTTGGAGGACTTCAATTTTGGGATGGACATGAGACTCTCCGGGCTTACTCATCCATACAAACAATGAACAAGTTTCTTAGAAAATATGTGCTTCTTTTTAGAAGTCAACTTCAACTCCCAAAGTGCATTTCACTAAGGGACATCCGATCACTAAAGTAAAAGCTCCGTGTGAATAACAAAACAAATAATATCCGTAGCTGTGGCGTCATAATGAGGTTATTACAGTGGTGGGCCGTTAGGGCCAGCTAAGCCTTCTCTGCTGGCCTAAACAGAATCACAAACTTATAGCTATTTTATAATTTAATAATTTTTCATAAATACACTACATGTATTATAAATATTTTTCCTATTATCTTATTTTCTCATTGCACAGCTACTGTCTTCCTCTGTTGTTCTGCTTCCAGCCTGCATCTTGTTTTAAGGAGAGCTTTTATCCAATCAGATTCAGCCCCTATGTCTCTATGTAAGGAGAGAGGCCTGAGGTCCTCTAGAGCAGGGGTTCTTAACCTTTTTGACCTCGGGGCCCAACTTTTCAAGTACAAAGTGGCCCGGGGCCCATTCAAATATTAACACTGTATTGGTTTAACTAATTTATCTCACTCTTGGTTTGATTTGTATTCAATAACTATATTAAATCCACGTACAGTTTAACAAGCAAAACCCTTGTCAAATAAATGAGATGATACAATGTGATGATCACAAAGAAGCAGTACATTGTATGGTTTTGATAAGCTGTGAGTGGTAAGAGTAAATATTATGATCAGTGGTGGAATGTAACTAGTATATTTGCTTAAGTACTGTATGTACAAATTCAAGGTACTTTACTTGAGTATTTCTATTTTATTCAACTTTGTACTTCCACTCCACTACATCTCAGAGGGAAATATTGTACTTTTTACTCCACTACATTTGTCTGGCAGCTTTATTTACTTTGCACATTATAATTTGTCAAACCCTTCCTAACTACCCAAACTGAACAACAGAGTATAAAGGAGGTAAAATGAGCTCCACCTTAAACATCTGCAGCAGGAATAATGATCCAAACAAATATAAATATGTAATATCTATATATAATAGTAAAACACTGACAGGAATCATGTTTCTGTTAATTAGTACTTTTATTACTATCGTTTGTAGTCCAATGACCTCATGTTCTGTGTTTTAGTTCAGTGAACGAGTGACTGAAGTCAGGTTGGTTGTGTGAGGTGAGATGTGAAGGACAGCTGACAGGTGATGGTCAGTGAGAGAGGATCTGGATCTGGATCTGTTAAACTCCATCACGGAGAATGTTTGTTCACATATGTAGGTCGATCCAAAGAGAACCAACATCTTCTGAGCATGTTGCTTTAGCAGCTTAGCTACAAAGCCTCAGATGTCCGTGTCGCTCTGCATCACCAACACATCCCAGGTAGCCAAAATGACCTAGACCAGCTCTGGCGTAAGATCGGCATGCCGGAAGAAACACGTCGGGCCGAGTCCGGTTGCCGACTCGGGTGAGACTGAATGACGCCCCAGAATCGGGCCAAATACACCGGCCCGGTTCCGGCTGCCGACACTGCTATTATTGGGATTGCAGTGAGCCGCTGCTCGCACATCCACGAACGTACGTAAATTGAGATAAAAGACAGCAGCAGTCGCCTTCAAAATAAAAGCAATGCAGCTGTATTCCGTGCATGATGTAGCTACAATTATTTACGTTTCATTCCTAATTTCCCATTGACGTCCCGCGGGCCGTACAATGCCCAGGTCTGACCTATGCGGTCCCGCGGCCCTCGCGGCCCACAGGTGGAAAACTGAAATTATTTTGCGGCCCTCTAGGTGGCGCTCGCGGCCCAATGGTGGGCCGCGGCCCAATGGTTAAGAATCACTGCGTCTAGAGAGACTTTGCAGTTTAAGTGAATGGGGACGATATTGTTGATTGTCATAGTCTTCAACCAATCAGATCTTTAGTTTGACATGTTGGGCGTATTCTTTGAGGTCCCTTTGGCACCGAGGTAGCCTGCTAAGTACGTCTGCATTAACGTGCGCTGTGATTGGTCAGTGGGCCAGCGTGACTAATGTGAAATTTAAGGAAGCTGGCAGAAGTTAGTTGGATTAGTAAGAGTTCAAATTAAAAGATATGGAAGAAATTATAACATTATAACAGCAGTCTGACTCAGCCAGGAAAAGGATTTGTATGAACGGTGTTCCTGGCTGACAGCGTCGCACATTTTATGTCTGAATGTGTTTCATTTTAACTTTTGGAGAAACCCGAGTGGATGCACGGATTCATGTATCTGCACCGTAGCTGTTCAACTGTAGTAGGACAGCACAGAAGGCCCAGGTATGAAATGCACGGCCCGCCACTGGGTAAAAGTTTCCAATGTACAAATGTCACAACTATATATAGATATTAAAAAGCCTTTGTTAAAAAAAAAAAAATCTTCCATTTCCTACAATTTTTAAAGTTAATATTTTGTTGTTGTTGTTTTTTCGTGTTTGTTTCGTGAATGTATTGAAAGTGTAAAGTCTTTTTCCCTGTGAAACATAACTTACACCATGATATGTCAGGACAGTGTCCCTGAAGGTGAGGCTAAAAGAGTTAGGGCAGAACCTTGAAGATCTATAGAGCAGAGAAAGTGTGTGTGTGTGTGTGTGTGTGTGTGTGTGTGTGTGTGTGTGTGTGTGTGGAGGACTCAAATGACTAAGTGTGTGCATGCTTGTGTGTGCGCTTGCATGTAATAGGGTTGGAGGGCGTTTGTATCTGAGGGGGAAAATAAATGTGTGTCTGTGTGTCGGCGCATGAGCGGTTATGCCAGCAATCATCTCAACTAAAGGTCAGGGTTGTAATTAGATCAAAGGGCTGTGTGTTTGTATCCATGTGTGTGCGTGCATGTTTCTGTTTGAGCAGAGTCATTCACAATGATTGAATGACACCTACGATTACCCTCTCTCACTGCTAGATATGAGGAGGTAGGGCCTCCACTACAAAGAGCTGTCATGACCATGATGAATGGGAAATGAGAGGTTTCCCTTGTATCCACACACACACACACACACACACACACACACACACACACACACACACACAGGGTTGAGAAGAGGGCCCACATCCAACTGTTGTTATATCAACATTATTCAAATTCAGGATAAATGGTATAAAGAGAAACGCAGCACAGAAAGACGGTGAGGGGGAGAATCCATTTGTTTAGTGTTGAATGTGTTCCCTCAGTCAGGCAGAAAGCAAATCTGCATGCATTAAGGAAAAGTAATGAGTTAAATGTAAGCGAGGAGGAGAGTGAATATCTTGAACAGTGTTTTGTGCACCGGCCCTTTCTAGAAATGACATTTTGCTTCCCTAAGCATGTAAATAAGGGATGGAAACAAGCTGGAGCAGATACCAACAGGACTATGATGAAGCCCATGAAAGCAGGCTGTGTGTATGCATGATGACTGTGTGTGTGTGTGTGTGTGTGTGTGTGTGTGTGTGTGTGTGTCTGTATGTGACAGCTGCATTGTATGACAAACAGAGGATGACGATCTCGCATTTTTCAGCCTAAAACCTCAAGCTCAGCTATACCACCACACACTCAGAGACTGACATTTGTACTCTTCAATTACAGAAACCCTTTATGTATTAACATTGTTTGTTATGGGTTCAAACGTTATGATCATAATGTTTTCTGAATCAGTATTATTACACTGTAGTTTTAAGGAAACTCTTAGTAAATGTTACTGCGTTTCAAGTAGAAGGGAAAGGCGGTGAGGTAAATAATACACCTATTAAGGCCGATTAGACCTTTTTAGTGTCCCTGGAAACAGCCTCTGTCGTCTCCTGTGCTACTTGCAGCATGTTTTTGTATTTGGTTGTGTTTTGTCTATTTGCAGCATTTTCATCTATGCCTCTGCGCCGGCAACAGCCGTGGCAAGGGGAATTATCTTTAGGGGTTGTGAATCTATTTTTTCAAATTTAGCACCAATGTCCAGACTTTTGATGAATGACTCTGCACCTCCTTGGTGAGGACAGTTGTTTTCCCCTCTCTTGGTCCCCGTTGGTCTGCATAAAAATGCAACATTAATACTTTGCCACATAGATAATTGCAATCAGATGCAAAAAAGGGTAAATTGCACTCAATTGAAAAACATGTTTGTGCTGTTACATTATCAGCGCGACATCTTGTGTGAATCAGACCTTCCGATAGCGGTTGCAAGTGAGGTGCAATTTCAGTGGCAGTAATCTATTCTTCATGAATTGGCCCCTGACTGTATATTGCTGAAAAATACTGGCCCTTATTAGGCCCTTATTATCAAATCATAAGGATTATACCGGGAATTGAATACAGGCTCTACAGATTCAGAAGTTTGAATAAGTTATTGTGGCTGACCATCTATACCGAATGGAGAGAATAAACTTCTCCTATTGGTTTAGTCCTTCTCTCTTCTTATCTCTATCTTTCCTCACTCGCTCGCTTGCTCTCTCTGGCTATCCAGAGGAAGACAGAGAGCACATTAACTATTGATAATCTGTGGAACAGCATCACATTCAGAAATAAAATCACTGTCTAAATGTATTCAGAGGCTGCTCGTAAAACTGTAATTATACACATTACTTTGAATATGAAATGCTGGCTGACAGTTATTGTCAGGGGCTAATAAAAGCCATGCATCTCCTCGGCTGTTGAGTACAACACACAGGCAGAATGGCTTTAAATATGTTCTTAACACAGAGGTTTTTCCCAGGCCTGGTCTCACAGAACATATTATGCATACTTCACTATGTCTCCTTCTGATGGCTTTGTGGTCGTTTCGAGGGGATTATCGGCGGTGTGTTATATTATTGCGTGTCGATGGCTTGACCTGCAACGGCCTAACGATACCTGTGGCACATATACAAGACGGGCCACGGTCTGAGGCAGAGAAGGGGGCCAACAGTTAGGCCGGTGTTGTTGTTAGCTATCAATAATACATATTATACAACATCGTTCTAACAATATATAAGATATCCCAAAGGACATTGCTGTGCTATTCTGTTGTTTGTTTCGGGGTGGATGCACATTTTTGTTTTGCTTCTTCTTCTTTTGATTGGTGTTTTATTGTGTTTTTAGAAAGTGTACTGTTTGAATTCATCATTTTTCGCTGTAACCTGGACAGCACATGGAAAGTCACTTTTTTCTTTCTCTGAACCAGCCTTTCCAGCCTTCCTCCGAGCTTGTTGATTGTATTGGCATCCTTGGCCTGCCCTCACTGCTGCACCAGCACATCACAGCAAAGAACAAAGCGCTGGCTACCACTGACATCCTGAGCATGGTACTGTAGACATTGAATGAGTGGCGCCTCAGCAGAAAGTAGAGTAGTCTCTGCTCCTTCTTGTTCACTGCCTCTGTGTTCTAGGTCCAGCTTGTTGTCCAGGTCCCAGGTACTGGCAGTCCTGAACAGGGTCCACATCCAGCCCCTTGATGGAAATAGGTGTAGGAGGTGTTTTTCACCTACTGAGGTCCAGGAGAACATGACTGTCACAGTGCTACCTGACCCTACTGTAGGACATCAGGTTGTAATCTTCTCTCTCCTTAACATTGCCGTATCAGGTCCAATGTCCTAAAGCTATAGTACCCCCTAACCTTTTCCTTTTACATCAGCTTTTGGGCAGATTTCAATACAATCCTCAGAGCACCTTCTTGTTTTAGAAAATGAACCTTTTCTATTTTGGATACCCCAAAACCTTTTCTCCAGTACCACCATCAAGGTACCGAGACCTTTGATTCGAGTTATCTGGTCGTTGAGAGTGAGAGCTGTGTTCGTAATATCTTAAGGAAGTCAAGCATGTTCTCAGTGGGTGTTGGACTGTGCCAAGGCTGTCTGTTGTAGTTAATTAAGTTTCTGATTCATTTTATTTTTGAGCCTCAGTCAGGGAAAGGTCACTTTTGGTGGCCTTGGGGTTGAAACTCTATGGATGATGTGGTTCCGCTGGCTGAATTCATCTGTGACCTCCAGCATTCACTGTACTCAGAGTTGAACATGAAGTGGTGAGAAATCAGCACCTCCAAGTTTGAGACAATGGAAAACACCAATGGTTATCAGCTTTGGGTACTATCTGAAAGAATGACAGTGCAGATGCAAGAAACCCAAGTAGTTTAATTTGCAAAATGTCTTGGCACTCTCCTGGGAATAGTTGGAGAAATAAGCTTGGTGGTGAACAGCTGCTCCTTACTTTGAAAGGAGCAAGTTTTTTGTATTTCAGTATTTGATGAGGATGACCCTGGTCATCTGCATTCTAGTCAAGTCCAACTGGAGGGACTAGGACACACTGGAAGGATTATATATTCCATCTGGCCTAGGAATGCCTCTGGATCATAGAGGAGGAGCTGGAGGACACAGCTAAGGAGAAGGCTATTCTGGGCTACTTTGCTTAGCCTGTTAGCATCGAGACCTATATAAGTGGCCAATAATTCATTTCAATTACATTCAATTACATTTATTTTATGTGGCCCAAAATCACAAATCACAAATTTGCCTCAGAGGGCTTTACAATCTGTACACATGTGACATCCTCTTGTCCCAGGACCCTCACATCAGAACAGGAAGAACTCCTTTTAACAGGGAGAAAAGAGGGAGAGACCTTAGGGAGAGCAACAGAGGAGGATCCCTCTATGAGGATGGACAGAAGTGTGATAGATGTCATGTGTACAGAATGAACAACATAATGTATAATGCATATAACAGAACCACGGCAGGAGGCCAGACCAGGGTCCAGGTATCACCAGGATCCACAGAAACCTGCGAGGCGAGAAAGCACAGTCATGTGCGTTATTGATATCGGTAATATAATTAATAATGTTAATAATAAAAAACATGGTAGTAGTAGTAGGTGTCAGCAGAGCCATGGCGGGAGGAAGGACCAGGGTCCAGATATAACCAGGATCTATGGAAACCTGTGAGGAGAGAAAGCACAAAGAAAAGCAAAGTAATGAGCATTAATGGGACATGAATTCATACAGAAGGAGAGAGAGAAGAGGAGAGAGGAGCTCAGTGTATCCTAGGAAGTCCCCCGGCAGTCTAGGCCTAAAGCAGCCAATTGATTGATGGACTTATGTATTTTGCAATAAGTATGGCAGCCTGCAGATGCAGCAGAGATTCCATGAGTGCAGGACCTGTTAGACTCTAGCATTTTGTGCATGGCATTGTACACTTTCATTTTTTCTATTTTAACGGAAGTTGTATTACATTTTTTCTTTGTCACTGTTCTGCTGGTGTGATTTGCCGCTCCATCGACTCAGTTTCCCACAGGGATCATTAAAATAAACGCGTCTCGTCTTAACCTGACACCATTTTAATTGTCTCTACTTGCTAAACCTTTACTCGTCGGGTAACCCATGTAGGATCAAAACAACCCCAACAATTATTTCCAAATGCTCATTGACTTCATTCCTCTGTGTATATACTTCTAAAGCATGCATGAGCTTCTGAAGTGTGTGTGTGTGTGTGTGTGTGTGTGTGTGTGTGATCCACCCATCCATCTCTTGCCTGTGGCTGGCGGCCGATGGAGGGTATAAAATAAAGCTAGCTAGAGCCTGGAGGAGAGATAATTGAAAATCAAAGGAGGACTTTGTTAATTTGATTAGGCAGCACTGGATCAAATGAGATTTTATTATGACATGCAATTAAACAGAACTTGGCAAAGAAGAGTGGTGGGGAGGGGCCGAGGAGAGGTGACACGAGGTGGAGTGGGGAGGAAAGAGGGATATTTGGTGGGATAGAGACAGGAAGATGGTCAGACAGTTGAGAGACAAAGGAGGAGAGAAGGAAGAGACAAAAGAGGGAGGGCTGAGGTTGAGATGGGATAGACACAGAAGAGCTTAGAGAACATCTTGCTGCTGAAGATGGAAAGAACATTCAAAATGCAAACAAACAACAAACAACTTGGATGAAAGCAAATGATCATTTCATAGAGTACTCCATGTATTATGTTGGTATACTTTACTGTTGAATACCATGCACAGGAGAACTTCAGTATAGCCTCAGCTTTGACAACATAACCACTCTGTCAGCTGATGACATTATAGAGTGATATAGTCTGAAGAGGGAGGAAGTCAGGGTGGATGGGTGGGTTACAAAACATCTGACTTGTTTCCCATGTCCAAGTGGCAATCAACCGATTTAACCATGACCACCATCGTTCCATAGCTTTAACCACGTTACATGTTTGTTCTTGTAACCGTGACGACGGTCCCCTAATCTAACACATGCACTGATTCCCTTCCCTCGTGGTTCAGCAGGGCAGCAACCATTGTGCTGAAATAAAATACAGCATAGGGTTTAAAGTCTTACTGGGTGCCATGATGGTTTGTAGTTCTTATTGCATCCACCAGGAGATAATGTATCCGCCTCTCTGAGACTACATCTAATGACATCACAACATGTACCTACAGCTGAGGATATCACAAACTCTACAGTCTACAAGTGTATTTCTATAAGTGATGATGATCACATCAGATGCTGGGGTTGAGATGGTATCAGGATTGTCCGGGTTACGAATGGGCAAAGAAAAGACTTCCAAGCCTCCTGCCACCTAAAGCATTGTGGCATCATACTTGTTATTTCAGCAGTGCTGGGGTGCGCTCCATGTGAGCATCATACATCTCTGCACTCGGTTTGGGAGTGTGGTGAAGGGCCAGAGCCTGGTTTTTAATAGTTGAAAGAAAAGTTCACTAATAAATCACAGATATCAATGTTTAGGATTTAGCTTGGCATGTATGCTTTAGAAAGTACAGGTTACTAAGGAATACGTGTGGTTTAGACATATGGTGCAAGTAGACCTCATGTTAGAGGAAACAACACGAGTGACACAATGGGTCATAGGCAAACAGCATGAGGGGGAATAGAGTGGGGTGAGGAGGGAGGTTTCTGGAATTTGCCTCCGTAAAACACCAGAGAGAGAGAGAGCTGGTTAAATGTCTGTGTGTGTGTGTGTATGTTGGCACATAGAGCTTGCATATGGGTGAGAAAACATATGCCCGTATGTGTATGTTGGCCACCCTTGTGGTAGTGGAGCCGAATAGTTGACCAGCTAAACCTGGCACACTCCCAAGGTCCCACATTTTCAACATTTTAGTTTGTGCAGTTTAATCGGCACACTGGTGAAATTTGTCTCACAGGATTGGTGAGTAGGACTGTGGCCGATCACAGGTACAAGAGGACGGGCAGCATTTCAGAGTACGTCCACACTAAGCAGGTTCCATTTATTCTTCTCTCAGCTTCAACCCTCCATCCACACTAAAACAGTGTTGCTCTTGTCCAGGACCGCAGAGTGTATGAATCTTAAAGCTCTGACTTGGTGTTTCAGTGCGAATGGGTAGCGTTTGCAGAATGATGGCGTAGGCTGCCCAGTGAGGATTGGGGGGGGGGGGGGCTGTGTGGCACTAACCTTAATATGAACTTCCCTGTGATCACTCATCTTAAATGCCAATGTAGCCGAACACACAGCAGAGCTCCTGTCATAAACCTCCAGTCATGTTGATTTTGTCAGACACTTTGCGTACATGATTTTATGAGTGCAGCAGCATGGGAATGATTGCCGGTTAACATGTAGTATTAATGGGACACAATTAAATCTCCATGATTCTGCTGTCTGACCACAGATACAGAAGATATGTAAATGAGATCGACTATGAATACAGCACAGCGTTGATGACCACAGAGAGCAGCTGTCCCACTCCTTACCAGATGTTGGCTGTGATGCACATTTCTGTGTGAAAAGAGGATGAACAAGAAGAATTAAAGCTGCGAGCAGCGATGAACGGGCCCTCGCATCCTCCCGCACGTCGGGGGTGCCGGCGGGACTCCGGCTCGCGCGTCTGGGAACGTCTGCGACCGTTGGACAACACGCCCGCAAGTCCGACGATTTTTTCCTGCGTGGACCGTCTGATGCTGGAAATTATGCTAAAACGTAAAGCTTTTGATAACTTTTAATCACAACAGTCTTGAGATTTTACTGACCAAATTAGAAGTGGATCTGACAAAGTCTCTAGGAGGAGGAGTTAAAGTATAGCGCCTATAAATTGTAAAACATCTATGACAAATTCACACATAAATGAAAATGGCCGACTTCACGTACGGTTTAGAGCAGTGGTTCTCAACTGGTCTGGCTGCGGGACCCACCATCACCCCTTAATGACAAGCCGCGACCCAAATCAAGGACAATGTTCAACTTCTCAAATGTCTTTAATGTAAAGATGGTGCAGTTTGAACCTGAGCTGAACATGTCCTCTACAGTCGTAGTATAGGAGCTCTCTTGTTCCTGTCAGTCCCCGTCCCACACATGATTCACGTAAACCAGTAAAACTGCTTTGTTTGTTATGTCAGATTCGTCCATTTGTAATGCAGAATGACCACTTGCCTTAATTCGAGCTGTTATTTTAAGTTGCACATTTTTGAAAAGCTTTCTGTCAGTTATTCTTTAATGCAGACATTATTCTACTTGAAATGAGAAGAACATTTATTTATGTATTTCTATGTATTATTTATAATCCATCCAGTTAAATTTGAAAACTGAGAATAATAATTGTTAAAATATAATTGACTTTCTTTATTTGATTTGACAGTTGTTGACTACACAGAGACGTTACTACTACTAGACTTCTTGAATATATATATACATATATATATATATATATATATATATATATATATGGCACTAAATAGCACAAGTTAGATATTATTGTAATGTTCCGGACCTTTGCCTGAGGAGATTTTCTCAATCTGGACCTTTTGTAATTTTAGTTGAAGACCCCTGGTGTAGCAGATAGTCCATGAACATTTAAGAATGGAACTGTCATTTAGTCCAGTGGACTCTGAGGAGTAGAGGACAGAAAATGTGGAAAACGTGCAGACACAGTAATGCAAGAAGAAAACACAGGAGGAGAGACAGCAGAGAAAGAGAGAAGGAGCATGCCAGTGTTGTGACAGTATCTTAAATAGCCTCCCGGTGAGTTAAATCGTTGACGCCAAAGAGATCCCTGATGTCCTGCATTTCCAGCAGCAACTCTGCTTCCTCCTGGATACACACACTGCCGAGAGAGCATCCGTTAATTAATATGGCTGGGTATTAAAGTTTTCAAACAATAAAAAAGGACACAAAGGGGGATTTAAGCAGCGAGTGTTTGCAGGGAGGACAAATTAATGAAAACGCCGGCCTCTCAAGGATAGAAATTCAATTTATAATGTGTCTCTATCAAGCTGCTGTGGCACTGTAACTTTTCCCCACAGCACCTCTTTGTTTGTCACGTTTGTTTGACCACTGAGGATAACAGAGGGGGAGACTTAACGGACGAAAAGAGAAAGAGAAAACTTCACAAATAGATGGAGACGCCATTGTTTAATTGTTCAGATGCCATGAGACAAATTTGTGGCTAATTATTTTTTATCTGAAGGGTCACTCGCTAAATTGAACTGCAACAGTGGCTCACAAAAGCACTAAACGCTTTGACGCAGGAAAAGTTTCCACGGTATTTTATTTCTTAGAGTTTCATACTGCTACTGATTCCTGACTTCCACCAACTGTCGGCAGAAAATGAGCTTCTCATGAATAAGTCTTAACAAATAGAGATTTTAGAATATAGAGAGCTGGAGTGAGGCCGTGGTTACACTTTTATCTTCAGTGTGACTTTTGTGCTCAGATGAGCCTGATTGTGTGCGTCCACACAGTGTGACCTGCTGATCGGATGCTGATCAGATATATGTTGTGGTCAATGGAGCAGCAGTAATGCGCTGGCTAAACACATCTCATTTCCTATAAATTCTCCGTTATTTCTGCTCCTCCTCCCTGCAGTATAGTTTATATGAAGAATAGCTGCTAATAAAGCTTTGCTAATTTGGTGAAAAACACATTCTGTTTCCTATAAAGTCTTCACAATAATACTCCCCCCGCCAGTTCAGCTGCTTACTCTTCCTCCCTGCAGTAATCTGAGACTTGTTTTTATTGGAGGATTCAGAAACGATGCCTTTTAGCGAGCCATCAGTACTTCCATAAGGTTGTGATGTCACAACGATGGAGTCAGCAGTCTCGGCAGCCACTTCATTCAGCTGACACACACAGTGTGCATCAGGTCAGAAAAGAACTATTTGTGTCATTATAAAGGCAATGACAAACAGCTGGTTTCCTAATTTAGTTCGGAGGACTTTTTACCCAGATGGGACATCTGAATACAAGTTTAAATGTGCATGTTTGATGTTCCTCCCATATTTATATATAAAGAAGAGTACATGTTATAATCTAGTGTTATTTAATAGGAAGGTTCTAGTGACCTCTGTTACCTGTGTACATAACCCAACCGATGATATGGGCATCATCTCTGTCCTCGCTGCAATGTGCCAGACTGCATGCTGGGTAATTAAAGGGACTTTGTGACACGGCAGCGTGGTGGTGGAGATGTAAGAGAGTGGGGGGTTGTAGCTGGGAAGGGGCTGTGTGTTTTCATTAAAGAGCAGGAAGCTGCCTGACACAGGCCATTACTTTGTTTTTGTGCAGGCTAAGAATGGATGGCGGCGCACTGCCTGTGTGTTACTGCAGAACTGAGAACATGCACAGTGTGTTGATACTGTATGCGTGTGCCAATGCATGCTGTAGCTGTACCAAAGGAGGCAATTGATTGTGTGTATTCCATTTAACAGTGTATGTGGAAAGTGGTGTGGTTACTCCTTTCCATTTTCTTTTAAATTCTCCCTCCTCATTCCTCCTTACCTTCTTCTCCTCCCATTGTCACCTTCACCCGTTGTGCCATTCATCTCTCCCACCAGGCTAATTGTGCAGAAACGTTGTTTGGAAGAGGGGGGTAGATGGAGAAAGAAAGAAACAGAGAGGACAACTACAGTATTGGGAAGGGTATGGGACGGCCACCGTTTGGCTGCAACCGCTTCAGAGGGAGATGCAAAGAAGACGTTTTGTTGTTCACTGTGATTCACACAGACAGTCAGAGGGGCATGGGTTATAAGACTGACATCTATCAAATAGATGTACAGAGAGAGAGGAGGCCGCTCAGGTATCTGCAGAGTTTAGAAAGCCAAAAGGAAGACTTCATGAGATCTTTAACTGTAAATTCATGCGTGCACATACATGGAATTTGACTCCGGTTACACATTACTCTCATCGTACACACACACATATGAAATATATACAATAAACAAGAGAAATATAAGAAAAACAAGGACATTTAACAGCTATATACAATATAAGTATAAATATATCCCCAAAAAAAGTGTATATATATATATATAATACAATAGTGCACACAGAGGTAGTAGTGCAGTATGACTTATTAATTGTTCATCAGAGTGACAGCAGAAAGAAGCTGTTCCTGTGTCTGGTGGTTTTGGCGTACAGAGCCCTGTAGCGTCTACCAGAGGGGAGGAGTTGGAACATAAAGACAACATATTATACTAAAAGTGAAATTCCTCTCAATAAGTTCTCTAAACGTTATTCAGATAAAACTTCTCCCCCAAATGAAGCGACACGGGAACACTGATCGCAGTGCTGCACTTTACACCCTGAGTTCTAAGCAGCAGAGCTGTCCTGTGCCCAGGTCTTGGTTATGCATGTTTTTCTCTCGTATAGCAGCCTGGAGAGTGATTTATCACAAAACCACAGGGTCCTGGCTGGGGGAATGGGGTTATATTTCATACAGGCATTCTGTAGGGCAAAACTATTGTTCTGGTGGTGCAGGGCCCCTTAAAACAAAGGCAGGATTGGTATATATTTTTTCTTTGCTTGTGTGTGTGTGTGTAAGAGAGTTTGTGCAATGGTGTGTCTGCATATGTTTGTGTTTATCTACTTCAGCATGTATCTGTACAGACATAGGCCTGTACACAAACACACATAATGTACTGGATTTACATTTTACCCGGGGCTTACGTCCCCGTCAATGACCCTCTGGAGAAAGTCATTCAAAAAATAATAAATTATAAAAGAGTTATAAAAGAGACCAGATGAAACAAACCAGTTGAAAATGTTTCAAATGTGTGTAACTAAACTAAGACAAAATCATGGTGGAAAGAAACAAAATGAAGCAAATGTTCCAAATGTAACAAACAATATGTCTTTGTTTAAAAAGGAAAGCATATCTTGAGATCAATTTATTGCCATAAATACCCGACATGTCAAATGTGATACAAATGAATAACCATGTAGATTTTTTTCATTTCTTTAAAAGGTCCAACAAACGATCAGGTCCGGACAGAGCACATTCATTTTAAACCCGAGGTGGTAAACTTCCAGTTTTGAGTCAGTGTTCTATTTTCCTGCTTCATAGCAGACGTTTCCACAGTAAACCTGCGTGTACACCTCTTTGACCATCTTGTTTACTACTCCCAAAGTTTTCCTCCGCTGGCATTCTGATGCAGCTCACATCCAATTGTATACTAGTGCTGGCCCAGAAGGAACTGCTCCTTCCCACCTCCACGCCATGCTTAGACCTTGTACTCCGGTGCAACACGAACAGAAGGAGGGTACTAAAATGCAGACAGAGACGGGCAGATTCAGTGATGATATTTTATTGGCAGGACCAGCAGGCAGCAACAATGCATCATAGACGACCTGACAAAACACTTTGGGTTTCACTACTATGTGCACTTACAAAATAAGTGCACATCAGATTCATGACATCTGGGCACCGGACACATTTGTTCTTCCCACTTTGCATATGTTAGTGAAAAATATTTGCCTTGATTTGCATGTTTATTCATTCTATTAATTCTGTATTCATGCACAGTTGCAGATGAAGCTCCAGCTACCCAATATTATTAGTATTATACCATTTGAAGAATTACATTCCAGTGGTGGCTGCGTGTGATCCAAACATTTACAATAACGCCAGAGCAATTGTTAAGTCCAAGAGTCAACCTTTGTTCAACAGAGATAGGTGTAATCATTTCTAAAATCCACAACATGTTGTTATTGAACAAAATATTCTGCTTCAATCCATATTTGTTTGCATTAAGCCCTCCTGCTGAAACACTCTTGTATTAACTGGTCATTCTAGCAGCAAATCTAACAGCACCATTTATTACATGTAGTTGACCACAATAGCATGAAATCATTGTATTTGTGTGTGTGATGGCATCATAACGTATGACAACAGAAGTGAGACTTCATTTGAAAACTCCAATAGAAGCTGAAACAATTATATATATTTATCATGACAATAATTGATGTGGATGAAAGGGCGTCAATTTCATAGTTATTGAATTCATTTGGCGAGTCCATTAGTAACCAACAGTATTCAATATTGTTGCTTATTAAAGCCTTTTTAACTGAATGCGATTTTATTTTGAGATGCATTTATTTAAACTATGTTGGTTTTATTTGAACAGCTGGCCGGGCATTCATGATTTAAGCATACACATCATCTGAGGCAGTTCTCAATGTGTTCGCAGAGTGAGAACAAATTCATTGAGCAAAATGAACGATTTGAGCAAAAACAGTTTGTATGCGTAGTTTAAGCACAGGTTTGTGCGTAGGCACCGTTTGTGAATGAGGCCCAATAGGAGCACAGAGACTGTATACAAGGAGGGAGATAAGAAGGGACAGACAACGGCTGAGCAGCTGGTGAAACTCACAAATCACACAGGAGGGAAGAGACTCAAGAGGGGAGGACTTTCAATCCAAAACAGGGAACAAGCTATAACAAAAAAACCTAGGACCATGACAAGCATGAAGAGCACACACTGTCGCACTACCACACACACACTTCACAGGACATACACAACTACAAACAGAAGTCTTTGTAAAGGCACGTGTGTACTGTTTCCACACACATACACACGTCTTAATGTTGCACCGGCCGATAGTGTTACCGTAAGCAGTTAGAGAGTCCTCGCAGCTTCTGGTCATTTCTCCCTATTGATTGACAGTGGTCGTTATTTCTCTCTCTCTCTCTCTCTCTCTCTCTCTCTCTCTCCTTATGTGTTTAGCCCCTTGATTGCCCTTGTGGTCTCTGAAGAGGGCACTTATCTCTGTGGCTGTTGCCTCTGAACCTGGTTTGTTATCCTACAGAGCCTGTTGTTAGACGGCCCTCTTGGGTCAATGGCCCTCCTCTACCAGCTAAAACAATCAGCACACACTCAATAGCGGAGCCATTAACACGTGGAATGGCAATAACAGGCCGGCTGAAGATCCTCCACTCGGTTTAGGAAGGAGGAGGAGACAGAAAGAGAGGAGAGAGAAATCGATGGTCTCTGTTGGAGCTTCTGAAGGGGTCAAGAGAGAGAATCATTGCGGCGGTTTGCTAATTGAGAATCTTCATCAGGGAGGGAGGAAGCAATTGAAGAAGCAAACGCAAGGGAAGGATATATTGGAGGAGAGAGTGAAACCTCTTTCACAGATAGTTAGCGGTAAATTACCGGGATAACCTTTCAGGCACCACTAGTGATTTCCATGGCAGGGCAGGAATAGTTGAGGCGAGGGACAGTAGAGCGGATGGCGGTAATGCAACAATTATGGATGCCAACTGCCATAAAACACATAAGGAAAAGAAAATGGGCAAGGCTGGATGTCCGTGTACGCTTGGCCGCTGCTGTATGTTGCCGCTATGTGTCGGCATATTGTCATGTTCAACTTCTCAACTTTATAACAAACCCAATGTCATGGACATCGGCTCAGAAGTAAGTGAGTTATAGTTTTGAGCTACGAGCACGAGCAAATGCTCTTGCACTGATGGTTGCATTATTCTCCAAAACACCAGAGGGCGTACAAACAATGAACTGTAAAGAATGAAAAAGACAACAAGTCTAACCGGCAAAATGCCAAAGAGGGCTTGTAATTAACTTTAACTCATATCTCATATTCATGAAGATACTTTAAGGCCTGTAAAGAAAGAATTATGTAAAGGTATGTATTTCAGTTGATTGTGATCTGTTCAGCAAGGTTGCAATTGTTTAGTATATGGTAAACTATCTAAAGGTTTGTAGTGTTGGGAACGAAATGGAGCGTGTTTTGGTTATCAGCAAATATGAAACTAAACTATCAACATCAATGGAGTTATTAACATCAATAAGTTCATTAGTAATTACTAATAATAACGGGGCACCACCCTGCGATCAGAGACCGATAACCAAGCTATAAATTGAGTCTCATAAGTTAGTGTTCACAGTCAAAGTGTTCTACACTCAGAGCCAACAGTGAAGGTTGAATTCGAGCACAGGCCACTACATCCAGCTGTTATCACACACATATGCACCAGTAATCACAGAAGACTGCTCTTTAAAATATAACAGAGTTTATTAAATCCAAATAATAAATGATCAAATCAAATAATATCAAAAGCCAACAAACACTATCATACAATTATATGTCTAATACCTAAAGTCAAGTCAACAAACGTGGTGTGAGGATATATATATGTGTATGTACATGTATGTGTATGTACATGTATGTGTGTAGAGGAGGAGCGAACTACTCAGACAGTGGTAGGATGCAATCTTAAGCGGGGCCGCGCAAACAAGATGGCGGAGTCTAGAGAACTACAACAAAATGTCTGGGAGGTGGCTACGTATGTAACCACGTGGATCGACCCACAATGTGGGTTGAGACAATAGACTACGTACCCACGTGTCTGAGATGGTCGACTAAATCAGAATGTATCTAACTATGTGTGTGCGTGTTAGTAGGACGAGAGAAAGGAAGAAAAGCGAGCTCTAAAGCACGGCACTCGGCGCCGCCGTAAGATGTAAGAACAGCTTCTCTATCACGGAAAACTCTGCGGTCGGATTGTGATCACGTTCATACAGTGATAGCTACGGTTCTGAATCCTACTCACGGAGCCGATTTAAAGAAGAGAAAATAAAACAAACAAAATAAAGTGATCCCCAAAACAAAGCAGATATTTATCACTGCGGTGAAATATGAATATTGCTTTCTTATCACCCCGAAACCCGGTCGGCGAATCGAGGTTCGGCCGCCGTGGTCTTGGTCTTTAAAGTAATAAGATCACAATCTCCAAATCCACTAGCAGTGATGGATCTAATGCAACACAGTTACAGCAGGAAATACACAGTGTAACGGGACTCAGCGGTCCGCGATGCTTGCGCAATAACACGTTCTAAACGCTACAGTAACTTAACAAAACAAGATAAAGGAATAACACACTAAATGACCTAAAATAAGCCCAGATACCAGATAACTCTTACTATGAGAAGCTTCTTTTTGGTCGGATCGGTCCGAAACACTCGGTTTGCGCAGCTCCAAGCGTGGCGCAAAATCAGCCTCAGTCTCTGCAGAGACAAGGGATCGTCGGCGAAGAAAAAGGGAATTGTCGTCCTTTTTGCCGGCACTGTATACATTAATGGTGGGAGAACGGGTCGTAGAAGTTATCCGTTCTCTCACTGCAGGATCCAAAAACAGAAATATAAAAAAAACACAGTCTCTGTTCGGCCAGCGAATTTAACTCGTGACCTAAATAGGATTTCTTGAGAGGCAAACGTTTCCTTGGAGACCTCCTAACACCAACGCGAGTTAGACGGAAGAGAGAGATTTGAAACTCGCGCTTGCTTTTAACAAATGCCGGTGGGGGGTCCCTTTTGGCCAATGAGGGGCCAGCATTGAGTTTTGGCTGGAGCTGAGAGGTGTGGTCACCTCCCTTGGAGCCTGTCCTTATCAGCCCCCAGATCAGGCCTTTTGTTGAAAGAAAGCCAACATGGATGCTCCTTTGTTTGAAAGTGCATGTGAGGGTCTTAGTCAGCCATGAGATCAGAGTCAGACCCAACAGCAGTAAGGAATAGGTTTTGTCACCTGTTTGAGGAAATGTTTAGAGTTGCCTGCACTCATGGTACGAACTAGATCCTGCTGATAGATGGCTCTATGTAAGCAGAAGCCTTTGTCTGTTACGGGGGAATGGACATCAGTGTGTAGCTGCATGCTTATGTTGTTATGTAATATAAGTTGCCTTTATTATAAGTTGAGTTTTAGTCAGTTAAGACAAGTTAACTGTTTGTTTTCTGTTCATATATATTTCTGGTTACATGTTTAGCAGGGCCACTCTTGTAAATACACACCGTTTGTTTTCTGGCCAAAGTTCCTCGTGTCTGTCTCCTACCACTTCCCTAGCCACTCCAGTCAGGCTTCCTCACACCTAGACATGTAAATAGTGCTTATATCAGTGAACTATTTGTGACAGTCACGTCTGAAAAGCTCTTATCGTGCGCTGCGGGCGCAAAGTTACTTAAATTTGGAGGTGCACTACCAAGTGCCGTGAATACGTAATTCTTCTGCGCTTAACTGTGAACTACGTTTTAAGCTGTCGTATCTTTTCTGCGACAGTGCTGTTGAAGTGATGATGAAGAATGCTCCGCGGACACTGTTCTTGCTGGTATAATAAAGTTTATTACAAACAAGTAACACATGTCATACAGGTGTCGCGACCACCTGGAGGTCCTGGGTTGAATCCAAAAGAGCCTAAAGATGAGAGACTCAGCGTCTTCTTATATAGGGTGCATGTATGACTTCATAAGGGAGGAATTTGACACCACGTATGGCTCCCTAAGGGAGGAAGTTAAACAATGGGTGGCTTCTTCACCCCCTTTCCTTCCTTGCTGTCCTTGGACCCCCTAAACATCTGGTTCCCATCCAAGACCCCCAAAGAGGCCCCTCACAGACTGAAAATATACCACATATTCCCCCCTTCGAGACTTGCACCAAGTCTCGAAAAAATACAATAAAAGAAGAGAAATACAGATGTACAATCATAACCGAATTAACAACCCATTCTTTTTAACATTAAAGCAACTGTATGGAGTATAAAAGTGAGAGTGAAAAACCTGTCAGGCAGCTAATCTTTCTTGAAATGTCCATTAAACAATGTAGACAGGAAAATTCTCACACGGCCCCTCTGCCAAGGCGACCCTACGTAGTACTCCATAACACTGAAATGAGGAATTTTAACAATTTATGTATGGAAATGACTTAAACAAATACATATGGAACTCTCAGCAAATCAAAACGAAATAATGTCCAAAGTCAGGCTGGTCGACCCATCGCACCTTTCTATGGACCTTCTCCTGCCTACCCCACTGTCCCTAACCATCGAGAAACAAAAGAAAACATCCGAGGTCCCATTATATTTAGTATCCATCATTTCCCAAGCATTTAATACACAAAGAAGAAAATTCATTTTTAATCATACTAATGTCACTTTTAAGAGAGAACATAAGACTGTATAACGCTGCAGTTTTCTCCGCAGCCTCGACTCAGGTGTAGTATTGATGACGTCTTGAATCTGGATGTTGTATCGCCAGTCCACGTTCAGAGTCCTTCAGTCCATTCGTATTTTCATGTTTGAAGTGTCTGAATCCATTCAGCCCCTCGGAGTCTCTGATAATCCACCACCCTCACAGTGGACTTCCCCCAATATGTACTAGAATGAGAGAAAAGAAAACCAGTATCTTTTGCATACAGAACATATACAAATTAAAACACTAGAGCGACATACCATTAATGCTAATGGAAGTGCAGCTATCCAATTTAACCCCGTGTGTTGGCATATTTTGACAATACGATTTTTCAGAACCCCATTCATTCTTTCGCACATCCCTTGACTTTGAGGATGATAAACTGCACCAAGGCGCTGTTTAATTCCTAGTTTTTTGCAAAATCAATTTTACTGTCTTATCCACAAACTCTTTCCCATTGTCTGAGGAGATTCGATCTGGAAGTCCCCACCTGCTTATGACTTCTTTACATAAGAACTTGGCAACAGACTGAGCATCTTTTCGTTTTGTTGGACACGCCTCAGGCCATCGTGAAAATCTGTCCACAACGACCAGCATGTATCTTATAATGCACCTGCCTATGACATAATCAATCTGTTCAAGCAAACATGGTGCCCAAAAACCATACTCTTTTGTGATCTTCTACAAATCCAGTTCCTTGGGCTTTTACTACTGCTTAGCCAGCACTTAATTTATCGCCCACACGATAACATGACCCATCCGTCCAATACTCCAAGTCCACCTCATGCAATGGTAGAGCTTGTAGATCTGATCTAAGTCTAGAGTATTTCTCTGCTTCTTGAACACAATCGTGTGGCTCACCGTCTTCCGGAGTTGGCAAATTTTCTGCCGGATTTACCGTAACACACCTTGCTAGGGTAACATCTTCCTGCTCTAAGAGCCTATGATAGTCTCTGAGCCTAGACATGGTCAAGTTGTTCTTACCATAATTCAAAAGATTTCTGAGACTATGATGTGTGAGAATTGTCACTGGATATCCCATTGTCACAGATGATGCTTTATTGTACATTAGAGAAACTCCCACCATAGCTCTGTAACACAGTGGTAACCCTAGTTCCACTTCTGAATAAGCCGTGGAGTAATACGAAATAGGTTGAGGACTCGTCCCCGTACCCGTTGGTTGACAAAGAACTGCACATGCATGTCTACCCCCAATAGAAGTAGATACATATAACACAAAATTCTTAGAGTAGTCTGGAATTGCTAGCGCCGGAGCCTCTTGCAACCTCTTTTTTGTTGCTTCAAATGCCAAAAGGCCATCGTGTGTCCAGGACAGATTACAGTGTAGCTTAGCATTCCCAGTCTCTTTGATCATAGCTCTCAAAGGCCCCGTCAAGCTAGCATAATCCTCAACCCAAGCTGAGGAATATCCCGCAATTCCAAGGAATGTCATCATCTCTCGGACTGTTCTGGGTTTTGGAGCCTTGCGAATAGCCTCCACGTGACTCTCAGAGATGCTTCTGTGTCCCTTCGTTATTGATTGACCCAAATAAGTCACCTTCTCCTGGCAATACTGCAGCTTCTTCAGAGAGGCCTTGTGCCCCTTCTCTGCCAGTATTTGTAGCAATTTAATTGAGTCTTTATGACATGTCTCCTCATCTGGTGAACAAATGATGATGTCGTCCACGTATTGAATTACATTGCTTTTTATTACCTGCTCTATCCCCTCCAAATCGTCTTTCACTATTTTATTGAAAATGTGAGGACTATGTTTGAACCCTTGTGGCAGTCTCTCATACTCATAAGATTGTCCCTTGTACGTGAACCCAAATAAGCTTTGGCTTTCCCTACTAAGTGGAACACTGAAAAACGCACCACATAAATCTAACACTGTGAAATGTGACGCATGTGGCGGAAGTTGGGCCAACAAAGTATGTGGGTCCGGTACTTCTGCTGGAAAATCAACCACCACGTCATTGACCGCTCTTAAATCATGTGTCAGGCGATATGAATTATCTGGCTTCTTTATCGGCAACAAAGGCGTGTTGCTCTGGGGATTCTGTGTTATCCTTAACACACCTGCCTTGACAAGTCCTTCAATCTGTGGTTCAATTCCTCGGGTTGCCTCTTCACTCAGTGGATACTGGTTCCTCCAAGGTGGTTTGACTCCTGGTCGAAGTTCAACTCTTACTGGTTGAGCTGACTTCACAAGTCCAATATCATTACTGTGCCGAGCCCACAAACCTTCTGGAACTTGTTGTAGCATTTCTTCTTTCAATGAGTCTGAATCCATCTTAGCACTGCAGATTGATTCATGTGTCATTCGCACAGTTTGTGGCTGTCCTTGTCCTTGAGCAGAGATCATGATCTTAATGAACCTCTGATCCTCACTCTTCCAGATGGCCAGATTCTCTGTTACAGGTGCAAAAACAGCTTCTTCTGCCTCCGCCATCATTTCTCCTACTTGCTTCTGCGTATGTTCTTCACGCCCCCACAGGTTACATGTGGTACACTCTTCTCGATGTCAAACTCTTTGTCCAAATAGTCACTTCTGTGTATCTTCATAGCTGCTCCTTGTGATCCCAAAATTATACAGCCTGAATTTAGTTGAACTTGTTTTGATTGTTGACTCAACCATTCTTCTGCATATGTTTGAGCATCTTTATTGAAATACTTGAGCGTACAGTGGAGAGGATACTCTGGAAGCTTCGCGTCAGGCATATTTATGATGATAAACTTTTCCCACAACTTAACTGGCTCAAAAAAAATCTTCATTAAGATTTCCGATCCAACATACTGTAGAAGCTTCAGTCTCTGTTGTCATCAATGATGGGTGAACACTCTCATTTGGCATTACAACCTGACAGCCGTCTGGTTTACACGTTATTGTACACCCCAATTTACACATAGCATCTCTTCCCAAAAGTGCAATAGGTGTATGCTCTGATACCAATATGGGTAACGTAATCGTCTTCTTTTTATATCTGAGCTCGATTGGTTTAGTGAGAGGAATTAGCTGTTTCACTCCCTCAAACCCGATTGTCCGAATCAATTGATCAGACATGGGGAGATGTATAGCATCTTCAGGCCGAATACAGGTAAAAGCAGCTCCGCTGTCCGCCATCACTTTCACTGGACGATCATTTATTTTTACCTCTATTGTTGGATCTTCCTCCGGCCCTGATACTACCAGCTGACACCCCCCTCTCGAGTCTTCAGGGCACCCCTAGTAACCCGGTTCCGGGCCTCTGTAAGGGTTCACCGGTCCTCTGGGTGACCCTGATTGGCCCCTGAATCCTCCTCTGAATCCTCCCCTGGAATTTCCTCTGAAATTTCCTCTTGACCTGTTGCACTCGCGAGCAAAATGGCCTTGTTGTCCACAAGTATAGCATTCGTTTGATGGCTGTTGAAAGTTTGAATTAAACCTTCCTCCTCTTCCGAAGTTTCTTTGATCTCTTCCTCTCCAGGACTGCGCTTGATCAAAGACTGGTTGTGGGTAGGAAGCAACTGGAACCATCGGCGGTGGCTGGACAGATTGGAGCTGAACATGGTTCGGCTGTGGTTGTGGTACTAGTTGATTCAGTGGAGCCTGATTTTGCATAACCAGAGCCTGCTTCTTCTCCATCTTCTTGTTATCCATCAGTTGTATTTGATTAAGTTTCCTGAGGGTCTCTTGGTCCTGGTCTTTCTGATCTTGTTCCTTTTTCCTATACAGCTCCACTTGGTGGGCTATATGATCCGTATAAACACCCTTTGTCATGCTCCCAAGACCAACCACTTCTGCCAATTTGCTTCTCACTGACAGGGGCAACCCCTTCTGTATTCTGGTTCGCAAAATCGACTGTTCCATTCGATTCAAATCCGGGTCATTTCCTGTGACATTCCTCCACACTTGATGAACTCTTGACACATAGGCCCTCGGGTTTTCCTCTTGTCCCAGTATAGCATTCGTGCAAATATTGTCAGGATGTACATTTGTCGGAAATGTGTCTTTCAGCGCCCTGCACACTTGACCTCTATTTGCAGCAAACAGCTCTGAATCATTCACAGCAGTTCTCACATATCGATTAAGTCCAGCTTTCTGTAGAATCTCTTCCATAAGGGAAACTCCAACGAGGCTGGCCAAGAGTCTCTTGATATCTCCCATGGCTGGTTGCTCTCCCACCATGATCTCTTCCAACTTTGCAAACCAAGGCCTAACGCTACTTTTATCTTCCATGGACAATCGTTTAAGGCTTTCCATCTGTAACTCTTCCTTCCGATACCGCAATTCCTTTAGCTGGTCCTCCAGTTCTTTTAGTTCTTCTGGATCCTCAGTTTGTAGTTGCTTACGGCGGCATCGGTATATTCTTCCATCGATCTCACTTACAGTCTCCCGTCCGTCTTCTTCCTGTTCCTCTTTATAGCCCTCTTCTTCAGGGCTCCCTTCATCCTCACTGTCATCAGAGATGACATTTCCTCTCCTTTCCGCTCTGGCCAAGATCCGTCTGACTGCAGGGTCATATCCTCCCCTGCCCCCGTCTTGATCGCTTAGGTCACTTTCGTTGCTGCGGTCCTTGTCCTGCTTCCCAGCTTCAAACCTTGTTTTCTTCTTACTTTTGGAACCTGGATACATCAGTATAGTTGTCTCTGCTCGTCCTGTTTCTATTATTCCATCATTGTCATTTTTGATATGGTAGCCACCCTCCTGGCTGATCACTGGGATCTGAGGATAGATTCTCTTAGACGTCTTCCCTACCTCATAAGGTGGCGGTCCCTTCACTGGGCTCATATGTGAGAACTCTGAATTGATGTTTGTCATCAGTTTTTCTGTTTGTTCTGTATTTTGTTTTATGTCTTCTATAGCTTTGTCTGTCTTATCGTTTGCAGCTTTGATCAGATTCTGTCCCTCATTTTCAAACAACTGGAGAATGCCAAGCTCCACCTGCCTCTTCTCCTTGCGCTTTCTCCCCTTTTTTCCCTTCTTTTGCTCTGCCTTGTATGTGGATACAAGTACCGTCATTATTTGAATTACATCTGGGTTAAGAGTCCCCTCCACTGGCCATGGTTGGTCAATTTCAGGCCAGCGTTCATGCCATTTTTCCGATATTTCTGCAATGTTTGCGATGCCTCTAATTAAAGGATTATTCTTCTGTACTATATCAACAGGAGTGATTACTTTTGGAATTTTAGTGTTCTTTTTTTTCATTATAACGGCTTCCTTATGTTTCGTTTATTGTACTTTAAGAAGTGATTGCTACAATTAAACTACTCAAGGCTGTTTGGATTACCTTTTTTTTTTCTTTTTTTTTTTTAACCAATTAAAAAAATGAACCAATTAACAAATGAACCAATTAACAAATGAACCAATTAACAAAATAAACCAATAAACCAATAAACCAATTAACAGATTAACAAATTAACCAATAAACCAATCAATCAATCAACAAATAAATCAATCAATCAATAAATCAACCAATCAATCAATCAAATCAACCAATCAACAAATAAATCAATTACTCAATCAACAACCAACAAATCAATCAATCAATCAATAAATCAATCAATCAATAGATCAATCAATTAATATTCAGCTCAAATCGTCAACCAGTCACCACATTGAATGTCCACCACAGCACAGCTCAGAACAAACCACGCACAATAACATAAATGAACAACCGCAATAGTCAGCAGAAGTTATACCAAACAAACATGTGCCATTACTTAATTAAATGTATTAGCTGATCAATCAGTTGCCAAGTCTCCTAGTTATTTATATGTTTCTTTCTCCTAACTGCCTAGAGTATGTACTCTTTCATGTAAAATGAGCAGGTCAGTTTCCTCATAGGTTTATAACTGAAAGCAGGTTTATATGTGTACCATCAATATTACCTTCGACTGAGAACACATACAAATCTGGAAAATGCAGGTTTTCTGTTTTATTTTTTTTTTTTGTTTTGCTAAAGAGTTTGTGGATAAAGTTGTACTGGCCTTTAGTAGATCGAAACGGAAGCCTCCCCGTGGACGTCAGCAAGCCACACTCCGTGATGTGCCAGCCCACTGCCTTGCCTCCCCTTAATTCTCATTCACCGTAAATGTCATAACAACAAAAAGAAACAGGCAATGGATTAGTCTCTTGTGAACCCATTGGTCCCTTTAACAACATCATACATTTCTTCTCTTTTTCTTTTAAAATTAAACCCCTAGTATAAACATTGAATACCAGCTGACCCTTGACTTCACTCTTCCACTCTCACATTCCATTTCTCTCTAGAGGGTCATTTGAGATTAGTGAGGGGGGGGGTGTTTCAAACTCTACCCTTCTTATACGAAGTTCATTGTGTATTTAACAGCTTATTTATTATATTACGTCCCTTTTAAGAAGAGCTCATGTTTCATTTATTCACTTGTTCAAATCATTACCCTTCTTATACGAAGTTCATTGTGTATTTAACAGCTTATTTGTTATATTACGTCCCTTTTAAGAAGAGCTCATGTTTCATTTATTCAATACATCATTCCACATATCTATCCTTACAAATTATTACATGTCTTGTTCTCAAATCCTCACCTCTATATGTTTATTCAATCATATTGTGTTTTATCTTCTTCTATTAACTTTAATGCGTCTATTCTCTTTTTCTTTTATTTTATGTTCCACACCTGGCACACATCTCCAGCCAAGTTTACACACACACACACACACACACACATTCCTATGCCCCCACCTTTTTTCCTCTCTCTCCTTGTTCCAAAGTCAATTCACACACACACATTCCTCAGATATCTTCAGTCTCACAGCATGCTTTTTTGGCCGCTTTCCTTATTTTTTCATAAAATTTATGCTACCTTTGAGGTGTAAATATTCGATGAGAGGCTGCATCAGACACCGTTCGTCAACAAATGTCAGAGTGGTAACAGTCAATCGAACTGTGATTTCTACACTCTCCAGTTATTACACTGACCATCAGATGATATTTCAGGTTTTAATTCGGCCCATACTAAATATTCTTATCCTATCCGATTTTGCGGCTCACTCATATGAGAATTTCCTTTATTTCCTTATCACTCTTTCTTTACCTTTTTACATTTATTTATTCAAATTACCTGGATCCAGGTTTCCCCAATTTTGTATTTCTAACTTAATTCCGGACTATGTCAAAGCCATCGTTACGCAGTGACTAATATGCATGTGTCTTACCGTTAAGAAGTTAAAGGCCCCTCTTCATTAATCTTGCACGATACTGTTTAGCACACCTTATCGTCCCCATGAAACTATTCTAAACTATTTATTGTATTTCTCATACATCTTTCCTTCACTTTTTATCTTCCCCTTTTTTATTAAATTTAGCACGGAGCCTCTCTTTAAACATCAAATCAACAGGACATGTCCATTACAATGAGGTTCTTAATTTACGGTGTGTCCAACTTCATATAACAGCCCCCAATTTTATGACCAGCATTAAATTGAGTATTCTCACCGTTCTATGAAGTTTTCAGCTGAAAAACAGCATGTGGCCACCTCCGATCCTGTTCGTGACGCCAATTGTCGTATCTTTTCTGCGACAGTGCTGTTGAAGTGATGATGAAGAATGCTCCGCGGACACTGTTCTTGCTGGTATAATAAAGTTTATTACAAACAAGTAACACATGTCATACAGGTGTCGCGACCACCTGGAGGTCCTGGGTTGAATCCAAAAGAGCCTAAAGATGAGAGACTCAGCGTCTTCTTATATAGGGTGCATGTATGACTTCATAAGGGAGGAATTTGACACCACGTATGGCTCCCTAAGGGAGGAAGTTAAACAATGGGTGGCTTCTTCACCCCCTTTCCTTCCTTGCTGTCCTTGGACCCCCTAAACATCTGGTTCCCATCCAAGACCCCCAAAGAGGCCCCTCACAGACTGAAAATATACCACAAAGCTCTCTGCAGATTTGTGCCTGTTTGAGTTATTGTTTTCCTATGGACAAAGCAACAACACTCAATCTCGCGGCAATGCTATCTTGGGCATTGTGCACCGCGCACATTTTAACTTTGTTGCTGCAATCAAATTTCATTGAGTTTGAACTGTGACCTGGTTTATTTGTTTGTTAGTTTTAATGTTTAACCACTTGGATGAAGGCTGTCTGTGACATAATGTGACAGAGGGGCTGTTTCTCTGATAAGACATGCAACACCAATCCTATTGTTGAGGTCACATTGTAATGCCAGGTGTGGGTGCCATGTTGGGAACGAAAAGGAGCGTATTTGAGTTATCAGCATGTATATAAACTAAATTATTGACTTCAATAGAATTATTAATGTCAGTAAGATTATTAACGATTATTAATAATAACGGGGCACCACCCTGCGAACAGGGACCAATAACCAAACTATAAACCAAGTCTCATAATTAGTGTTCACTCACAATGTCAACAGTCTGAGTACTATTACACATTCAGAGTGAAAGTGAAGGTTTAAGTACGAGCAACAGACCACATATCAGATATTATCACAATACATGCACAAAGTAATCACAGACAGCTGCTCTTTAAAGTATAACAGAGTTTATTAAATTATAATAATAATGATCTAGTCAACTAATATATAAAACTAACAACAACTATACATTCATGAGCACGCTATCTAAAATCAACACACGGGGGTAAGAGGGAAAGTGTGTGTGTGCATGTAGTGTGTGTGTGGGGGGGGGGAGGGGCGAGAGAACAGCTCAGACAACGTATGATGTAATCTAAAACGTGGCGACGTCTCTCGACGAGACCACAAGATGGCGCGAGACTCTAAAATGACGGTAGACAATAGAGATCTCGTTATCTACACGTGTCTGAAGCCGTTAGCGCAGCCTGAGCTACATGTAGCTTAACACTGTATGTGTGTGTGGGTTAGTAAAAGAAGAGCGAAAGCAAACAAAATAAAATAAATCCTCCGAAAACAAAATAAGATCCTCCCCGCCGCGGTGGAGTACGGAAGATCGTTCTCTCATCTACAGACGACTCTTTGATTCGCACAGCCGCGGTTCTGACCTCTGAACTGATGAGAAACAACTCCCGGTCTCGCCAGCGGTGAATTATCTCAACACGATTGGAGTAGTAGGAAATACACAGTAATTTCTACACTGGTGATAAAACTCTGTGTGCGTCAGAGATACTTTCTTCGGCTCGTTAAGGGAACCCTCCGTCCTTGTAACCGGAGTGAGTCGACTTGAGGGGAAAGAGACGTCGTCCTCTTTCTCTGAAGATATCCGTTCCTTCACTTCTGCAGGGAAATTGTCCGCTTCCTCTTCCAGGATGCAAACAAAAACAAAACAAAACAAACAGTCCAGCGAATGTAAAACTGTTAAACCTAGGATTTTCTTTTTGAACAAAGCAACGTTGCGTGCCTCCTTGCCCGACGAAGGTCGAGGGATAAGCAAAGAGTTTGGGGGAGCAAGGCTGTTTTATGGAAACAGGGTCTGAGCCACGGGGGTCCTGGGGTGTCTGTGGCCCTCGTCCAATTAGATCGCAGTGGTGCGTTTGAGTGACGATTTCACAGGTGAGTGTGAAATCCTTTCTGGTGGGGGTTTGGTGCTATCTAACTGCAATCAGGCTCTGCCTTGCTTGCAGAATAGGCAGGCCCAGATCCCTTTGTTTCAAAGCACATGGTCAGATCCCAACAGCCATCATAATGAATGTCTATTCAGACTTAAACAATTTCCCCAGGCAGTTGGGACACTTTGTGCAATTCTGATACAGCAGCAACTGCTAATACTAGTCTATATTCGCTGGTGATAGCATTAGCTTGCCGCTGTATATGGTTTATAAAGAGTTGTGAGCCAGTACAGTGCTGAGTATGTGGATTGCATGTTCGACACCGCTCGTCACTTCTGAATCCACATGTAGGAACAAAGTGGGTGAAACAGGTTAGGTTAGGTTAGAAAGCTCAATTCTCCCCAGTGGGGAAACTCATTTGCCACCAAATCAACTCATACAGACAACAAACAATAGATTTAGTTTCAGAACACACAACAAACAGAAAACACAGTACAATGAATAAATAACACCATAAAAAGCCATTTGAGACATGATTAACAGCAGAAAGACACCCTTTCTGTATGCAAACTGCAAGGGATCTTGGAAGACTGAGACCTGTCTACTCAGGTGACCCAGGACAACCCTTACAAAACACTTCATTATGTGCAACGTCAGGGCTATAGGTCGAAGGTTAGTAAGACTATGACTCCTCACATTGTTTTTTGGGGGAATTGGAACTAGACAAGATGTTTTCCATGAAGACAGAGACAAGGAAAAGATTGAATGAAGGACTGAGCACAGCTTCAGGGTGCGTGGATGGAGACCATCAGGGCCTTAAGGTGCTTTAACTGCTGTTGGACCTCCTCAACATTAATAAGAATAGCTGGCCTACAGTCCTCAGGACTACTACTGCAAATAACTGGTTTACCTCATTTACATTTATCCCAGCACCAAGGAAGCTGGGATTACTGGTCCCATAGCCAGTTATAGATGTTATGCCAACGGCCCCTTTTGTTACTATTGGACATCTGTCCTTCAACCCCTTTGCTTGTATTTACACTTAATCTGTTTGATTAGTGCTTTCAATTCCTGGGAAATAGTTAATTTCCCAACCAGAGTGTTGGCAGCAGGCCATCATGGCTGATCAGAGACTGGACTGCTCTGTGTCTCCACGGCTTCCTGTTACAATATGATTTTCATTGTCATTTAAATTCAACAGCATTTCAAATATCATCAGTTTACCTCCTGTTCCACTCTTTCCTTTAATCTTATATCTAAATTGCTCCTCTCTCCCTGCAGTGCATCTGTCCATCTTTCACATTCTGTAACTCTCATTATCTCCGTGTTAAATCAGCAGAGAGCCATCAAACACCAGGATGGCATAGATGCACACAGATAATGTCAGTATGAAAGCCTAAAAAACATCTATTGATCCTTGTACCTTCGGATGCCCACTGTTTTATAGAAACAGATTCATTCTTCACCAGCAGCTCCTTTCCACTTGGTTCAATTAGATTTCTTGAAGGCAAAGGGAAAATTATAGTCTCAAAACAATTATATTCAGCTCTCAAAACACAAATTATCTTAAAGCTGTAATGGTGTAATTTCATACTCACAGCATGCATTATTCATAGTTTTTTTTTTCTACAATCAACCAGAGATCCAGATGTAAACAAACTCGGCTGTTTTCACCTAGAATTTTTTTTTTTTACTTTTCTTAATTTAGTTTTTCTCATCAAAACTTTTTGCATTGTTTGTCAGTTCATTATAATTATTATATGTCGGTGTGCCTAAATGTATTTCCACCGCGAGCCCACTTAAGAAATCGTATAGGCAAATGCAAGCACACTCTCAGGAACAATATCTAAACACAGCTAATTGCACTAAAAACACACATAACGCATTTAAGCAGTGTGAGAATACAATAGAGATTGCTAATGTGGTCATCTGTTTCACTGGATAGTGAAATTAGATCATAAAGCAACGAGAAAATGCTTGGTTGGTGCAGCACTGTTTGCTTCTGTTGCATTTCTGAGGGAACAAACTGTACACTAAGTATCCTTTTTATGGCCCCACATGCTGACGTGACCGTGTTGGTGGTGGTGTGTGTGTGTGTGTGTGTGTGTGTGTGTGTGTGTGTGTGTGGTGGTGGATGCATGCATCTATATGCCTAATGATGAATGAGAGAGGCAGGCTTTAGCTCAGAGCTGCGGCTCAATTTAAAGACCTGCAGTTGTCTCCCAGCAGTGAAGTAATTTCAGATCCATGGACGGAGAGAGACACAGTAGACCTTCTACAGACTACATTCATTCCTGAACCTTAATATATACAATTGTACACTTAGTTCAAACCCTTACACTGCTCTAAATCTAGTTATAAAGCTCACAATAAAGTCCACATCATTTAGTAACCCTTGCCCTGGCTTTACTTGTTGCAGTTCTAATTCTGAAGATTTTAATTCTGGTTGATCGTGTGACAGGTTGTAATGCATTTGCGGCTGGGGATTGTTTCCCTAGGTGGGCCCAAAGGCACTGAGAGCTCCTGTTTACACACAAGCAAAGTTTATGTCTAGCTTGGTGGACTACGTTTTGACTCCAGCAATAGCAGACACTGGCTTTTGTCTCCTGCATCATGTCCAGTATATGTGCCGCACTGATTCGTGTGAATCCGCCAGTAAAACTGTAAACTTTTGGATTGAGAGGACATTTCAGAGTGGAATACATTAGATACATGTCTATTGCAGAACAAATACTGACAGTAAATAGAATGAAAATAGGGATTGTTATAATGAAAACTCTGAAGGATTTTGACTTTAATTGATGTATAGACAGTGTAAGTATTGTGATCCATTAAACAGACATTTCCTTGAATGTGCTGACACCTACAATGCTTTGGATTAGATAGATAGATAGATAGATAGATAGATAGATAGATAGATAGATAGATAGATACTTTATTCATCCCGCAAGGGGAAATTAGTTTGTTACAGCACCAAAAAAATATACTTAAAATAGGTAAACAATTTTAATATTAAGTATAAAGTATAAAAATGCACAATATATACAATAAAAATAACAGAGTAAAAATATGAAATGTAAAAAATGCACAGTATATAGAATGAAATAGAATAGTATTAAATGAACTAACTAAACAGTAGTGCAGAGATTGACCAGCAGCAAACAGACAACAGTGTAGCGGTGTTATAGTTATGTGGATGATCTGGCCAGAGGTGATTTGTTATAAAGTCTTATTGCAGAGGGCAGGAATGTTCTCCTGTATCTGTCCTTGTGACAGCAGAGCTGGATCAGTCTGTTGGAGAAAGTGCTCCTCTGTCCCTGCAGTAGGTGGTGGAGAGGGTGGTCCTGGTTATCCAATATGGATAATAGTTTCTTCAGTGTCCTCTCCTCTCCACCACCTGTTCCAGATAGTATTGTTTGCAGCCAATGATGGAGCCTTCTTAACCAGTTTATTAAGTCTGTTGGTGTCTCCGGCTCCAATGCTGCTCCCCCAGCAGACTACGGAGAAGTACAGTGCACTGGCCACAACAGACTGGTAGAACATCTCCAACATCTTGCTGCACACGTTGAAGGATCGAAGTTTCCTCAAGAAAAAGAGTCGACTCATCCTCTTCTTGTACACAGCGTTGATGTTGGTCTTCCAGTTCAGTCTGTTGTCGATGGAGACACCCGGGTACTTGTACTCCTCCACCATGTCCACGTCCTCTCCCAGAACTCTCAGTGGTTGTGGAGCCGTCGTCTTCCTCCTGAAGTCGACCACCATCTCTCTGGTCTTGGCCACGTTCAGAAGCAGGTGATTTCTACCGGCCCACTCCACAAAGTCACCCACCACTGCCCTGTACTCCTCCTCCCGTCCGTCCCTTATACACCCGACCACTGCAGAGTCATCAGAGAACTTCTGCAGATGGCATGACCCTGGTCACCACCGGGTCCATCCAGGTGCGACTGAGCTCGTTGCAGCAGGTAGATGATGGCGTCGTCCACTCCCACATGAGGCTGGTACGCAAATTGCAGAGGGTCCAGTGAGGATTTCACCTGCGGTCGGATGTGGGCCAAGACCAGCCTCTCCAGCATCTTCATCACATGAGATGTGAGGGCAACTGGTCGGTAGTCATTGATGCCAGATGGAGTCGTCTTCTTTGGTACAGGGACCAGGCACGACGTCTTCCACAGCACCGGGACTTTTACTGCTTCAGGCTCAGGTTGTATAGGTGTTGCAGGACATCAGACAGCTGGATGGCGCAGGTCTTCAGGACCCTGGGGCTGATGCCGTCAGGTCCTACAGCCTTGCCTTGGTGGAGTCTCTCCAGCTGTCTCCTAACCTGGCCAGTTGTCACAGAGAGGGGGGAGGGTGGTCATGGCATCAGTGGTGGAAGAGCCCTTTGATGTTGAGGGCTCTGTGTCCATGCAGCTCACCAGGGGGGACAGGGGGGGGAGGGGGAGAGGCAGCAGAGGTGTTTGTGAGGTGTGGTGTGTGGAGGAGACAGATGAGGGCTGTGAACTAAACCTATTGAAACAGTTTAACTTGTTTGCCCTCTCCAGGGAGCCCCTTGGTTGTCTGAACGGGCAAAGGCCCAGGCTGTCCCCCTGACCTCCACCTACAAAATATGTCTCAAAGAGAGACATACCAACTTGCAAGAGACTCAAATTTATCACAAAGAAATAAAACAACTACAAAGAGATACAAAATGACCACAAAGACACACAAAACTACTACAAAGAGATGCAGAATGACTACAGAAAGATCAAAACATTTACAAAGAGACACACAGCCACAGAGAGACACGTAACTACGACAAAGAAACACAAGATGACAACAGAAATAGGCTAAACAACTCTAAAGTGTGTCTTGCTCTTCTATAGAACAGGTGGTGGGGCATTTTGGAAGCCTGTGCCCAGGGACCCATTGCCTCATAATCCGCCTATGACTACCAGCGTGATCTTCCCGCTGTAAATACTGTATGTGTGGAAAGGCACTGGTATCTGGGGAGTTCTGTTTGGGTTTTACTGAGTGAGGCACATTTCTCAATGGATATGAAAATGGATATTGCAGTGCTGCCCACTGATTGAATAATCATGGCGGTATTGCTCATTTGCTTTACAGAACATTTTATTTTATTTTGACATTTGCTGATTTGAACCAACAACACACTCTCACTCCAACTCGTCAAGAACTGCCACTTGGTCAGCGGCTCTACGCATCAAACTATGATTTCAGTTTTGGACGTGTCAGGGACGGCGGGTCAGTTTTCGCTTCCATGCATAGTGTCTTTTCATATTAACTTCCAACGTAGATTTACACAAATTTTAGGTTTACACGGTTAGGTTCAAGCAACAAAAATACTTAGACTTAAAGCAGTTTAAATGAGGAGATATTAAACACTCAGGCAGCATCAGGTTGGGTCATCCTTTCTTTATTTGGTGGCTCATTTAATCAATTATATTATGTGCGCATACATCATAACAGACATATTTGACCATGGCTCTAGAGATGGCAATGCCGGTTGGTCCACCACTTCAGCCTGAGACATCCCAACAACTATTCAATGGCTTTCAATACAATTTTGCTGGACGACCCTGGGATTTTCTGATGGAGCCCTCTACAATAGAATCCCAACTCTGCAAATACAGATGCTTGGTCATTGGCAACTCCAACGTGAACCCATCTGTGTCAGTACACAGTAACTGACGAAAAGTATGAAGAGAGAGAAAGTCCACAGTGGGAAGAGGTCTTGGTGGTTGCATGTTTGTGTCCCGTGTGAAACCAAGTCAGCACTGACTTCTTTTCCCTTACTTTTGTTACCTATTAACTTTCCTTTCTTAACTCACGCTGCACACGTACGTTACATTATTAACCCTCTTGTCGTGTTCGTTTCTCCCCCCTTACTTTAGTGTTCCCGGTCAAATTTGACCGGTCTGGTTTAACTGCTCTTACATTAACACAAAAAACATTAATCATCACCACATTTTATTTAACACCTTTTTAAGCTGTAAACAATGTCTCAGACTAGTGGTTTACATGAATAACTGCTGTGAATATACAAAGAATAGACACTGAAAATGTATCGCTAACTTAAATGAAACTGTTGTAAGGACATTGTTGACAGGAATATAGGCCTCCCGGACTCTGCATCCCACAGACTTTTTGTAGCCTCATTGTTTGACCGATATACTCCTGCTAGAATCAACAGACCCATGTAGGCTTGGAGGTCTACCTGGTCCAATGCTCTCCACGTGTCCCCAACGTGTTTTCCATCTGATGAATGGACATAATCTAGTGTTTCCCATTAATTTCCTATGGCGGTCACTTTTGACCGGGAACACCATGGGTGTTACAAAGTTGACTAAACCACTAAAAATTCAATGAAAGTGGTGATCAGCAATTTTCAAATGCCGAGTGTGGAGGATATCATGAGGCCTTGAGGCAATCAGATGTAAAACACAATATTTATGATTGATTAAAGTTGTAAATCGGTCAGATTTGAACCGAGCACGACAGGAGGGTTAAGCAAATTTATTTTACAAGCATACTTGTTGTAAGCCGAACCACGATCTCTTCTTAAACTCCTTCCCAGTACCTTTTTGTTGTGCAGTTTTTCCCCCACTGCTAATTTGTCTTATTTTTCAGTTTTTTTATTGTCCAGTTTGTTTAGAACTTCTTTTTATCTGCTTCAGTCCTCTACAGATTCCTCTTCTCCATCCATGGCTGCTCTCTCTCTCTATCTCTTGCTCTCCCTCCCTCTGTCTCTCTCTCTCTATCTCTCGCTCTCCCTCCCTCTGTCTCTGTCTCTCTATCTCTCGCTCTCCCTCCCTCTGTCTCTCTCTCGCTCTCTATCTCTCGCTCTCCCTCCCTCTGTCTCTCTCTCTATCTCTCGCTCTCCCTCCCTCTGTCTCTCTCTCTCTCTATCTCTCGCTCTCCCTCCCTCTGTCTCTCTCTCTCTATCTCTCGCTCTCCCTCCCTCTGTCTCTCTCTCTCTATCTCTCGCTCTCCCTCCCTCTGTCTCTCTCTCTATCTCTCGCTCTCCCTCCCTCTGTCTCTCTCTCTATCCCTTCCTCTCCTTGCATGAGTGTTACCGGTATATCTCTCTCTCTGGGTAATGAATGGCTGCCCATTTATCTGAGTGTCAGCCGGAAGCCCTGAGGAGGTGTGTCTCTCCCAAATCAATATCTCATTAGTTTAAGAAGCCCTGCCTCTCTCTCCATGCCCCCTTCCTACTCTCTCTTTCCATTGCTTTCCTATACCCTTTCATCATTTACGCATCTCTTTATCATCCCTTTATCTTTCTTTCCCAGCGTTCTTTATCTTCACCCACTCCTATTTCCACCTCCTTTAATGTTTGCTCTTTCTCTCGTTCACTTTTTTGTCACACATAGTATCACATTCTTTGAAATGTTAGACTTACACTATCTCAAAGCAAATCCAAAAAGTGCAAGTGTTGCTGAGTGGTTGGTAATTTCCCAAAATATTCCATATGATCGGGTATGGTGTGCTATAATGTTTCTCAGAGAAAACTGTTGTGTTTTGCAATGGTGGGAATTGGAAAGAATGTTTGAGCCAGGGATGACCTCACAGGTAGAGTGGAGAGGAGCTGTAAACTCCTCTTAAAAGTTTAAACTTTAAAACAAATTTAGAGTTGTTCCCACAATTTTCATGCATCATTTTTTGGTTAAAAAGTGGTCAAATGTATTCTTTTGCACATAATATAGCTGTGGAAACAAACAGACTTACACATACTAATGAGCCTCGGAATGACTGAATCACACATATGTTAAATTGTTCACTTTTCTGACAAGTTTGGTTTTAATTAGTAATGTGATGCTGTAAAAAGGGGGGCAGTCTATGGTTCACACAGTCATTAACCATGTTGCTAGCTAGCTTAACAATATGTCCACTGAATATATATATTTATATTGTTTGTATGTTATACTATTTATAGGTTAGATGTTGTGTCTTTAGCCAAACAGCTACCGTGGTGCTAAAGTAGCAGCTAGCTGGCTCACACGCTAACAACTGTGACTATGCTCGGCACATGATTGGCTTAGGTTGCTGTATGGGCGGGACCTGGATACCGCGGCTCTAGCCCCCCCGATCACTCCTGCACAGACTCTGGCTCCAAATGACATCAAAAGTCCAAGCTGTCAGCACCCGGCTCAAGACACTTGGGACTTTGTCTCATAAATCTATCTTTTTAATATCTTTCATAAATGATGGGGAAAGCTATTCACTCGCTGCCATGTAGTCACACATGTGTGTCCAAGCAGGCACAGGCACAGGCACAGGCACAGGCACAGGCACAGGCACAGGCACAGGCACAGGCACAGGCACAGGCACAGGCACAGGCACAGGCACAGGCACAGGCACAGGCACAGGCACAGGCACAGGCACAGGCACAGGCACAGGCACAGGCACAGGCACAGGCACAGGCACAGGCACAGGCACAGGCACAGGCACAGGCGCGCGCACACACACACACACACACACACACACACACACACACACACACACACACACACACACACACACACACACACACACACACACACACACACACACACACACACACACACACACACACACACACACACACACACACACACACACACACACACACACACACACACACACACACACACACACACACACACACACACACACACACACACACACACACACACACACACACACACACACACACACACACACACACACACACACACACACACACACACACACACACACACACACACACACACACACACACACACACACACACACACACACACACACACACACACACACACACACACACACACACACACACACACACACGGCTTTGACATTTTACGACTTTTTCAAGTTTAATCTACTTCTTTATATTTGATGCTAGAAACTGAGATCAGACCTTCAAATATTCGTCATATTTCATACATTGTGGGTACTTTCAAAGTCAGCAATGTAGTTTAACATCAGCTTCTCAACATCCAGCATTCACACCGCAATATCTTCAGAATTTGCGTCCTCTAGCTGTATTACGTTACTGTACATATTCTGGTCACTACAAAAGCTCTTCAACTTGGAAAGACACACTGATGCTGTCAGTGTAAAAGTAGGTGAGGCAGCTAAAGTATAATTAATGTGCTATCTGAAAGCCCATTACTCCTGACTTCATCGCCCAACTCGGACATTCAAGTGGCACTTCCTGCTGAGACAGTGGTTCATCCAATAATCTAGACAGCAACACGGATTAACATTCCATTCATAAGAGACCGCAGTGGTGTGCCTTTTAGTCTCTACTTTCCTCGGTGCCGTTCTCATCATATATCCCTAAATCCTTGCTGAGTTTTTCTTCTGCTCCCATTTCCATCCACCTCTTCTCTTTCTATTCCTCTCCAGTCTTTTCCTCCGTCCCTCTGCAGCGATGCATCCACCAGCCATAACTCTTTATGAATGATTACAGCTACTTATAGCAGGCTCGCCGAGTGCCGACATAAAGCACTCAAAAGGGCTTTGTCAGAAGCCACAATAAAGAATGTATTGATAGTCCTTCTGCTTTAGAGGTTGATCCAGGCCACTCCAGGCTGAGAGAGATAGAGAGAGAGAGAGAGAAGTGAAAACAGATCCCCTGATGGCCAGGTACCATAAGCACTGATACTGTCACGGAAATGTAATCAGCATAACAGGTGTTATAGAAGGAAAAACAATGCTTATTAAAATAATATTGCTTTATTCTAGGCAAACTCTCACTACAACTCGCTATATTCCTGTCTGACTAAATACAACCTATCCAAGCGTCAACTGGTTCAGAATGCAGCAGCAAGACTGTTGACAAAATGATGCACATAACCCCCAACATTAGCTTCCTTACATTGGTGACCGACCTGTAATAAACAGAGTAGATTAGAGTAGATTTTTTAATTTCAATGGTTATTTTTAAAGCACGTATGGGATTGGCCCATATACTGTGTATAAGAAGTGGACGTAGTCATGGTGACGTCACCTTTTAGTTTGTGGACTGCTGTTTTGAAGCCTCGAGTTCAGCGATTCAGCCGTCGCCATGTTGTTTTTTTGCAGCCAATGAACGGAAGTTACCATATTTGGAATGAGGAGGAGTGATGTAGAGACGCCGTATACGGCTCCGGTAGCTGGATCTCTCAATCACAGTAGCCCCGCCCTAAAGCATCCTCCTCTCTATGGTCTGTTTGACTCTAAATGGACCATAACTTACTAAATGAACATCATGCTGTATTGAAGAAGACTTGAAACTAGAGATTGAGACCATAAACTCATGTTTACAATGTTTACTGAGGTAATAAATCAAGAGAGAAGTAGAGTCATTTTCTATAGACTTCTATACAATCGGACGTTTTTTTGAAACTAGAGGAGTCGCCCCCTGATGGTCAGTAGACAGAATGCAGGTTTTAAGACACTCCTGCATCGGCTTCACTCGAAAGAACCGGAGGTTGCCTCCTGGGTTGGCCCGAGTCTATATCTCTGACATGCAAACCAAAGTGAAGCCTGAGATCCTCCCTCAATGTCCCGTTAGTAGTTCCCAAATGGAGGTTAAAAACCAGAGGAGACCGAAGCCTTCTAGGTCAGCTCTTTTTCTTTGTTTAAATCTCTCTTGAAATGCATGGTTCCAGTTGCATTCTCTTGAACCGTTTTCATGTGTTTCTAGTACATGATCAGATCTCAATTCATGGCTTTTGGAGTATCTTTTTCACTTCATCATCACACGTGACACTGTAATGTTTCTGTAATGTCTTTAATTATATATCTCTTTTTCTGTGCCTTCCAAAATCAGCCATAGGAGTGTATCCTGGTTTCCACCTCAAAAGCTACATTTAGAGAACTGAATGATAAATCGGTGTCCTTTTTGCAGCTGTGCTGGAGCTCTTGATCGTATCACACAGTAGTCATTACCAAATGGAGTTTTCCTATTTGTCACGGAACTGTGGATGGTCAAATTACCTTTTTTTTCCTGAACACTACTTGTCCATGTTTGTTAAAGTGTAGCTTAACAACTCCTATCATAACTCATAACTAATTGAAAATATTGTTTTTACCTCTACTTCTCTGCTTGCTGAGTGATGTACGAGTGTACTCCCGGGTGTGTCAGTACACTGTGACATCACTGCTCGGTGTGTGTACAAGGCCTTGATGATGATATGAAACAGACTGTAAAGTGTGTTGTGGGCTGGTTTGCTTTTTCACTTCACAAACATAGTGTCTGGGTGATAGCTTGGTTTCTAAAAATATGTCTTTTGTCTTGCAATGGTAATTATTCACTTATTAAAACGTACATTCTGTACTTTCTGGAACCACAGCATTTCAGCAGATACAGCCCCCTGACTCTGTCCATATTTCTATTTAAAAAAACAAAACAAGGACTTTCTATCTGATCAGATTTAAAATGGAAGGAGTGCAAGATATATGTGTGTGATTTGGTTGTTTGAATGAGTGTTATTCGGCGCA
>JAVDOI010000015.1:16755192-16902692 GCA_032191485.1 Leptoclinus maculatus
TTAACTTTTTTCTGGCAGCTAAAGTTTGGATAGCTTGCTTAGTGCACAAACTTGCCAGCTCAGTGGCAGCTTTATTGGCCTCCCCTGTTATGCCCTCACTATGGAGAAGTACAATGACATCCCAAGGTTCTAATCGCACCCCATATCCCATCAAATGTCACTTAAGTAAGGGACAAGCACCTGATCCCTCTTGGTGGCCCTGCAGTTGAGCCTCGTTTGCCATCTGGTAAACCACATGAATATACCTAGATCAGCAAGATGAGTCATTTACACCATGGAGGGAGGAGTGCCGCCTGGAAATTGGTGGAATCAACTTAGGTTCTGTTGTTTCTATTCTTGACATCTTCTGGCAAATTAAAGGTAATCAAGGGACGATTGTGGTCATGCAGAATGATCCAAAAAGTACACAGAAGCGTCTGTAAAATATCCAGAGGAGAGAGAGAGAGTCAGGGAGGGATCAGCAGCCAGCATCACCCGGCAGCGTGTACACATCTGAAAATAAAAAGGCCCATTACTCCCAGTGAAGGAGCTCCCAATTAAACAAGATTAAACCTAGGAGATTACTGCTGGTGAGGAAGCTGGGTTTCCAACATTAGCAGCTGACATCCTCTCAGCTCAGCTCTCCTCATTACCGCATAAAACAGGCTTTGTGTCTTCCCCACCGCCAACCACGCAACCATCAGGAACTCTCACAGCGTTTCTTCCCTCCAAACCACAAAGCAAACAGTGACGCCCCTGCTACAACATAACAACTATCCATCCCTGAACACACAGCAAATGGCTTTCTCCCTTCATCCCAGAGCAGGAGGGATTTTGCGTATGACATGATGGATTTTTATGATGCAGCTTTACATTCTTGTCACTTTTTACGGCTTCTTACATTTTCCTAAATCAACACAAATTGGAAGTAAAGCATTGTGGTCTTTGTGATTATTCATGCATGCTTTTGTTGTTTGTGGCGGTGTATTTGTTTTTTCTGCGTCGTCTCTTATTTTGGAGGCTTTACAGTTAGTCGTTTTTCATTTTTACGTCCCTCCCATCAGCAATCTCCCTCCACATTTATTCATGTTTCCCTTCTTGGATCTTTTCATATCCACATATATTCCTTTATCTCGTTCTTCTCGTTTCTACTTCTTTCTAGCGTATATTTCCTGTCACTGGTCTCATGGTACAGCCCGCGGGTTGAGCTTGCTTCCTTTCTTCCTTAATGTCCTTTTTCCTTTCCCCACGCCTTTTTCCTTTCTGTTAGTGCCGGTGATAGTCTCATAGCCGCACTTGCAGCTATTCATCAGTGACTGTGTGTTTAACAGGCCTATCTCCTTTGTGCGCTGGCATTTGGGAGCTCTCATTAACATTTGCTACATGTGGTTCAGTAAAGGTGGTGCTGAGATACGTCTATGCGCTGCAACCATTCATTTCGTCCCACCAGGGGAATTTGCAGGGCTTTGGTTCACAAACACCTGCTGGGAGAACTGCTGCAAAGACCTGCTGGGATGGTAGTGAGACGAAGAGGGTGTACGGGGTCTGACTTGAGGGGGAAATATGGGATTCTGGCTAAGAGAAGTCGGTTAGCACATGATCCACTGATCCACCAGGTCAATCTCTTTTCTACCACTCGTTGTTTATATTTGCGTCTGAAAACCACTCCCCATGGATTCATGTTACGTATAACACAACATCTCTTCTCTTCTCTTGTTATTATATCTGGTCTGGTACATTTGATTTTTAGCGAGCCATCGCTGACACACTGGACGGACACAGATCATTTGAACTGGATCATAGTTTGTTGTCTGCTGTCAGTAGCTCCAGTCACAACTCAGACTTCATCCAAACTTCCCATATACCTCTCGTGCACAAAGCTGCTTTGGTACCACGAAACAATCAGACTCAGCTTTGCTTTGCTGCTCAATGTCACTGTCACTTGAGGTAATGCTTTCAGATTGTTTGTGTCTCAAACTGCCCACCAACCTACACAGCACTTTAACTGTGTCTTTGCAGAGGATATTTTAAAGCACGGCTTGTGTGGATGGAATTATTCTTGAGAAGGAAGGAGTAAAATGACAATTTAGACAAATAGCTGTGTATGTGTGGACTAGTGAGTCAGACTTTAGCTTCATCAAATGAACTACATGATGAAATGAACTATCGACAGGGACTCGTGAAGGCATGCATGTGTGTTTTTATATTCACACAAAGAATGCTTGTGAGCAGATAAATAACTAGTAATCTGTAACTGATCTGACTGGTGAGCGTTTTACTAGTTCACTAAGTCATTCTGTTGCCTCAACATTTGAGATAACAACACCACCACAAGTGTGTCCTACAGACGGTCAGAGGAGACATAAGGATTGTCAGTAAAACAGATCTTACATTTTGTATTTCTTACGATGTAATTACTAAAGTCTTGTTGCTGTTTGACTTTACTTAGCTCAAGAAACACATAAACATGATATTGACTACAAAGCAGAGAAGTGCCAAAGGCAATTTCACAATGATTGGGTAGGTTTTGAAAAGACGTGTTCCTCGTTATTAGGATGCAGGATACGATTTTTCAATAATAATAATGCTATGGAATGTGATGCATGCTGCTATGGCTTTATACAGCATGCAACCTGAGAGGGGGGGGGGGGTATGTGAGTGAAATATTAGGTTGTACTCCCAGGTGGAGCAAGAATGATTAAATAGGGAACATTTCCCCATACGGCATCTCTTCAATCATAATATACATTTCTGCATTAGCGCACCTCAACCATTGTTAGAGGCAGTCACAGGTGAGCCACAACAGCTCCACCTGGAACATTTACTACTAAAGATGCATGTCCTGTTGTAGCCACACTTGTCCCTGCTAATTCAAATAGCTTTCCTGAAACAAGACCAGTTTATATTTCTTTTTTTCAGCAAGATTGAATTTGCTCCTGTTTCATGGCTCTAGTGTAGAGCCCACTGGGCCGGTTGCTCGGCCTCCGGTATCTCTGCTTCCTTGGGTCCTCAGCAATGCACACGCCAAGAGTCTATCGGATGACGAAATGAACCGACAGACAGAATGACGTCGAAAGACGAAGGACACACAGACGGACAGAGATTCCTTCTATTTTTGGAAGACGAGTGCGATGCCATTCAAAAGGTGCCTGTTTAGAACAGGCCCATTGCTTGGCCTGTGGTGGCCTGTGGTGGCCTGTGGTGGCCTGTGGTGGCCTGTGGTGGCCTGTGGTGGCCTGTGGTGTCGCTGGTTGCAGCTTTCTTGAGAACCGCTCATGCAAACAACTTAACCCTCAACAGCGCTCTGCCTTGGGTCCTGAGCAATACACCTACCATGACATGTGCCAGACTATGCGTGATTTGGGTGAAGGCAATCAAGCTCTATCCCGCATGCTGTTTGTCGGTGTAAAAGTTAATAATGCAGCGAGCGACAGAGTGTGAGCTCTACCTAGGACGCCATTCGTCGGTGTAGCGGTTAATATTGTAATAAGCGACAGAGAGAGAGCTGTCCCCAGAATGTCGTCAGGCAGTGTAACGGTTCAAATTGTAGTGAGTGATGGAGAGCGAGCTGTTCCCAACATGTCATTTTTGCAGTGTAGCAAATATTATTGAGGCGAGCGACAGAGAGCGCGCTGTACCTAGAATGCCGTTGGCGGTGTAACGGTTAAAGTTGTAGCGAGCGACGGAGAGCGAGCTGTACCCAGCATGCTGTTCGGCGGTGTAACAGTTAATAGGGGTCTCCTGCAATAATTTACATTACTTAGCGTCTACATAACGCACTAATGAATATGTCCCGTAGATCTCAGGAGCTCACACTCGACATTGCACTTCTTTGGGTCCTCAGCAAAACACCCGCCAAGTGTGAAGCGGATCAGATGAACGGCTGAATGAAGGACAGAGAGACAGACCTCCTCTAGTTCAGTATGATAATGAATGCTTTGCTTGCTCCATTAATCTGTCATTAATCAGTGCACTCTGAACCGCCCCCGCCAATTGTGTTTTGGACAATTCGTCAGTCTTGCTCCTATATATCTGTAATATGTAGCTTTGTCTTTCTCTCAACCTCACACAAATAATGGCAAAATAATGATCAATTGCTCATTATTTTGTTTCTATATGTTGAAACCCAGACCTTTCTATATTATATACATGTTGTGTCTGTGGAATGAACATTTGTAATGCTTTATAAACACACAGATATCTGATATCTATCAGTGTTTACCCCATTACCAAAATGACAAGTCCTTGCAGGGATCATTCATTGGTAAATGTTTGAGCACACAAACTGCATGATATCTATCATATTAGAAAATGAGCAACACCTGTGTTTAATAGAAGTGGCTGGTTTAATATCTAATAATCCGTCTCCCACACAAACACACTCGGGACACATGGCAGTGAGAAGAGGGGTGATCATGTTACTCCTTCGTCCACTTTCCTGAAAAGGAGAATCAATTTCCTCTTTGGTTGTAGTGTCTCTCTTTCTCTCTCACCCTCTTTTACACACACACACACACACACACACACACACACACACACACACACACACACACACACACACACACACACACACACACACAGCGGTCTACCAACAGTCACTTCAAACTGCTTCGTTTTTCCTTCCTTCACTTCTTTCCCTTATCCCTCCGTCCTACTTGTTTTTCATCCCCACAACCCCTCCTTCCCATCTCCTCCCTTCCCCCCTCCTCAAATGTTCCCCACCCACCCTTTATTCACTCTTCATTTAATAATTTCCCATAAATGTGGCTACAACCGATTTGCCACTAATCTCCACAAAATCCCATTTTCAAGTTTGTTGTACTCTGATTTCCCTCTCTCTCTCTCTCTCTCTCTCTCTCTCTCTCCTTTCCTCCATCTCTTCTTCTCTGGCTCAGTGTGATGGGACACAGGAGGCTGCTGTAATTTGATTGGAGGTATTAAAGTTGATTTGATTAAGCTTGGGCCAAATTACTGGCTGCTTAATGGAATCAGGCCCAGTCACCTGCCACGGGCCCCTAGTCGAGGTGCTCAGCCCTGACACACACACACACACACACACACACACACACACACACATCACAGATTCATTCACACACGTTTGAATTGATCCACTTCCTCAAGCCGATCACATTCTAGCAGTTGATCAGACAAAGGGGCGACGCTGTAAACGTTGGTGGGTCATGACATCACACCCCTCCACGCCACAGAGATATCTGACATCATGTCCTGTGGCCGTGACGGTCAGTTCGAATAACTGTGTTCAATACCCCCCGACTCAGCACCCTAAACATGTTATTCATCCTCCTGCAATTCATTAGAGGCAGCAGCAACAACAGGCGAGGAGGCGCTTTTAATTACTCTGATGACAGATGAGGCGTTTACAGAGTGCAGACACTGTGATAACTAGTGTTAGACCACCACATCCAGCTGTTATTAGATTTCACAAATCACATTTCTGCCGAACTCTTTATTATTATTATAATTAATATTTTCACCAGCAGCGACAGCGTGTGGCTGGTGTTGTTTCTACCGTGTGTGTCTGTGTGTGTGTCATCATACTACTCAGCTGAAGGAGATTTTGAGTGTTTATATTGCAGCATGTGTGTGTTTGAGGTCACGCCCAACGGGTGGTGCTTTAATAAGAGAATACAAAAGCTTTCTGTAAATGTGTTGCTCTTCACGAAGGCCCCCGCCAACTGTCCTGGCTCCTGGGTGCCACGAGTCCAAAATATATTAAGCACAACTACTACATACCACTACCACCCCCATATGTTTGGTTCTCCAAAAGAGCAATGATACACAAATAAGAGTAAACACAAGAAAACATGTGCCAGAAGCACCGCGAGTCTCCAGGCGCTCAAATGAGCAACACATGAAATGGCAGCTTCAATCCAAATGTCCTGCTAGGGCCCCAAATGTATATTGAGTTGAGTTGGAGCAGTCAGTTATTGTCTGTGTTTGCATGTTTTCATTTTTCTCTGTGGAATTATGCCGATGTGAAAAGGAAAGTACTACGTAGAGTAATATTTGTAAGTGTTTGTTATAGAGTGAATACAGTTAGAATGTCTTTAATCCAGACGAGCAGCACTATATGTGTGTGTGTGTGTGTGTGTGTGTGTGTCGAAGGGTCAATGCATCTGCTGCGGACATTTGGTTTATATTTCTTAAATGATGTGTTTATATCTGCTATTGCTCCGAGTCGAGATGAAAAGTACACTAAACATTCTGCTGACAACTAATTATCCGTTTGCTATTGTTTGCTGAATGAACTCCTCATCACGGTGAATGGATTCATCGCTGCTTCATACTCTGCTCTCTTTTCTGCTCTCTCATGTTCTCTCTGCTGTAGCCCAATTCATCCTGTTCTTTTCTTTTCAATGAAAGAAATGTTCACATTTTAACAAAGAAACTAAACATACATCAGCACTTATAGAAATGAAACCAAACCTCTCTCTCTCTCACACACACACACACACATACACACACACACACACACACACACGCACACACACACACACACACACACACACACACACACACACACACACACACACACACATCCCAACCAGTGGAAGGATTAGAGCTATATTTCAGATTAATGCTAACCATTTAAGAGATGCTCACATACACACAGTTGCTGCCATCCTGTGCTCGCTGCATGCATTTTTAATCAAAATAGGCCTCTCTCCACCATTAACCAATCCCCTGCCCCGAGTCGCTTGTCCGACGAACATCAACCAGCGCCGCTGTCGCGACTGCTGTTTGGCTACATGAGGAGTTTTCATTTTTCATTTTTCCATCCTTTTACTTCTTTTCCTTTAGCTGTGTCTTGGGAATACAACCCTGCGACTATGTGTGTGTGTGTGTGTGTATGGATATTGCATATCTGATGACAGTGCTGCAGCAGCAGCACCAGATGTGATTTCGTATCATGTGAGCGATATGGGCTGAGCTGTGGTCACTGATGGGCTGGATGAAATATTATTTTGCTTTAATAACACAGTTTTATTATCTGGTGTCACTGTGATTGCAGATGCATCATCAACAGTGATCAGAGGCTCTCTGATAGGCAAGGCCATTTGGATTTCCATCCAGACAAATAGGGAAGTTGTTTTTAGTTGTAGCGTGTTGTAAGCTGCTCTGACAGAGGCCTGTTAACCCCCAGCAGCGTATTGCTCTTCTTCAGGTCTCTTTTCCTTTGCGGTGAAAATCAATTGGACTTATGAATCTCCTTTGATGAAAGAGAGACAGAACTGTGTAATATATCTGGTCATGTAAACCCTCCAGTGACAGCAAGTTCAATAAACAAAACACACTTCATGGAGAAATCCTTAAATGCAAAGAAGAACATCTCAGGCTGTTCTTCAGTGAATGGAGTTGTCTCAGGTGTCGTCATGTGATCTCAGTGACAAGACAAAACATGACAATGAAATATTATTGTCACTCCAATAAGTGCGTAATAGATATTGCTCATCGTGCATTGTGATTTGGACACAATGTGTCGACTAATCCATAAGTTGCTTGACAGACAATGAATTGCATGTTTGGCAAACTAGCAAACATTTCCATCTCCTGGAATGTGATGATTTACTGTTTCTTTGCTGAATTGTAAACTGACCAGTGAGTTTATAACAAGACATCCAAAGATGTCATCCTGCTGGAGGCTCGAGGGAGTTTAAGAGTAGACCGACCAAACTAATCCTGATTCAGAACTATAAATGTAGTCTACACTCCGTTGGCAGTTTATTAGGTACACCTAGATTCAACTGATGTAGCTTGATTCATTTTAGAGGATGTGGTTTGTGGTGCTGGTTGAATAGGTTGAGTTAAGGTATCGCCTTGTCAAATAATCAAACACAGTATTAACATATTACCCAGAAGTCATCATTGCATGTCTGTCTAAGACAAAACAAATTACCAAAGAAAATAAGAAAATATACATTTAATTGAATAACATTTTTTTTTAATAATTTATTTAGTTTTTTACTTTATGTAAAATACTCATGATTCTGTTATCGCTAATGACTATTTCATCAGAAAAAGAACATGATGCTTTTTTAAAGGCATGCATAGCAAATGGCCCTATTGTTAATTAAATCCTTTGAACGCTGACTGACTCGGTGCCACGGCACTTCCTGCACCGTCTATATTCACGCCCCTGAATGTTCTACTGCAGCTCACCAACACATTGAAGAGCTTTCTCTATCTGATGACATGTAGCGGTGGGTTAACACCTCGGACTCTTAACATGTGAATCCTGTCTGTTTTCCATCTCTGCCTGTGTGGTTTTGTTTCAAACAACCTGTGTTTGGCGTTAAAGGGTCTTTGATGGCTAACGTTTTCTCTCTCTCTCTTTGTTCTCTGCTTGTCTAACAGGGTGGCACAAAGGTCCCTTCTCTCCTACCAGTTGGCTGTACATGGAGACCCCCAGCTGGGCAGGTCAGTGTGTGTGTGTGTGTGTGTGTGTGTGTGTGTGTGTGTGCACCTCTCTATTTCACACGACAGGACAACATCTGTACGTTCCCACATCCAGTGGGTTTACTGGTACATGTGCTCAGACATCTACAGCACAGGTGTGTGTGTGTGCGAATGTGTGTGTGTGTGTGTGTGTGTGTGTGTGTTCAGTGGGCTGTCTTTGTGAGTGTGCGCACGGAGGGAGAATGTGCTGACTGCAGTGCTTTGGTTCTGGGCATGCCCATTAGAAGTGGCTATAAATCCTGAGCGCAGTGCTCTCACTGTGTCAGCAGTCCAGCCAATGAATGGATATTAAACGCCACAAAAAAGCCTCTTTAATTCTGCCTGCCTCTACCACACCGCTGCACACTCTCTCGCTCTTTCTCTTTATCTATCTACGTATCTATCTATCTATCCATCCATCCATCCACCTTTCTCTTCTTTTCTCTTCTCTTCCATCCCTCTTTGCTCCTTCCCCACTCACCCTTCCTCTGTAACAATGAAATAAAAGAAGAAAAGGGTCCATCAGCCCCAACCAGGTCTGTTGGGGTGAAAACGTCCACAGTTAAGACCCTTGTATCTATTATTCAGCACCTGGATTGATGGAATATTATTTACAGCTGGTCATATTGGCCTTTCTATCTGAAGCGTAGGCCTGTACATGTTCCTTCTCACTGTGTTTATGTCATAGATCAGAAGAAGGTTGGATTGAGAAAGGCTACAAGGTGATTGAAGGGGAGGAAGGATGAGAGAATGATTTTGCAGATGAAGATGAAGACGACGTAGAAGCAGTTGTTAATCATCCCGAGACGTTATGAAAGCAGAATACCCAAACGTCTGCTGTCAAAATGTTAATTGTTTGGCTGAGCCCAAGCCATGTGTTGGATGAACTGGTAGCTTTTGGATCTTAAACACAAAGTGTTTTGCCGTTATGTTTCCCAGTTTCCACTGCGTGCATGGTGTGTTTTAGTGCGGACTCGTAAATGCTGGCTGTAAACGCTCAGTCCTAATGTTACCCTGCACACTCCCTGCAACTCAGCGCTCGCTTCCAAACCTCCATGCAGCTTGATCATAAAAAATGTATTATTATTTCGATTAAATTTTGAGGTTCTGAAGCGTGACCCTGGCTGTAGGTGTGGCCATCTGTCCTACCGGCACATCAATACCAATCTAATAGCAGGAGAAAAGATCAATCACAACCAGCTTAGATATGTGGAAATATACACAGTCCATGTGGTTCCTCTGCAGCCTCTGCACCACTCCATGTGTTAAGTCCATCGCATGTGTGCCTCTGAGGGCTTGGCATTGGGTTCAGTGCATTTTGGCTTTACCAGAACGTACTACACAGAAAAAAAGGATGAATATTTGGAAGCTGTATTGTAGATTTATTATATACGTAAATGTATTAAATTATTATTAGAAGAGACGTGTTAGAGAAAACACCACAGCATGCTTCTGAAACATTCTATAGTACAAATCAGTTTAATCAACGTATGCCATGAAGGAGTGACAGGAAATTATAATACACATCATAGGATGGAGTGCACACACACACACACACGAGCAGTTCCTCCACCCTCTTCATAATATCAATTACAGCTTGGCCTGGTTTAGCCTCTATCAGTGTTCGTCAACAGGCCTCCAGGCCCAATCAAGGCTCTGCAGCCCAATCACACTGACATGGGAGCTAATTGGAAAGTTGCGTGAGGTTCTTTGTTGGAGAGAGTTGGTTCCTTTGAAGCTTCATGATGAGATGTGTGTTGATAATATGGTAGAAGAGCTGTTTGGGTAAAAATTGTGTTTGATGTGTACTGATACATGGGGTCGATATTGGCCTTTTATTGCACTCCGGTATCATCTAGTTATCATTCATTGTTGCTTTTATACAGCCTTGGTTTTATTTGATTTAATCATAGATTAGTCCATCATTTCTTCCAAATTATTATTATTATTATTATAATTTTTTTAAATATCCCCACCCTTTGGTGGCCACAGTTTTTGCCCTAGGAGGCTGGAATTTGGCATGGAGGTTAAGTGTGTGTGTGTGTGTGTGTGTGTGTGTGTTTGGAGGTGTGTGTTGGTGTTTATGCCAATTGTTAAAAAAAAGGCTGTGGCAGTGAGAGTGGCCTATATCAAAAAAGGTGCATAACTTCTAAACGGACTCACGAACCATGTCCTGAACCATTTGTCATACACGTGTGTACGTGGTCCCAGCTATTGCAAATGTCTGCTTGTTTTGTGTTGTCACATCCACACTGTCACCCACAGCTTTGTGAGTCTTTAGTGCATACCAACAAAAACCCTTCAGACAGCTGTGAATCAAGTCCAAACACCAAATGAACCAAAGCACTGTTTTGGTTGGAAATTCTATCTCTGTAGTCATTAAAGGAATAATCGGTGTGAATGATGATCGAAACCGACAGTGTCTAAGCCTACTAACATTAGCTAGCAGGTTGAAGTTCACCAGTACTGCTGTCACTGTATCCTGCTTGTATGTTCAAAGTCCAGAGGTTAATTCATACATTGAATAGAAAACAGCTCTGGTCACTGACGAAAACAGGGTAATTGTTTCCTCATCCTCCCCTATTGATTAACTATGTACCCTTTCTATCTAAAACCTTCCGCTCTGTGGTTAGTGTACATCTCTAGCACCCTGTATGGCTTCATGAAATTTGTCCTCTCAAAATTATACAATTAATTTTACGGTGTCTTGCTGCCCAGAGGTTAATGGAAGCTCTTGTTGTTCCTCTTGTTGCAACATTAATCTCACTCCTACACTATTATTTTACATTTGTCACATATTTGCCATCAGTCAGAAGCAGATGGAACAGTTCTTGACAGGCGGTCAGGATTCCTGTATGTTCCCTCAGCCCCATGTCCCTTCAGCATTATCCTTTGCTCATGTTAAATTACGTCAACAACTTTTTGAGATATTTTGCTAGGGCTGATGCAACATAGGGATGAGGGAACATACGGCTGAAGGAACATAGGGATGAGGGAACATACGGCTAATGGAACAGAGGGCTGAGGGAACATACGGCTGAAGGAACATACGGCTGAAGGAACATAGGGATGAGGGAACATATGGCTAATGGAACATAGGGCTGAGGGAACATAGAGCTGAGGGAACATAGAGCTGAAGGAACATAGGGCTGAGGGAACATGGGCCTGAAGGAACATAGGACTGAGGGAACATAGAGCTGAAGGAACATAGGGCTGAGGGAACATAGAGCTGAAGGAACATAGGGCTGAGGGAACATACTGCTGAAGGATCATAGGGGTGAGGGAACATAGAGCTGAAGGAACATAGGGCTGAGGGAACATGGGCCTGAAGGAACATAGGACTGAGGGAACATACTGCTGAAGGATCATAGGGGTGAGGGAACATAGAGCTGAAGGAAGATAGAGTAGAAGGACCAGAGGGCTGAGGGGAAATATGGTTGAAGGAATATAGACATGCTCCCTTCTACAGTATATAATTGGAAGGGACTAAGCATGGACTAAGACAAGACAGTGGCTTGATCCAATCAGAGAGACATTCACCACGATGAGTATTGACTGATCTCTGGACACACAAACTAATATCAAACTGTATCTGTGACTCTGATTGCTCCGGGCTGATTGATCCATGCTGATTAGTGGAATTCGACCCCATAGACATTTGTTAATGTTAGTGAAGCTGTAAGAGTTTTTTCCCTCCTCATTAAAAATGAAAGCTTGGCCTTAATGGTGATAGCACAAAGCAACCGGCGAGCTGTTAAAGCCAGCCTTACATTATTAACACAGATAAACACTAGCATCTGGGCTAAAGAGGAAAGATCTCTGTGGTGGTGATTTAACAGACACACTCACACAAAAACATACGGACACATATCTTCAGTTCACTCCCAGATGTGATGTATGTGTAAAAACTCATCGGCACAAAAGAGTGAAAAAGGCTCAATAGACACAAACAGTGATCAGTGTGGATTAATGGGCTTCCGGGGTGAAGACACAAACACACAGACATAGAGGGCTCAGGAGTGTAAATGATGAAGGTTCTCTTTGTATTTGTTAAAGTGATGTCCAGTGTCTCTGAGCTGCTTTTAACACTCCCAGAAAGGCCATTACAATTAAAGGAGCGCTGGCCAGAGCGACGGGAAATGGAGAAGAGTGTGATGAGAGTAAAAGAGGGATGTCAGCACAAAGAGTGGCAGAGATGCTTTTAGCCTCTCTCCACAGGAGTAATGTCCAATTACTGCTCCGTTTGAGGCCGCCGCCTCACACTGTCATCACCACCCAAGCACCAGGTTATAGCCCTCTGCAATAGGCCAATTGTCAGCTACCATGGATCACAATCAGCCAGCAAGTCCTCCGGGCCATCCGGAGAAGACGGGCGTTTCACATTGAATATTCATGTTGTTTTACTGGTCATAATAGGCTGGAGAACCCTCCGTGCTTTCAACAGCACAGCCAGACAAGCTAAGCGCTGTTATTCGACGCTCCATATCATATCTTTGTGAATGCTTTGCTTCGGTTCAGTTCTATATTTGTCTCTCCTGAGTTTACAGGCATTAAAAGAAAATATGATGTGTGTAGATGTGTTGCTGTTTTCATCTTGTCTGACTCTGACCAGCAGGTGGTACCAGATATTTAACTTTCTTGTCTTTGTCCTTTTCTCTCTTTCATTGCACCACTCTCTCACACTTTGAAGGGTATCACTGTTGCAAAATTGTTGAAAAATGCTGCGTTGAAACATGTCAGAGCAGTGACTCCTTGTTTCTAGCGCTGTTGACTGAAATGACTGTGGACTGCTTGACGTTCACTTTGGCTGTGAGGGATCTTTGCCTCCAGTCTCTTCCTCTTCTTTCCACAGAAAGAATCAGAGTAAAGGAACAAAAAAGAACACTTTTTCACATGTCACACATTACAATCTCTACAAGATTGACATCATTTCATTTTTTTTTTAGTAATTCTCACTTGACCTCAGATTGAAAAGGAAGAACAACGTACAGCAGTAGCTGTGTGTGTAATATGTATTGTTGGTGCATGGTTTATCCTCAGCAGTCTCTTTAGGATTCTTTGTATGAGTAAGCAGCTTCAAGAACAATACATTTTTCTTTTTGGTTTTAATGTTTTAGTCATCAAGTTAATAGCAGAGATCTTGGGATGCTGTGACATCACTGGAATGTAGTCCAGCACACTAAGCACTGCAGGTCCAGGGTCAACAGGGATGTTCCCTATTATAATCCTGAGATTTGAATTTGAGGATTAAAAAAGCAAATGTCTCACATGGGATCAGATAGTTTGCAGCATTGAACCTTTACAAATGAGTGTGTATTTGTTCATGGGTGAAACAATAATAATTCTCTTTGTAAAACTAGAAACTCAAAATATTTTGTGTTTGTTGATATTTTGATAATGTAAGACACAATTTTGCTTATTTCTTTTTCCAAATCTGATATACTTCAACAAATAAATACACAAAATCAAGCCATCAGTCATTTGACAGCATGTCTAGGGGCTTCTAGCATTACATTTCTCACTTCATTATGCACTGACACACACTCACTCCAACCTGCATGCCGAACATGCAGCTTTTCAGTCCATGGCAGCAACATGCTGAGGCTGCTCGTTAGAGTCAGTTCTCACCTGTTTAATGATGAGCAGCAGGATGGGGTCATAAATGTGTGTGTGTGTGTGTGCGGGGGGGGGGGGGGTGGGGGGGGTGGGGGGGGGGGGCATTTACCTTCATGCATACAAGCACCCAAACCTACAATTGTGCTGACAGTCTAATCATTAAATGAGTGAAAGGGCATGTTTGCAAGCACAGTCATTTCATGATGACACACACACACACACACACACGCACACACACACACACACACACACACACACGCACACACACACGCACACACACACACACATTCTAATTCAGATTCCATTACAATAGTAGAATTATCATAATCATTTACTTAAAAGATTATTACAATGAAAATGTTCAACAGCTGCTGTCACATCTTCAGGTCGGATACTTCCACCCCCTCCTTCTTCTAAAACTTGTTCCTGCCCAACCTCCCTCTCTCTCTCTTTTCTTCCTGTGTCTCTCTCTCTTTTTATTCTCTCATTCATCATGTTGACAACAGCACGGGTACTTTTGTGAAATGGAGAAAAATGTTTAAGTCAGCTTTTCTCTGTGTCTCTCTCTCTCTCCCTCCCTTATCCCTCTTGGCCATCTAGATATGTGTATGCTGCTGTACGCATGTGTTTGTGTGTGTGTGTACGGGCGTGCGTGTGTGTGTGTGTGTGTGTGTGTGTGAGGAGGGAAGACGGGAATAATTTCTGCTCTGTGGAAAGCACTTTAAATATGAGGACTCAAATGGGATTTGGCTGCAGAGGCAGAGTTGCCAGTTGTTAGTGAATTGACTCCTATTTGTTGCCTTAAACTTCATATATAGCTTCCTACAGAAGCAATTTTGCCTATGCTGTCATTCCACAACTCATATAACTGGGAAAAAAAAACAGAATAAGGCAGGACGTTAAAAAATCCTTTGTCACAAACACACACACACACGCACACACACACACACACACACACACACACACACACACACACACACACACACACACGCAGTGTATACAAATAAAAAGAAAGCGTGTTCTTCATCTCCCGATATGTCACATCCACTTAGCCATGATTTGGTGTGAATGCAGCTCCTGTCTTTGGGGAAGATGTGTGTCTGTGTGTGTGTAAGTGTAGGTGTGTGTGTGTGTGTGTGTCATTTAGGTGCCCATATTGCTATTTCCTACCTCTCTAATACCAATAAGTGAAATACAACCTCTGCTTAAAATAAACCACTGCTCTCCATTCGGTGTGTGTGTGTGTGTGTGTGTGTGTGTGTGTGTGTGTGTGTGTGTGTGTGTGTGTGTGTGTGGGGGTTCACGTATGCAGACTCAAACATGAATTCCTTAGGGAGTGAACGTATGTTATAATATGACTTTAATCAAAATAGCATCTTCTGTCTCATAAATGCAGAGCTTTAGTTAGGCAGGGTTGTGTCGTGGCATTAAGATTTAATCAGCTCTTCTCTGATTGGCTGAGATCTAACAGGGGCTGTCATTAATGAGACATCCTCTATTAGCTCTTGATCTGGAATGGCTATGAGCTGCTTCTCTCAGTGTTGGTGTGGTTCTGTACGTTCTTTTTGTGTGTTGCTCACACGTAAAATGGTGTCGGCATGTTCTCCTGAATTGGTGTCCTTTAGTTTGATTCATGAGCATAAAACATTTGATTTGCAGCAAAACATTGAATACAATTTGAAAATGGAAGAAAAGGCAAAGGTATCTCATAGCTCGTGGTCAGTCTACCTTGGACTCTAGTGGCCATGTGAAATATGACTCGTATCTGTCAGGAGCAACGGCAGTCCTGTGACATTGGTACAGAGGTTCAAAAGGCAATCAGAAACAACTTCTTTCATTTAGTGGAGGTGATTTATGTAGAGCAAATGGTCAGTGCTGGTTAATTACAGCTCAGACTTCACAACATCTGCCACAGTTTGCATCTACCAGAAACATTCGATGGTGCGAGACAAAACCCCAGTTTAATCACATTCAAGACACAGTCGTCATGAGCTGTCCCACATGGACGGACACTAAACTAGACGTTCCTGCAGTACCTTGGAGAGTCTGAGACTGGAGGGGAGCAGAATCCAGTGAGAACGTCACAGAGGAACACACACACATGCTGCGGCCTATCGTGTGTTTTCGTTGGATATTTCAAGCATTCCCATCACAGGGTCTTTCCAAGTGTAATAATCGTGTAATGACCTCGTCTGAGAGCGCTTGTGTAGGCTGCACATCCACATATCAACATGGCAGCAATCAGAAGTCGCTTTCAGATAGCAAACGGTTGCAGTCACCGGCATTGTTTTTCTAATAAACATAATCAGTGGCAGCAGCAAGGAGAGAGAGGGTTGATCAGGGTGAACTTCTCTCTACTCGCTTCCAACCACCATGCGACCATGACAACTACAGAGCCCATAGCGAGAAAAACAACGTTTCCCCTGAGTTGTTCACCTCTTCACCTGATTATCCAGTCGGAGTCGACAGTTCATGACATTAGTTAGCTAAACTGGCAATAACGTGTGTGTCATATTGCTAACTATCCAATATATTTGAAGTTACAACCCGTTCTGGGAAGCTGATGCTGATACTGGAGGTGGACAGCAGCAGTCTGGAGTGTATGGTTGGGGTTGGCAGTAGGATTGGATGTAGCTGGTACAGTAGGTGCTGCAGCAGAGTGGTGTCTTGCTGCCACCCTGCATGTGTGTGATTTCATTTCTTCCTGTGAGTCGTGTGTATGGTTGATGATTTTTGAAGCATCTTCACATGCAGGCCTGTCTGAGTTCTGTGTGAGTCTACAGTCACAGCCTCACTTCACCTGAAAGTATGTGTGTGTCTTCATCTTTTACAATTGTGTTGCCATCTTACGTCTGTACTCGAAAATGTAAATACTGTGTGTGTGTGTGTGTGTGTGTGAAGGCTACACTGATTCGGCCTTCCGTCTCCTCCCCAGACATGTTGATAAGGCTTTGTTGGGACTCACTAATCTTCATTAAAGATTGAAGTGAAATTGGAGGAAAAACTTAGTGGAGGGAAGACAACAATAAAATGTAAACCCGCGAGATAAGGCCCTATCTGTGACTCCCACCTGTCGGCTCAGTTCTGGTCCACTCGGACGACGTTGTCTGCTTTGAGCCGGGGGAGAGGCACTGTGGGAGGATGGGTTGAAATGGACCGCCTCTTATGTCTGGCTGCCCTGACAGCGGTGGGCAGCCCTCGAGCCATGCCAGCCAGGCCACTGCCACCACCGTTACCTTTTAATCATGCCTCGTCCACCGGCTCCATGTGGAAGTCCCAGTGTTGCAGCGCGAGAGGAAGAGTGCTTTAATAAATGTCAGGCCGGATCCTTATCGACGCCTGCGTGGTTCTGCTGCTTCATCACTTACACTGTAGCCTCAACTGTACTCTGCTGCAGTGTGTGTGTGTGTGTAGAGGCACACACTTTTTTATTTCCACTATGTGTGCTCTGCTCTCTTCCCACTCTAGATACAAATGTCCACTAGCAATGATTTAGTCATTGAGTTTAATTAAGATGACGTGGGGGGGGGGGGGGGGGGGGGCTGCCAGGATAACTGCAGACACGCAAGAGATAATGTGCATATTAATGTTTAGAATAAACACTGACAAATGTAGTATCAGATGTTGCGTCGTTGAATATGAAACATTACAACAGATATAATCCATGTGATCAAGTATGGATGGATGTGAAACACATTCAGCTGACAGTACTTTCTCTGTGCAGACAGTTGTTGTTATCTGCTCACCTCTACAGGTTGATAGCAGGTTAGTTTTTTACTCTGTGTGCACAATAAGAGATTGTGCGGAGATTATGTTTCAAAAAAATCAGAAAACACTGGATCTACAGGAGAAAAGCCACCAGGCAGCGTGATGTCTGGTGTTTATTCATAATAATAAAGACAATGAAGGAGTCATCATTTGATTCCCCCCACAAAGAAAGCAGTCTTTTCCTGAAGGCAACTACCAGTCAGTCTGCTTGTTTTACCATTGAACTGTAACTTCAACCCCTCTCTGCAGAGTCATTGACATGTCTAATGACGAATGGTGCAGCACTGAGCCAGCAGCAAGCTTTGGCTTTCTTAAAAACACTCAACTTAACAAAGCAGGGAGGAGTGTTTTAACAGCCAATGCTACATGAAACATGGAAGCCAGGTTGGTTCGGAGAGTGACGACTAATGTTTTACCGAGAGAATCACAAGTTACTTTGTTGTGGAAAGTACATTTTTCGATATTGATCATTGATTCCAGGAGTCAATTTGGTCACCTTGGCCTGTTCTAGTTGTGCTATTGTGTTGCTATTTTCTCTGCTACAATGGGTAGGTTTGCAAAACTTGGAACTGCTGGATCGTTTATACTCTCTTAAACAGGTTTGTATTCTCTACTGTATACCTGTTTGTCTCTTTTTACACATAGGTCTGTCATAGAACATGAACAACATGAACTGAGCTCTCCGCTGAGCCAGACTGTCCCTCTCTGTGTAATCTGCCACTGGAGCGTGGCTATAGCCCACTCCTTTAGTGTTGCACACGTCAGCGGGTGGTTTCAGCACAATTAAAGAACTGCTTAATAAATAATAGCAAGCCCCCCCCCCACCCATAACAAATCCATTATAATGGCAGACCATAGAGTTTCTCCTGTTTTTGCTCAATAATTGATGAAGACAAATTCCTCCAGGCGCTAATTAGATCAACAGGAAATTAGTATTTATTGGAATACAGGCCTTCGGAAAAGGTCATATTGAAAATTTGCTCAACGTCTAGTCTTCCATGCAACACTTTCATGGTTATGCAAAAGGTTTTAATGGAAAGTCTATTGCCCAATACAGTCAACAGTGTTTGAACGTGGGGAGGTGGAGAGGGGGCGGAGAGAGAGAGGGAGAGAGAGAGGGAGAGCCAGAGCAGAGAGAGAGAGACAGAGAAGGGGTGTTTTACAACTCAAACTACATTGCAGGAAACTCTGCTTCGTCGTGAAAGTTAAAAAAAAAAAGTCTATCACATCACAAGAGGCAAAGACTGGCCAAGCCTGGATACACAATACGCAGTATTTAAACATTGTGTGAATGTAAACCAAGGAAACAATCACAAAACCATATAATATATCATGTAGACAATGTTTTCTTGTTTTAAAGACACTTCTTCATTATATATATACTTTTTATGTCAGCCTCCATTTCCTCTATGCATGTCACAAAGGTAGGTGCAATGGAATGGTTGTCCAGGTTAAGGTTCAGGAGAAAGTAACGGAAGCTTGGAAGCAATAACACGAGGACAGAAAGCAACACTGTAACTTTGATGGTCTGATAAGAAGTGAGCTTCATAGACCTGAGCTTACATTATCAGAGTGTGAAGAGGTTACAACACTGACATTATGTCAAAGAGGTGCATGAATTGTGTTGCAGAGATATCTACTACCATGCTACCCAGCTAGCCCTGGCCCATCCTGTCCTGGACGGCACCTCCGGAAAACAGGCCTCTCGTTAGCAGTTAGCTTGAATTCGGCCAGCACAAACCCCAGCACCGGGGGTCTGATCCTGGACAGGTTAGTGGCGCTGGGGTTTGTTGCTGGCTGAATTTGAGCTGCTACAGCTAAGCGCTAACTGAAGGGTCGTGTCCAGAGCAACCTGCTCTCATCATGCAAAGTAGTTTCCTGCTTGTGAGGAGGAGATCAAGCTGCAGGTCATTTTCGCATTTGTGCCACTTTGGATTTAAAACTATCAACATGTACACAGACCATCCAGGATCCGGTTAGTATCACAGTAATCCCACAGATCGTTAACGGGCTGATGCCACAGTGTTATTTTGATGGTCTATCAGAGTCAGTTTTTTTTTTTAGAACTGATGCCTGTAAATGTAGCTTGTATGAACGCAGTAGAAGAGGTTGTTTGGAGCATGTGGCTCGGGATTACACATTGCACCTTAAGTCTGAGAGTTGAAGACCAAGGTCGAACCTCAGGCTATATTTCACTTCTTAAATCATTTGAAGCTGTTAACATAAAAGGATCCCTGGTCATATTGTTAGTCTAGATGCACCTTGCAGAGTACGTCTTGTGCCATCTGCCCTTCAAGACTCATTGATTCATAACTACAGAGTCCCTTTAACTGCCATTTTCCATTAAAAAGTCTCATCTTGGCCTCAAAGTGTTATATGTTCTGAAATATCTTTTAAGTACATGCTCTTCAGATATATTTTGCAACGACTTGGGTACAGTGTGTGTGTGTGTGTGTGTGTGTGTGTGAGAGTGTTTGCTCGTGTGCATACACTTCTGTATGCAGATTCTTTGTATGTTGCAAATAATGTAACACTTGTTTGGAGGTAGATTCCATTTTCAGATATAAATGTGTCTGTTTCACCATGTCACACTGAACAGGACTACTCAGTGGTATCTCCGTCCTTGACAGGTACAGACTGACCTCACGTTTTTCACAGACATACTTTTGTCTGAAAATACATCAGAGCCATTCAAATCAACAGCTTGATTCTGGATGTAGAAGCTTGATCTCATTCGCTGTTTCTGTGCAACAGAACACGAGTACATCCAACAACACAACATCTTGGTGTCTCCTGTCAACAGGAGTAAAACATCCTTCTTTCTCTGTCTCTCTCTCTCTCTCTCTCTCTCTCTCTCTCTCTCTCTCTCTCTCTCTCTCTCTCTCTCTCTCTCTCTCTCTCTGCGTGAGTGTGAGACGGTGGAGGTGCGAGTGGCGCTGAGTTTGAATTGTTTTCTGTCCCTGATCTTCGGGTCTTTAACTGTCTTAACATCTGTTTATGTGCATGATCAGGTGAGACTCTTTAACTGTTTTACTGGTTTGTGTGTTGAGTGATCGGTGCTTTTGTCGAGGTGTTTTCGGGAGGAACGGCGTCCTCCGTGACGCCACCTCCGTCTCTCCGGCAGCGAGTGAGGATAGTCCCGCTGCATAATAGCGTCACTGTAGAGGAGGTTTTGTTGGCTGTCGGAGGGCAGGTAGGACACAATAAACTCTCCTTTGCATCGAGAATGAACAAAGCGGTGGTTGTGTTCCTGAAAGAAGAGCCTCGTGTCTACCAGCTGATCGAGAGCGGCGTGTTCATCAGGGACGCATTTGTGCAGGTCTCCCCGCTGTCCGCTCCCTCCACGCGGATCACCGTGTCCGGTGTTCCGGCGTTTATCCCGAACAAGTCGTTGGAGAAAGAGCTCCGGAGGTTTGGGAAATTTGCTAGTGGATTAAAAATAGTGAGTTTGGGATGTAAAGACCCCAAACTGAAGCACGTTCAGTCTCTGAGGCGGCAGGTGTTCATGTTTCTGGACTCTCCGACTCAAACACTGTAGGTGTCCTTCAGAGTGAAGCACGGTGACGGCTCCTACATGGTGTACGCCAGCTTAGGACAGCTCAAGTGTTTTGAGTGTGGAAATGTGGGACAAACGTTTTGCCTGTCCGCATAGAAAGCAGGCCGGCTCTGCTGACACAGCTACCGGCGCGGGCTCTGCGCCCCCGGATGACGGACCTGTGTTCGAACCTACGGCTGGCGGACCTGCGGCCCGGGCCTGCGTGTGTGGTGGAATATTGCGGTATTGCGGGCACGGCAGCTGATACCGCTGCAGAGCCAAGCTGAGGATCAACAGGCTTCTGTTGCAGAGAACAGCAGCTCTCAGACTGTACAACTCCAGCCAGCAGAACATGTGGAGGAAGCAGCCTCCACAAGTGTTACAGGCAGAGATGAAGAACACAGTGTGTCTAAAAGTCAAGTGTCATATGGAGAGGACATGGATTATGACACTGAGTCAGACATAGAATCTGTTAGTGGAACCCCCTTTAAAAACACAGATCTATACTCGCTGGAAGAAATAAACTAATTTCTAGATCAAACTTTTAAAAAATCTGTCAAAGTAAGCGATTACTTCAGCGACACCACCAAATTCATTAAATCAGTTGACATACTTACAAAACTGGTCGGCTTCAACCTTTTGGATGAGAGGAAGCGCTTCCGCCTAAACAAACATATTAATCTTCTTCGAAAAGCACAAAAAGGTAAAATTGTCTAAAAAGTAAATGATCATGTACCTCACAGTGTTTTTTTCTCTGTACTGTTCTCTGTTTCTCTTCTCTGACCCCTCAATGCAAAGCCTCAAAATAGGGTCGTTAAACATTAACAGTGGAAGACATCGCCGAAAATGGGCTTTAATATCTGTCGTTTCTGCAGGAGACACACACGGTGCCATCAGATGAGGTAGATTGGGGCTTATGGTGGGATGGGTCGAGTGCCCTCAGCCATGGCACTAATATTAGTGCAGGGGTAGCGGTTCTGTTCAGAAAAACTGCTAATGCAACCATCTTGTCCTCTACTGAGGTGGTGAAGGGTCGGCTGCTTATTGTGAAGGCACAAATTGAGAGCTCTATATTCTGCTTTGACAATATTTATGCACCAAACCAGGGAACAGAAAGAGTGGGGGTTTTCAACATACTGGACAATGAACTAAAGAACCATCATCAAGAACATTTAGTTATTGGTGGTGATTTTAACTGCACTTTGGACTTTACTGTAGACAGAACCAGTGAGGAACCCCATCCACAATCATCTCACAGCCTTAACAATGTCATCACACATCTGGACCTGCTAGACGTATGGAGAACCAAACATCCACAATCTAGACAGTACACATGGGTGAGGGTCAACAATAGCAGGGTGAGTGCAGCCAGATTAGACAGGATATACATTTCACAGGGTCTCAGCTCCAGATTGCTCCACAGTAGCATCAGTCCAGTTGGCTTGAGTGACCACCACATCATCACCGTAGAGTTTATCATTTCACCAGCTGAAAGGGTCAAGTCCTACTGGCTCTTCAATAACAAACTCCTGCAGGACACTGTTTTCAGCAAGAACTTTGAGCACTTTTGGCTGATGTGGAAAAGCAGAAAAACTGATTTTAGTTCTCTGAAGCTGTGGTGGGAGGTTGGAAAAACACAAGTTTGTGTTTTTTGCCAGCTTTACACCTCCCATTCCACTGGACTGGACTGGACCTGGACTGCTGCCTTGATCTTAGATCAAGGCAGCAGTCCAGGAGCTGGAGGCCAACATCAGTAATATTGAGGAAGGGGCTACACCGAGACCAAGATCCTGCTACGGGTCAACTGCTCCAGGAGAAGAGGTTGGAGTTGAGCTCCTTCCTGAAGGAGAGGGTGAAGGGAGCTCTTGTCAGGTCTAGCTTCCTCCAGCTGAAGGACATGGACGCCCTGAGCTCTTTCTTCTTCAACCTGGAGAGATCGGTGGCACAGAGGAAGCAGATGACCTGCCTTAGGCTTCCAGGAGGCAGGGTGACCACCAGTCCGGGCGAGATGAGGAACCATGCCATGGAGTTCTACGCTGACCTCTTTGGGGCAGAGCAGTGCAGCATGGAGTGTCGGCAGGAGTTCTTGGAGGGGCTTCCTCAGCTCAGCGGAGAAAGCTGCTCTGGATTGTGGGCTGACTCTGGAGGATTTGACGGTTGCTGTCAATCAGATGGCATCGGGACGGGCACCAGGGATTGATGGCCTCTCCGCTGACTTTTACAAACACTTCTGGAATACCCTTCGACATGACTTGCATAGTGTTCTTTTGGAGTGTTTCGGAACAGAATCTCTTCCTGTCTGCTGTCTGCGAGCGGTGCTTTCCCTGCTGCCAAAGAAAGGAACTGGAGGCCGGTTGCCCTCCTCTGTACTGACTATAAGGTGCTTTCCAGAGCCTTATCAATTAGAGTCAAGGACAACCTGGACTTAGTTGTACATTCAGATCAGACCTATTGTGTACCTGACAGGACAATTATGGACAACATTTTCCTCATGAGAGACACTTTGGATTTGTCCAGAAAAAATAATGTAAACTTTGGTGTTGTGTCATTGGGTCCGGGCAGCAGCTCTGTACCTGCCTGTTGATCAAGGGGGGCACGGACTGATTGACATCCAGTCCAAAATTGCCTCTTTTCGACTCCGGACAGCTCAAAGACTGCTTTACGACTGTGGCCCAAGCTGACTCGACACAGCTCAATTGCTGCTGAGGAGAGCTGGGCGGTTGGGCTATGACAAGCAGCTGTCTGCAACCAGAGACTTTGGACCTTGTTGGACCTGAACTAACACCTTTCTACAGCACTGTACTGCAGGCGTGGAAGATCTTCAAGACCACACGTGCCACAAATAAGGTTCCTGGAATGTGGTTGTTTGAGGAACCTTTGTTGTTTAACAACCTTATACAGACTAAAACTCTGCAATCTGCCAGCCTGCGAGCGAGTCTCAGAGAGGCTGGCTGCACCAAACTGGGCCATCTGTTGAGGATCACGGTGACATCGATGGACGCCCTGAGAGACAAGAGCAGCATCACATCAGTCCGGCTGATCAACAGAGTGGTGGAGGAAGTCTGTGCCGCCCTGTCCATACCCCAGAGAGTTTGCTGCAAACCGAACTCTGTGTGACCAGTGGTATGACGGCTTTGAGTACTGCTTCACCTCTCTGTCCATCACCCCCTCTGTGGGGGAGTGGCAGGAAGAGGGAAGTCAGCTGCTCACTTTCACAACCCCGCACCTGGAAAAGTTTTAGGACGTGGGAAAAAAAGCCGTCTACCATAACGTATGTTTTTACGTTTATTTTGTTTATCTTTGGTCCCAAATACTCTGCTAAGAGGAAAACGGTACACACTTTTGTGAACTTTTTGTCCGGTACGGCTAAGTTGGCCATTTGGTTAACACGCAGGAACCGGGCTCAGAGTGCCGGCAGTGTGGACTGGTACCGGTTCTGAAGGGACTGCTAAAGGCCAGACTGAGGGTGGAACACACTTATTATAAAATGATAGACAATGTCACGGCCTTCAGCCGCATTTGGGCTGTTGGGGGGGTTGTACGCTCCGTGGGGAAGGAGGGAGAGCTTATTGTTCATGTATGATACGTTTTTTTTTTCTGTGTTTGGATGAGTTGTTTCATTTTTCTATCTTTTTGAATTGATGATGTGACAGTGATCTGGTGTGTCCTGGATCAATAAAAGGAATTGTAAACTCTCTCTCTCTCTCTCTCTCTCTCTCTCTCTCTCTCATAGCTTGACTTAAAGTTGTAACTCACTGAAATGATTTGGCTACATGATTAAGTGATAGTTTGAGTGCCATAAGGAGCTGTTGCTTTGTGCCTGGATGCTACAGATGTACAGATGCTACAGATGTGTATAACATTAGGATTATGTGCAGACAAATGTGGCTATAATCAATATTTACGTGTTAAAAGTATTGACAATACCCACAGAGAATTATTACCTTACCTTAATTCTATGGTTACCCTCAGCCAGCTCTATGGAGTTTTCTAGCCCACAACGTTTCTGTTTAGATTCACTTTCACCACTTTCATAGCGTTGCTCTATGGACCTTGGAAGATCTCTACTTGATTTCTCCAACTCAGAATAATGAAGCCTCATATTAGCTTCAGCTGAACTTCAGAATATATCTTTGCACAGGACTAGATTTTGTCCCCCCCTCACTTACACTGCAGTCACCTAAGTAAAGGATCTCTTTGCAGCCAGTGGATGTTGAGAATGATCAATATCTGTTTGGATATGACCATGCGTTTCAATTGGCTCTATGGTGGACGGGAAACATGTCTGGAGTATACCCCACCTCCTGCGCAGAGTGAGCTGGAATAGCCCCCCAAGAAGTATTGAACTAACTTGACAGAGATCTGATGGATGTGTGTTCATTGTCCTAGCATTGTCCCAGTGAGTGTTGAGCTGCCGTGCCAAACAGCAATTCCTCATACAGCTTTCAGTCCTGCTTTAGTCTCTCCTTTAATCAGCAGCTTGTTAATTAGCTCTCAGTATGCTAATGCATCCTGCGCCTTTCTCATTCCCACTTGTTATGCTAACTTATTAGCCTGCATTAGCATCAGGACTGATTAGCAGCAGCTCAGCACCTGCGGAGCGCCCACGTCAACTTCACTCGCTGCTTCATACAATTGTAACACACACTGCAAAAGTGATTCACCTCAATAAGTTGCTCATTCTAGCACTGACCAGTGTGGTCCTGTTTCACTTTGTAAAGGAGATCTGCTTGTAAGGAATGTCTTGTTTTTCAGCTATTTGGTCACATTGGACATACAAATGTTGTTCAGATCCTAGATTAAAGGTCAGGGGATCACCAACGTCAGGAGGGCTCATTCTCTGTGAGCCATGAGTGTGTGTACCAAATTCCCTGTCAATTACTCCACTAATTGTCATTTTTCAGTCTGTACCAACGTGGTGGAGCGACTATGAGAGCGGAGTCACACTCTCCAGGCATCATGCTTCTCCTGCTGACAGTCAGTGATGAAGCTTCATCAATGACTGCAGTCTTACTCTAATATAACTGACGTAATGATTAATGCAAAATATTCTGATATGCTTGATAAAGCAGCTTGCCTTATTCCCATTCAACCAGGAAACTGCTATTCAAAAACTAAGCTTCGCTAACGCTGACTTATTTTAAGTTAATTTAGTTTGTTATGTGAAGTACTGAACTCATGTCACGTCAATTACATAGCCTATGAAATTAATACTAATTTTAACCCAAACAGCAATATTTGACTAAACCTAACCAAGTACTAGGGTTACTCAGTACGTTTAAAAGATAAACTAAAGGGGAATAAGAATGGGTTAGATAAATATGGGTCCAGGTCATAAACTAATCATAATAATTTTCTTACTTAAGCATGATAGTCATCAGAATTCAATTAGTAAGAACATTTGCTTTCCAGGGCGCTGTCTTTGACCAAAACATCCCATAAACCCACTGGGCTGGGCAGTAAGCACACATTGAGTGAAGAAGAAGCTAGAACATCATAGAATACTGAACATTTGGATGCTTCTTGTACCCACATATGTAGAAGCTTACTCCTTTAAATTCTTGGGGAAAAACCCTGTGCATAACCCCAAAATATATATATATATATTTATATGATAACTGTTACTGTATCTTAGAAACAACATGAATGATAACAACTACAGGTTCATATTTGAATGATGATGAAGAGTGCACCACGTTGTCGATACCCATGGGAAAGAAGGGAAGAAAGTGACAGAATACTGAACCGACCCCTTCTACCGCTCCACCGTGTGATATAGTGAACATAAAACATGATGAAGCTGTGTGATAGGACAAGAGAGGCCAATCACTGAACAAGGCTTTGATGGGCTTATTATTCTAAATTTGATTTATGGTAATTGACCTCTAAGTGGAGCGGGTCATAATTAATGGTGAGGGGAAAAGGCCAGCTCTCTCTCTCTCTCTCTCTGTCGCTCTCTCTCCCTCTCTCATTGCTTTGTCTCCCCACTGTCCTCTGCTCCTTTCTTCCTCTCTCCACAAGAACCACAGTGATAAAATGAGAAGATATTGGAAAAGCCACATTTCTTTATGTTGAAAGAAGATCTTTCCCTAACCCACTACATACTGTTTTCTGTATTACAATCTGCTCTATGGCTACTGATGTCATGAACTTCATCACAATTGTTTGGGAAGATTTAGTTCACTACTGAGATCCATCAGCTTCCAGTCAAACCCAGTGTGTTTACCTCGAGCTGCTGACAGAAATCTGAGGAGACACACCTACGCCACCATCTTTAAACATCAGAGATGGATGTCATGGAGATCGTTGAGTCTTGTGACTTAAGCGGGAGAATAGATGGATACAATTAGCCAGTTCCCCATCAGAAAAAGGGTGTCTCATGGCTAAGTAAACCTGCAGAAATGAACAAAAAGCGACCCTTCAGCCAGGACTCTGTTTGTTCCCCATGAGAAACGAGAGGTGTTGATTTGTTCGTCACGTAACTTGCGTGATGTAGTTATGACACTTCAGTTGTTATTTGAACCCAAAAGACAATCTATTCCTAAACCTAACCAAGTAGTTTTCTTGCCCATACCTAACTGAGTAGCGTTAGTTTCCTGTGAAGACGTGTATTTGTTTATTTTGAAAAGAATATATGCATGTAACGAGCGGAAAGGGACACGTGTTGCTGGCTTATGTAGAAACACACGTGAACAATATGGAGTAACTTTTCGTAGGCTATCAAACGAACCGTTGTGTGAGGATACGTTGGCCCAGTCTTCCTTGAGTAGCTGGAGTCTTCTCTCTGCCCCCTGTCATCCCTTTGAGTTGTATTGCTTCTGCTTTGCTGTGTTCCTCAGACACAGTCCTGCCATGCTGTGGAGATCAGCAGATTACTGAGCTGGGCCCAATCTCTCCCTCTTCTTCTTATTTCTCCTTCAGTCTCCCCCTCTCATTCCTTCTGTCCCTCGCTCCTGTACTCCTCAGCTCACCCATTCATTTCACTCCTCCAGCACCTTTTCTTTTATTCCATCATGGCTTCATCCTCCCCTCTCCTAAAGCAGGCACAAGGGTAGCCTTTCATCCCATCACAGCTCTCCTTCAGGTGGAGGAGAGAGTGATTAGGACAGACAGAAGAGGAGGAGGTTTGGGACAGACATTGGTGGGCGAGAGAGAGAGAGAGAGAGATGAGCCGAGGATGGAGATGAGCTTTGTTCGTCTCTTTGCTTGGGATGGAGTAGCAGTGGAGAGCAGATGGAGACAATGGGAGAGGAGGGGGATTGAACACTGGATTGAATCTGCATGATGGATGTGCTCAGAATTTTACCTGTTCTCATATTTTGTCTTCTCACCTCTCCTCTTTTTCACATTCTGCTCTCTTTTCTTTTACTTTCCCCTTTTTTGAGCTTCCACCAGGCCTCTCACATCCCTCTTTTCCCTTTTCATTTTTGTTCTTCATCATTTCACCTCTGCACTTCCCTTTGTTTAGCTTATTTTAATTCATCTCAATCTCTCCCCCTGCTTCTTTACCTCCCTGTCACCCCCTCTCCTGTCTTTTCTTTCCATATCATCTATATCTCCGTATCTTTTCACCCTTCTCCTGTTCTCTTCATTTTACATATTATCTTCCTCCTTTTCTTGAGTGTCTCCTCTCTTTATTTGCAGTGTGTTATCCTCATTTCTCCTCTCTTTCTATACGCCGTGTCTCTTCTCCTCTTCCATTACCCTTTTCTTTTTCTTTTCTTTTCTTTCCTCCTTTCTCCTCCTATTTCAACGCTACCATACAACCTCTCTCTCTCTCTCTCTCTCTCCCTTTGTGACTCTGTCTGTGTCAGTGTCTCTCGGCCTCCCTGTGGTGGTGACAGTGTGACAGCTGCGTGCCGGCCCGATCTCAACTGGCCTTTGATCACTCTCCCAGCTCACCATTGTGGCTAATGAGGGGGGGCAGGAGAACTCCGGGGGTCGCATAGTGCAGCTTCCACACCACCCTCTTTACCTCCACCACTGCTCCGTCACCCGTGCCCTCACCCCCTCCTCTCTCCCCTCTCCCTCTCCCTCCTCGTTCTTGCTCTTCTTGTTCTTCTTCTCAGCTGGTTTTCACTCTTCAACTGATAATACTGTGATGAACAACACAAACAGAAAAATTACAAAATACGTTTTTTATTCCCGTCAGGGTCGAAAAGCATCTCAAGTAAATTGAGGAATCGCAGCACTTCAAGCCAAACTAATACGATTGTGGAAGGTCGATCACATGCTGAGGCTGACACCATACAGCTCCAAGTATCACTTCTTTTCTTTTTTTATGATTTCAGTGATTTCGATTATGATTTCAACGTGTTCTTTATTAACAAAACTGAATATCTTAAAGATACAGCGTCGCCACAGCTCACAATACACAAAGTGTTGAACAGAACAGGCGAGCTTTGTCTTGCTGCTTCGCTGGTCCTCGCTGGGAGACAACAGCTACACCACGCTGCTGGAGACCCAGGTCGTATTGCTGGGCCCACTGAAAGGATGGGAGGCACAGGAGAACCAGGACTGGTGGGGAAGACTGTCAGAACCTGTTGTAGTAAAATGAGAGGTTTTCTAAATTGAATCTAGTGCTCAAAAACATTATCGCTTTTGTCCACAGAGTTGTATTAACGTCTGCGTGATTAGCTTCTATAATAAGCATTTAGACCAGCATGGGACACGTGAACTAAACAATTAGAGTTGCATTTGAAAACAGACTCTGGTCGGCTTCTTCATCTTCCAATTGAAAAGCGAGAGAAAGCATATTCAGACCCATGACATCTCCACAAAGCAGCTTTTATACTCGGATGAACTCTAGTACAATTCCAGTGGTGAATATGTGAACAAGCAGGCTGCTGCAGAACAGCCCAGCACTCCCTCCATGTCTGGCTTCATGCCGACTGTCTGTTTGCCCTCAAACACCATCAATCTGTTGATTCAGTTACCGGCATTTGCTTTTGTATATTGAAGCCGTCTGCAAGCAGGGAAACAATAGAAAAGAGACATTTACAGACTGGGCCCTTAATGCTTATCGATTCCTATCACTGTTTCTGTCTGCAGCTTTTCTCCCTCACGTCCCTTCTTTGCTTGTTCTTAGAATTTCTTGTAATTTCTCTTTTCCTTCAGTTTTTTTGTTCCCCACCTGTCTTCCCTCCATTTTCTTTCCTTTCCATCTCGCCGTGTTCGTTCCCTGTGTTTTGTGATCCCTATCAAGCTGCTCTCCTCCTCCCTCGTGGCGGCATCACTGGGCTGGAGAATTTCCCCCTCCTGTTCAAATGCAGGTATGGAAAATATATATGGGGAGAGCAGAGAGGGAGAGCGAGATGGTGTTAATATTGATCTTGGTTAATTAGATTCCTATTGGAGTCCCGTGGGGGATTGGAGTGGCAAGGCTCGGTGTTTGAGTCCAGGCGGAGAAAACGAAGCCCGAATTAGAAGGGATTCCATTTTAAACAGCAGCTTGTTTGGACACAGAGCAAAGAAATCAGTGCTTCTCATATTTAATATATTCAAATCATTCTCAATCTGATCCTTGTCTCTGCGTTTAATTAGACATCCCTTTGTCTTTTGTTGCTGTCCTGTTTCAGGCTTGGCAGCATTTCTGTTTTCTGACTTGATTTGCATGTGTGTGAGTGTGTGTGTGTGTGTGTGTGTGTGTGTGTGTGTGTGAGTGTGTGTGTGTGTGTGTGTGTGTGTGTGTGTGAGTGTGTGTGTGCATTGGGACTTCCTCTATGCAATCATAGCCAGCATGAGTAGATGTGGTTCAGTGCTCCCATGAACATGTGTGATTACCCTGAAACATGTGTAGCCCACAGGATGTGGGTTTTAGCAGGCAGAGCGTTGTGCTCCACATGGCTGTGTATGCTCAGAGATTAGGCTTCCCATTTTCCTCAATTCTTTCACATTCTTGAGTTCTCTGAAGGAGAGAGCTGACAGACGCTGCACATACAGGCTGGATTCACAGGGATCCGCAGCATATAGTCACAGTAACAGAGTGAGCTGTGCGCGCTAATGGAAGGAAGTTAATTCTGTGAAAATGGTAAAACCAATCAAGTATCAGCGAACAACCCTAATGTGCTCTGTCAAGTACTACAAACATACTATTGTGTTAGCAAAGTACTACTATATGGAAGATGTACTGTGTCAGTGACATTGTCCTGTTGTAGTCTTTATTTCTTATGAAGTATTTATTCTGAATTTACTATGAAGCATCTGTTCTCCATAGAAGAATACTGAAATGTCGTATTCCGAGCTTCAAACTCTGATGCTCTATGTTCCTCTGACGCTCTATGTTCCTCTGACGCTCTATGTTCCTCTGACGCTCTATGTTCCTCTGACGCTCTATGTTCCTCTGACGCTCTATGTTCCTCTGACGCTCTATGTTCCTCTGACGCTCTATGTTCCTCTGACGCTCTATGTTCCCCTGACGCTCTATGTTCCTCTGACGCTCTATGTTCCTCTGACGCTCTATGTTCCTCTGACGCTCTATGTTCCCCTGACGCTCTATGTTCCTCTGACGCTCTATGTTCCTCTGACGCTCTATGTTCCCCTGACGCTCTATGTTCCTCTGACGCTCTATGTTCCTCTGACGCTCTATGTTCCCCTGACGCTCTATGTTCCCCTGACGCTCTATGTTCCTCTGACGCTCTATGTTCCCCTGACGCTCTATGTTCCCCTGACGCTCTATGTTCCTCTGACGCTCTATGTTCCTCTGACGCTCTATGTTCCTCTGACGCTCTATGTTCCCCTCTTTTGGACGTATCAGTGACGGCGTGACGTTACATGCATGGAGTCTTTTCAAAATAAACCTCACAGGAAGTTAGGCAGTTAAGAAACAAAACTACTTTGTGATGCTCAGGAAAAGATCCTGGTTGATGTTAATTTGACATTACAGTGAACATGACAGAAAGGTAGTAATGTTTAGGTTACTGTGCATTGTGAAAGGTTGCTTTAGACTTGCACAGTGGACCAGAGGCGAGTAGAATTGCGGGACGCGTTCATTTGTCGATTAAGCGTTTATCTTTTCTGTTTGTATTTTATGAGACTTGACTGACTAATGACTCCTGTGACTAGCGGCTCACTGGACTAACGGTACTTAGAGTCACTTGACTAACAACTAAATAAGTCAACGTTGACCTTTTACTTTTACTCGGGTAAAACCCGACCTCTCCACTTTTAACGGACTATCGCACACTTAATCACACACGTAATATCTAACATACTGTATATATAATGTCATTTGCTCTGAGCATCTAAGAATAGCGCGGGTGTGTTTTCATCGGAGAGTTTAAAGCCTGCTTTGATGAACAGGCATTGGTATTTGAAGAGTTGAAGATTTGAGCAGCCTTTGGATGTGTAGTCCCCCCATGGTGTTCTGGATGTACCTGGAATATCTGACATTCTCACATGAGTCCTTTCAATGCAAAGAGCAGTGTTTCCACACCACCCTGCTTCCTGAGCGTCCCTGTCTCTGAGGGTGAGCCCAGACAACCGGTGAGGAAAAACTCACTCTGGTTGCTTGTGTTTGTGGCCTCATTCTTTTGACCACTATCCAAAGACGAAGACTGCAGAGGCTGTCCAAACCTTGATCTCCACACATTCGACTGTGAACACTACTGTATATAAACATGCAGTATCCAGACTGCTCTGGATGAAGGTTACTTTAATGCTCGTATAGATGTAGAGTATAATGTGTGCAAGGCAGTAGTTGAGCTGAATGTAGCTGTAGCTGCATAAAACCGATCACTTATGGAATCATGCTGCACAGGTTTATTTTTTACAATACGTTTTTAATTATTTAAATGACTTTATTGTGATATGATAATTTAGTTGATACTTGTGTATTAATAAATAATAATGAAGAATATACTTTTGTATGTTGTTTCATGACCGTATCCAAAGTAACAACAGAACTGCGCACTATAAAAGTTTGGAATCAATACGCAAAGAAGTAATTAACCCTTACAGGTACAGTAATCTAACCATCAACCAAACTACTCTACTGTGTGAGGTGAGGTGCTCCTGTCTATCTGACACTTCTTTTAAGTGCTGGGACTTTGTTAGCGAGTGACCCGTGGAGTTGGCAGCTGGTCTCCAGTACTGCCGTAGTAAATGCTGTGTCAGATGTTAAGACACATTTTGCCATGTGTCTGCAAGTTGGCACATAGTTTGAAGGGGGGACTGACTTTCCTGTGATTTTTCCGACATCTTGTAGAAAGCAGCCATTATCTTTGTGATAAGCGACATGTTGTGTTATCACTTACATCTCTGTGGGGCATTTTTTTTACCGCCACCCTAACCTGCTTACTGTGCCATTCTTCACCTTGAGGCTCATTTGATTCAGTGAGTCATTCATTGGGTGATTGATAGCGGCTCCTCACCCACCACCTCCCCCGTCGCCGTCCACCCTTTCTTTCTACCTCTTGGTTCCACCAGCTCACCTGTCCCGATAGCTGACACCCATCTCTCCATCTGTGTGCATTGGAACTACTCTGACTGGCAGCCCACCTAGACCCATCCATCCATTCAATGCCTCCCTCTCAGCCCCCCTCCCTGTCATCACGCCACATCCTTAATTGAATCCTTTCAATATATTCCCCGTGGCTCGATGGGAAGGGTCACTTGTTTCTGATTGCCTCGCCACACACCGGGCGTTAAGGACTTTCTTTATCGGGCGGCCGAGCTGTCAAGGTGGAATGAAATGTGTGTGTGTGTGGGTATGGTTTGAGTTAGGCCTGTCTTTCTGTCTGTCCATCTGTTTGGCGTCCACCACCTCGTCCTATTCATCTCCGCGTCTGGCAGGGTAAAGCCTGAGTGAAGCTTTTTTTTTTCTCATTGTCTGCTTTATCTGCAAAGTAGAGTTAGATCGATACACAAGTTTTCCACTACTGGCTTTTTTTAATTAAAAATCTGATATTGCTCAGTCAGTATTGTCAAGCTGATGAGTATTATACAGTTGTTGCATATTTTTATGGGTTGCTGGATCAATGCTGAACTGGTTGTCTGTATTGCGAATTATTTCAAATATGGCAAATAGATTTAATTCCAAATAAAGAATAAACATATATTGATTGATGCTTTTTATATATTTTCAGGTCATCATCCTCCCCCCACCATCAATTAAAAGTCAATATACAAATAATAGACTAGAGAGCGGCCAGCAGAGGCAAATATGAACTTGTGTCCTATAACGGCAAAACATCTCCACTTTCTTAAGTTGCTTCTATTTACTTTACTAAGCGTTTATTTTGAGTGTTAGCTTCATGGCAGTACAACCGCCCCCCCCATCCCATCCCATCCCCAGCAAAATGGAATTAAATAAAACATTAGTATTTGTATCAGAGAAGAAAAGCAGCAGAGCAGCAGTGTAGTGAGTGTGGTATGACTGGTATGTGATGTGGAAATGTGCATTATGCTGAATTGATCAAGACAACAAGGACATGTGGAGGAAGGGTTTGCATTAACAGCAAAGTTAAGCCAGAGACAGAAATGATTTTAACTAAAAGATGATCAAATAGATAGAAATAAAGGCCTGTCAGAAATATGAGCCTTTTTGAAAAAAAGTTTGTCATTGAATAATTCACTGAGTCTGTGAATATATCTCTTTATATGGACATATCTTATCTATATGTGCTCTACTGTCAATGAGCCCCACCGTAGTACTTGGTGAACTATTCCTTCATTATCTTGAACACACAAGGGCCTGTTTTTGTGGTGGCGCAACAAACTGCATCAGCAACCTGGAGAGTACCCGGTGCTCAGGTTCAGAGAGAGGCTGCATGCAAATGAGGCAGGATTGTATATATCTTGGTGGAAATTTGGTCTTAAACTTTGTGTTGGGAAAATATGCTCCTGGAGCAACATCAATCTGCTGCCAATCTGATGATATTGTCAACAAGAGCAAACCAAACATGGCTCAGATCTTTCAGAGCAATGAAACTAGTGATGTGATTGGCTGTGAGCATGTACGTATTAATCACTACCCCCCCCCCCCCCCCCAGCCTACATTCCACTTCCACCCAGTGATTCAAGGTACAATTGTTTTAACTCGGTCTCATGTAAACTGCTCTGCTGCCAGAAAGACTCACTAGAGCACTGAATGTGGATCATTTCGCTGCAGCGAATGCCCCGTTTCCTCGTCCTTGAGCAATGTTTGGAATGTTTGATGAAAACTAGTGACCATCAGTTTCACAACCGTTTAAAATGAAACCATTTGTTAAAGGTCAACATCTTCAGTAGAAACTATGGTTGAGGCGATATACAAGTAATAACAATAACCGTGATATTTAAAATTATAAATATATAATATTGTATAAATATTGCAGCACCTCTTAAATTATTTATATATACAGTTGTGGTTACAGACTCTGTCTCCACTTCTTACATTCATATGTTGTGAGTGTTTCCTTGTGTTTTTCTTCTTCTTCTGGCCACGATAATTGTGTAGGGAAAATGTGATATTGTTACAGCGCTAGTAGGAACAATGAGCTGACGCATTGTTGTTTTTCATCTTTTCATGGGATTTGCTGACAGCAGCACATACCTAGAATCACACCAGATCAATTCTTTAAAATACACAAAAACATAAATAGTACTGAGACAACACAAAGGTGGTGGGAATTTTATATCATTTGTTAAATAATATTTGCCATCAACAACTGAGATTTCCCTTTTTTCAAAGCTACACTTAAGGAGATATCATTGAACAGCAGTTTGTCTGATGTGTTACAGGGTGGTTTGACAACCTTTGTTTGGAGCCACCCGTGTGTTTATCTTGGTGTTTCACTGTGCCTCAATACATGAAACAATATCCGTGTGTGTGTGTGTGTGTGTGTGTGTCTGTGTGTGTGTGTGTGTGTGTGTGTGTGTGTGTGTGAGAGAGAGAGAGAGAGAGAGAGAGAGCTGCATATTACTATTATTCTATTATTACTCTAGCTCTCTGATTGACTTCATCTGTCTCTCATCAAGCTTCTGTTAGCCCTGCTGCTCTGGACTCGCATACACTACAAAGCTGTGTGTGTGTGTGTGTGTGTGTGCGTGTGTGTGTGTCTGAGTGCACACACCCGCCTCATTAAATCATCAGACAACAAACCTCCACCTCCCAAATCGCAAGTTTGCCTCTGCGCTGCGCCATATCAGTTAACGAACACACCTCCTCATCTAATGTTACATTATGGAGTCTCCCTGCAATTGCTGACAACTCTTTCTGATTGATGAGGCAAAGAGGATGGAGTTTATTACTTTACATCCTCACAGCTAAGACTTCAAAGTCAAGACACCTTCCACCAAGCTTTAGTGAGCAATGCCAATGGAGATACTTCATCTTTATTTGTCTGTTGTGCAGCTTTCATGCAATCATCTTTTTTTATTGCTGCGATCGTATATTCTTTTTTGTTTTGTATCTTTGCTGCTGCATCACATGAATTCATCATGATCACCATGATCATCAGAGCATCTAGCAACATCACAACTAATTTCCCAAAATACATCGTTTCTTTCTTTTGTTTTATTAATGCATGTGTATGGTTGGAGTTGAGCCAATCCATACCTTGGAATTCTAAGGTTTTATAATGAAAAAAATGAATTATTCATTCAGTTGTTAACATTCTGTCAGGTTGAATTTACTTTCATGCATTATTGGCCTTAAACATTTTTAAAGAGAAAAGGTTCTGTGAGTGTTCCAAACTCATTCACTAACTTAGTTACAATGTTCCAGTGCTCAGATTAAAGCAGGTTCAGGTTCTTCCTCTTCACCTTGTGTTGCTTCACTGCTCTGTGACTAAGCTTTAATGGGATACATTACTTTCCCCTGTGCTGGTACTCCTGTCTGCTTCTCCAAACTGGGGCCGTGCTGACCACCATCTGAAGTAGGTAATAAAGGTAGTAGGTAATACAATACAAGTAGGTAATATGTGCCGACTATGGAGAAGTACCTCATACAACCACAATTGAAAACACCCAAACTATCCCTTTAATTAACTTTAACTGAAAATGATTTTACCATTAGCTATGACGCTGGACAGCAAGACCGCTCATGGCAAAATATTTGCAAAAATGACTTGTATCATTAGATCAGCAGCATTTCATTTATGTTTTGATTTAGGTAAACTTGTGTTGTATGACAGTGAAAACAATGTAACCAACTTTTTTAGCGTCCTTTTTGAAACATGTTGCTGAATTGTTGTCTTTTCCCAAATATACAGTGCTGTATTATTTTAAAACTCCCTTCAATAATAAATAATGGAAAATGCATTTGAATGCCAACAGCTGAAATTGCTGAAAACAAAGACATTTGAAAAGAAAAACCCTGAAAACTGAAATGTAAACCAACACAACTGGAAGCAGAACTGCATTACTTAAGGATTAAAATACTACAAAAGCTGGAAGCTAAACTGTAAAACTATCAATGGTGGAAGTTAAAAACAATTGTCTGAACAAGTTGATAGAAGATATGGTTTGTAGTAATATCACTTTGGAACAAAGACGAGGACTGAAATGTATTGCCTGAAAAGGACTCTGAACAGCATTGTATTGGAAAAGCTTGAAGTTGTCTGAAAATAAGTTTAATAGTTCAACATATTTTTACCCATATGAAGTTTTAATTAATTATGTAGCTAAAAGTATGTGAAAGAGTAAACTGAGTAGTTTTGAAGTGAATTTGATGTTTCCTCCAATCAATTTCTAAAATCTTGAAAAAGGCTTGATATTGTATACTGAACGTCCTTACATTTCTGAACACATTAATTCATATTTGAATTTCTGTAGCTTAAAGTATGCAGAATTAATAGTCAAGAGTAATAGTCAAATAATAACAAGATAACAATGTTATCTTCATTGCATTCAAACTAATTCATGTTGATATCAAATCCCTAAGCTGTTTTCTTTTTTCCAAAAAAGCATTGCACTCTGTTATGTGGTTTTAATCTTGTGATTCCAAGCAGGAAATGCATTTTCAGTAATAGAAGGTGTTATCTGCATTGTGATGTTCCAGAAAATCCCACTTGACAAAGCTATTGTTGAATTGCGTCTGAAATCACGCCCATCACACGACTGTTCATCTATCAGTACAAAATGATGATTAAGTGTAGACAAGACAATAGGTGTCTTCAATCTCAATTGCTCACTATAGAGTGAATAGTTTACAGAGTGTGTAATATACAGGCATAAGTAAATAAATGAATTGGGGAGGGATTTTGGATGTGTGGCTTAATATTGTGTTCACACGCATTACTTGCGCTAGTTAGACAGCAGGATCATTTGTGTATATGTGCATCACTCGCGGTAAACACATCGGGGGGGCTTACCTGCATGTGGATAATGTTTTATCAATCATTGTCAAAATAACCACTATTGCTGCTTTGTACATGTTGTGCAAGTCCCAGATACCCTGGGGTTCAGAAGATCCTCCAGAGGCACGATATGAACACACTGTATCACACATAGTTTAGCCTGTACAAATATGAGGTTGAACTCTGGGTTCTCACAGACAGCTTTGTTTTACCATTTCTGATTCAACAACGTCAGGACATCAGTGAAGCAGATAGGCTTTCACAGTGTTACACAAATCTCTCTTTCATACAAAGTCAATGCAACTTTGAAATCGAAAACGTGAAATACGTGCCATTAGCGCTGCCCGGCTTCGCCCAATGTAAATTTGCGCCGATTTGCGTCTTTGAATTAGCTTTGTACGTAATCAAGCCATGCAAAGGTTTGCTTCAAGTTTGATGTGAACAGAGGATAAGAGTCTACAACCATGTTAGCGGCGCTGTGAGGCTGTACTTGGGCACCACGGCGCTTTAAATTAAATGCTATTGGCATGCTAACATACAAACAAAGTAATTTAGGATGTTAGCATGATAACATTTGCTCATTAGCACATATGATGTACAAATGATGGGAATGTAATGAGTTTTGCAGGCGTTCGGTCATAAACCAAGGTATTGAACACGTTAATTTGTTTTGCCATATTATGGTGATTATGGTCTGATGAATCCAAGGTCACAAGTTCTAGGATTAGTATAACCACTACTACTACTACACAAACAACATGGGTCATCTTGTGGATAATGCAGTGAATCAGGCAGTAATCAGCAGCCCGAGTGGTTTCCTGATAAAACCGTCTTCTGATTATATGTCAGCTTGCCCATGAAAAACACGCCCATTAATCGACATCAGTAAATGAATGTTGCAATTAATTGATTTGCCAGAATGCACATTTGGCTGTTGTGGTTTGGGATTAGAGTCAGGGATTAATAGAGGACCCCCCTTGTTAATGCATCAGCTAACAAAGGGATGGAGGGGAAATGGAAGAAAAGAAAAAGAAGTAAGCTGTGATGTAACAGAAAAGCTATCAGCAGTGGATTAGTTGTGTGAAGAAGCAAACCATTGACTCTGTTCCTGCCATGTGCAGCTTACCCCACAACCGCAGCCTCCCAACACACACACACACACACACACACACACACACACACACACACACACACACACATACATTCCTACATTACCAACGGTGGACTATCATGCTTCTAACTAAGTGTGGACTTCTGTTTCTGGTCATTTTGATTGGTCACGCTGAGTACGCTGTTGGATGGGAAGGTAAGTGCGCACACACACACACACACACACACACACACACACACACACACACACAAATACATACACAGACACTTAGTATAACCATTATGCACACAAACATGGAGCCTGAGGGCAATGGGGGAAAAGCTGCTGAAACAACTGTTTCTGTGCTCCCTGGGGGCTCTGTTACGTAAAGCCATTTTAGAGACTAAATAAACAGGTCTGTTCTGGCCTCTGCTGCCTTACCATATTTCTACCATCAACTGCATTGAATGTCTCGGAGGGAAAAGGTCATGGGGCAGTTTCAAGTACAACAGGGGGAAGGGTATATGTTTGTGTTGTTTCTCTCATGACAATTTGGAGCTTTGTCTAAGACAATCAAAGGTCAAACATCAAGTGATTGTGATGCAGTGCTTTACTACTACACAGTAGGTTTTGATTAGAATGGGATTCCATACTTAAGAGATTACTGCACATTTCCCATCTGGCACTTGGGTATTCCTTAGGAGGAGCTGAAATAAGATGCTGGAGAAAAAGAGGTTTGGGCTGATCAGTTCATCATGTTATCACCAAAACACGATCAGGCTAATTGACTTATAAATGTGTCAATGATTGTTTCGGGTTTTTCGCGACACTTATATTTATGAACAAAATGTATTCATTGTCAACATTTTGAGTCAATAGGAAATATGCTAATGTTTGGACATGATGGCTGTGGACAAGACATAGTTTGTGTGTCACAATAGGTCCATTTTATTGGCTATGGTTACTGTATGTCAAGAGCATTGTATAGCTAATACTGGCATGTCCTATTATTCAGTTTCATACATGGGTATGAACACCTAATTCTAGATATCCCTCAGGCAGGCAAGCATTCCTACATGTTAGTGTGTGCTTTGTGGGTCCTGTTAAGTTGAGGTGGAGATAACGGTGTGTGTTAAGGAGCAGTGCGAGCTTGAGAGTCTATCTCAGCTAAAACGATGATTAAGGGGTCTTGCCCTTTAAATAGACAATCCTGTTGACCCAATTTAGAGTTGCGATCAATCCAGCACTCGCCACATTCATTGAGACGCCAAGCATTGATTTTTTCTTTTCAGGCGGCTCTGCCTGCCTGCACACAGAGAGGAGGAAGGGGAGCCCAGGGAAGCCATCCACTCTACTAATACATGTACGCCCATACATGCATTAGTATCAGGGTTTACAAAGATATTTTTTCTTATTTTGAACGACACCAAACACAGTCATGTTACACAGCCACTTCCCAATGCATTTTACATACAGCAACTTTAAAGCATCTGTGCACCAAACTTCATTAGGATTTCCCTTTTGTGTTAATGGTGCTTATGATTTCAAACAAGGCTCATCATCATGAGAATAAAGCTATCAGATGGAGCTCAATAGCTGTGTTATGCTGTGGTCACACTAAATGCAAATCATATTTTAGCCTTGCATACTCACATGACTTGGACAGTGAGATCATGTGTGTTTATTCGCATTACTCATGCGAGACTCGTCGGTGAGGAGGTGGGGCTTATCTCCATGTTGATACTAATTTCTCTAAAAGATTCTTCAAGTAAAGGGAGGGTCCCAGAAATTTCCCAGAACGTTTTCTGTCCGCCATCTCTTTACATAATCAACCACCGTTGAAATAACAACTACCGCTGCTTAGTACACACTGTGGAAGTCCCAGATATGTTTAAAAAACAAATTCTATTGAGACTGGGACTATTGAGACTATCCGTATCTTGCAAGTAACACCTCAGCTCAATTAAACTGGTTTACTACAGAGGTATGAACCCAAAATAAATGTGTGCAATCATTTCATTGCAATAAGCCGATCAGAAGGATGCTGAAATAACTACACAATCATGCAGATTTGTTCATGCAGTTCGTGCTTTGTCAGGTCAGTCCACCAGATGACAAATATCATTGTAAATGCTTGTTTTCTGTATGGGTTCGGATCGATCAAGGCTATACTGTGCTAAGAAACACTGAAAATAACTATCTAAATAAGGCATAAATATGACAGCAACGTTATTGTTTATACACTAAAACGTTATACATTTCTACAAATATGATTTTCATCTGGTCTGTGTCAAATATGAGGTACTATGGTAAAGCTCTGGGTGCCCACAAAGGGCTACTCTAACTTTTGCCTCCATTTCTGATTCAACAGAACATCAGTGATGACAGGAGAATCTTCACACTGATAGGCTTTTTGTGACCCAGCATTACACAAATTTCTTGCACAAGTTAAAAAATGTAAACTAACTCAAATATGAGAGCGGCTCGGAGGCTACACATTGCAAGATGCGCTGAGTGATGTTAACCAGAATATGTTCCGATCGAGCTCAGAAAACATCAATGAATCTGTCCTTTAGTCATTTCTGAACTATGGGTTGATGAGGTCTGCAGTCCGAGATTTTATGGGGAAAAAAAGCATCCTACTGGCTGAGACGCGTGGTCAAAGTTGCTAAGCAGTCTATTCTAATTATGATACTTGTTGTCATACTTCAACTGTACTATTTTCACAGTGGACATTTGGTTTGCATGCAGGCTTTAACAGGTCACAGGAATACAGTACACTGACTTGACTGGTGGCTACAGAAACAACAATCAATAGTCAAGGACATTAAATAATGCTGTACACAGTATATATGTAAATGGAATATATAATAAATATGATATTTTCATTTTTATTCCTTTTATTGTGTTTTCAGTGTATGCCTGTTATCAGTGTGTTAATGCCTTTTGGTGTAATTGGTTCTTTGAAAAATGTGGACATCAGAATCAGCTTTATTGGCCATGTATGCAAACGCATACAAGGAATTTGACGCCGTTGCTCTCAACGTACATCCATATAAATTACAAATAAAACAAGGACAACAAAGTAGAACAGAGGTAAGCATAACATTTAATGACTATGTACAATATAAATATATATCCAAAAGTATATATATATGAACATAAACAACAACTATGAGAACAGAATTAAGATAATGCAAATGGAGGTAATAGTGCAGTATGTCTGGTTAATTGTTCATGAGAGTGACAGCAGAAAGAAGCTGTTCCTGTGTCTGGTGGTTTTGGCGTACAGAGCTCTGTAGCGCCTACCAGAGGGGAGGAGTTGGAACAGCTTGTGTCCAGGGTGTGAAGGGTCTGCAGTGATCTTTCCAGTCCGTTTCCTGACTCTGGAGGTGAACAAGTCCAGGATGGAGGGCAGGCTGGAACCAATGATCCTCTCTGCAGACCTGACAGTCCGTTGTACTCTGTTCCTGTCCTGTTTGGTGGCCGATCCAAACCACACAGTGATAGAGGAGCAGAGAACAGACTGGATGATGGTGGAGTAAAACAGGATCAGCAGCTCCTGAGGCAGGTTGAACTTCCTGAGCTGGCGCAGGAAGTACAACCTCTGATGGACCTTTTTCGAGATGGTGTCGATGTTGGAGGCCCACTTCAGGTCCTGGGAGATTGTGGATCCCAGAAACCTGAAGGTCTCCACAGCAGACACAGTGTTGTTGAGTATGGTGAGGGGGGGCAGTGTTGGGGGGCGCCTCCTGAAGTCCAATGTCATCTCCTCAGTTTTGAGCTTGTTCAGCTCAGGTTGTTCTGACCACACCAGAGGACCAGCTGTTCAACCTCCCGTCTGTACGCAGACTCATCACCGTCCCTGATGAGGCCGATGACCGTTGTGTCGTCTGCGAACTTCAGGAGTTTAACAGATGGGTCCTCTGAGGTGCAGTCATTGGTGTCGAGGGAGAAGAGCAGTGGGGAGAGCACACATCCCTGGGGGGCGCCAAAGCTGATAGTCCGGGTACTGGATGTGATTTTTCCCAGCCTCACCTGCTGCTTCCTGTCTGTCAGGACGTTTGTGATCCACTGACAGGTGGAGGCTGGCACAGTGAGCTTGGAGAGTTTGGGTTGAAGTATTTCTGGGATGATGGTGTTGAACGCTGAGCTGAAGTCCACTAACAGAACCCTTGCATATGACCCTGGGGAGTCGAGGTGTTGCAGCTTGTAGTGCAGTCCTATATTGACTGCATCATCCACCAACCTGTTTGCCCGGTAGGCAAACTGCAGGGGGTCCAGCAGGGCCCTGTGATGTCCTTCCGGTGGGTCAACACCAGTCTCTCAAACTATTTCACGATCACAGACGTCAGGGCGACGGGCCTGTAGTCATTTAATCCTGTGATGAAGGATTTCTTGGGGACCGGGATGATTGTGGAGCGTTTGAAGCAGGAGTGAACTTCGCACAGCTCCAGTGATCGGTTGAAGATCTGCGTAAAGATGTGGGCCAGCTGGTCAGCACAGACTTTCTGGCAGGAGGGTCTGTTTGGGACCGGTGCCTTCCTGATCTTCTGTCTGTGAAAGAGCAGACTCACATGCTCTTCACAGATCCTCAGTGCCGGTGGTGGGTCGGTTGGGAGAGGTGAGGAGGTGGCAGGGGTTGTAGGTGGTTGTTTGATGTCAGAGCAGTTGAGGGGTGTGAAAGTGGGCTTATCAAACCTGCAGTAGAACACATTCAGGTTATCAGCCAGTTGCTGATTCTCTACAGTGTGGGGGAATGGTCTCCTGTAGTTGGTGAGTACCTGCAGGCCTCTCCACACTGACGCAGGGTCGTTGGCTGAAAACCTGTTTTCCAACTTTTCAGTGTAGCTCCCTGATCTCCCTCATCAGTGTGTTTCTGGTCTGGTTGTACAAGATACTGTCCCCACTTCTGTAGGCCTCCTCCTAGCCCGAGTTTTGCAGTAAACCAGGGTGTATTGTTGTTGTATGTGCAGAAGGTTTTTGTCGGCACACACATGTCCTCACAAAAACTGATATATGATGTCAGTGTCAGTGAGCTCATCCAGGTCTGTAGCAGCAGCCTCAAAAACACTCCAATCAGTGCAGACAAAGCAGGACAGTAAATCCAGCTTTGCCTCGTTGGTCCATCTCCTCACAGTCTTCACCAGGTTTGCTCTGTTAAAGTCCCCAAGAACAATGGGCAGGGAGTCTGGGTGTTTGAGCTCCATGTTGGTTAACTGCTCAGCCAGGTGTTGTAGGACCTCACTAACAGGCCTGAGGTGGGATGTAAACACAGACCATTGAATAAAATGGTTTGCAGTCTATGAAAAGTGTTTCTAAGTGAGGGCGGCATGATTTCTTCAACACTGTGACATCCATAAACCAACGTTCGTTAATATAGAAGCAGATTCCGCCTCCCCTCATTTTTACCTGATAGCGCCGTTATGCAGTCCGCTTGGAGGAGTTGGAAGCCCGGCATATGTAGTGCGCTGTCTGCGATGTGCTCACCAAGCCAGGTTTCAGTGAAGCACAGTGCGGCGGATCTGCTAAAGTCCGTGTTTTCTCTGTTGAGGAGCAGCAATTTGTCCATCTTGTTGGCCAGAGAAACATTCGCCAGATGGATTGACGGGAGCTCCTGCTCGCTTCCCTCGTCGGTGTCTCCGGCAAATCCCGTGGAGAGCCGCTACGCCTCCAACTAAAAACTCTGTACGGAAAAATTTGACTAGTGGATTGTCGAATGTTTAAAAGTTCTTCCCTGCTTAATGTGGTCAGAGAGGGAGAGCTGGAAGCGAGACAAATAAACAAAAACAGAAAAAGTAGAAGGGAGCGCAGTACCGAGGCTGCCATCCGCGGCGCCAGCTTGGCGCCGAACATGTGTAAATACAATTTGAGAACCCCCTCATAGAGCACTAGCCCCATTTGGAATACTCAATTGCATGTGATACAGTCCCAGTTGCATCTATGGAATATATATAAAAAGTGGACGTAGTAGTCATTTTTGAACCCTTGAGTTCCACCATCGTCAACTTGAAATTTTAGCCCATCACAGGGGCTTGAAACTAGAGATTGAGACCATAAACTCATGTTTACAATGTTTACTGAGGGAATACATCAAGTAAGAAGTAGTCATTTTCTCATAGACTTCTATACAATCAGACTTCTTTTTTTGCAACCAGAGAAGTCGTCCCCTCATAAACATTAGAAAGAATGCAGGTTTAATGCAATTTCGCATTGGCTTCACTTTTCAGAACCGGAGGTTGCCGCCTGGTTGCAACCCATTCAAAAGCTAAGGAAAGCGACTGTTTGCTGCTCTTTATTGGAGCCACAAAAATGTGCCTGATTCTTCCCAACCTCTTTAAGGGTTTTTCATCGGTACTGTGTCCCCACAACATACCGTAATACACCATGACATATTTTTCTAACAGAGCAAGGCAACTCTGCTGATGGCAACACAGCTGCTCTGCACTGCTCTCATACGGCGGTATGAGCTGACCGACAGCGTCGTCGAGGAACCATAGCACCCCCTCAGGTAAACACTGTTAGCTCTGTCAGCACTTCTGCAGTAGTTTGCATTGTTAGCACTGTTAGCACCATTAGCAATGAACCGCTGGCTCAACATGTTGAGAGACAATCTCAAATATTGCAATTTATAGACAAACTGGGGTTTTTCTTATTTTTGAGTTTAAAGATGCAACCGTAATCTAGGACAAATTGTGTTTCTTTCAAAACTTGATCCTGACAGTGCAGTTCTATTGGTTCCCAGTATAGAGACAGGGTAGCCATAAAGATGAAGAATCAGATAATAATCACACAAATATTTTTGCCGCTAATTAAAGCGGTCCAGTGTCCAGTGTTTACTAAGTGTGGAGGCCAGGCCATGTTTATACGACTACACAAGATGTATGCATGATGGATTAGATATATATCCTGGTGTTAAACAGGTGACTCGTTATAATGTCGCCCTGAGGGATCATTTGAAAACCTTGCAAAGGTCTTTCTCCTTCCCTTGCTTTCTCTCTCTCTCTCCCTCACACACTGTTTTCACAATAAATGGCTTTTCATCATCAGTGATGGTTTCATACGTGAAATCAATGACACATTCCTTTCGGGGGTATTTAAGAAGAGGCAATAAGCTAGTTTCTGTATCTCTGTACTCACACACACACGCACACACACACACACACACACACACACACTCTATAGATACCATGGCCATCAGATAACACCTCAACCATGTAAATGGAGACCACAAAGCGCAGTGTGAAATGCACATCTATAATATTGAATGGTGAAAGCTTCGACAACAGTACTTCATGTCTGCTCACGCTCTCTGCCTCATTCCACAGAGATGTGTGTATGTGTGTGAGTATGTTTGTGCGTGTTAGGCCCTCTACATGCAACACAGTGTTTTCCCACTGAACACAGAGAGAACTCCATCAAATCTCTCATAGTGCGAGAGATGTCTTTTTTTCCAGACACAGGGATGGATGGAGGGTGGGGAGGTATCAAAACCTGTTGAATATTTTACAAGTCTACACTCCACTACCCCACAGCAAGAAGTCCCCGATGGTGTGAAAGTGTGTGTGTATGAGTGAGAGGGAGATATTCAAGTTTGACAGCTACCACAGAGGGTATCTCAGGACTTCACATCTTGGGTCTTCAACTGTGAGTCATGGCCGTTTCATGCCAACTGCACAAATACAGACACACACTGAACCAGAGTCAGATAGTGAAAAGAATATAAGACAAAGAAAATAACTTTACTCTTCCCTCCTGCAGCAGCAACCACAAACACTGGGACTGCATTTTCAATTCAGTTTAGATAAGCCAGAGACAAAAAGTTGTCTCTGGCTGTCTGTAAAGCTGTGGCCAGTTTCAGTTGACCATCATTGTGCCACAATTAACAAACCAGTTGTTTGGCATCAGTTTGTACATTTCCATGATGTTAGAACTCATTTTTACACAAGGAAAAGTCACCAGACTTGTTTAAAAAAGGTTGAGGTTTGCCTTGCCAAGGGCCAACAAGATGTACTGTGTGAAACTTTTCTGCAGACAAATATGAATATTATTTTCTGGTGCGTTTATTGCAACCAACTGACCAACTAATGCTTTAAAGAATCAAAATAGACCCACATGTTTAGTGAGACCAGCTTTCTCCGGATGGGGCATTCACGTCATCAATTCATGTCTGTTTGCCGATGTACATTCAAGGGATTTTTGGTCTCTGTAGTCATTCCTGCCGTCCATACTGGCCAGCTAGCGATCCTGCAACTTCAGTGCATTGTTACACGGAACAGGGACTGGTGGATTTTGTCCCCAATTGCTCACATTGAAATTGCTTTGAGAAGATTCAATTTCACTATTTTGTAAATTTTGTTTTTATCTTTTTATGAAAGCATGAGCATTCAAAATTTGACCTCAGAAATATCCAGTTACTAAATCATCCAAGTGTTTTTATCAAAGCAACATGATCATTCACTTCTCATTTCCACCATCCCTTCCTCTCTGTTAGTCTGTCTCTGATTCTCTATTTACATCCCATTTCACCGACTTTCTCTCTCTCTCTCTCTCTCTCTCTCTCTCTCTCTCTCTTGATCGATAGTCATGCCAGTAAGTCTGGCCCTGGGTTGAACTCTCCAATCTCTGCACCTTTAAATCATCCATGACCTGCCCGCCTTCCCACCATCTCAATGCACAACAAACACACCCACACACCCTGCAAAATGGTGAATCAACAGCATAGCATAGCCTTTGCTTTTGCTAAAAGGATTAGGAAACATGTGGCATGGCTGCAGCTGCTGCTTGACACGTCGGTGAAAGGCTACAGTCATTATCAGAGATTTCATCATTTTAAAGCTCTTCAACCAATCATCGAGCGATATCAATCAATCAGCTGAGCAGATATCGAAACAACATGCAAACAAACACACATGCGCCTCATATTAGACATGTGAGAACAGACAATGACATAGCTGTACACACACACACACACACACACACACAGTCATCACTCACCTCTCGATAGAGACAACAGCCCTCTCTTTTATCAATCCATCCCCATCATCCCTCGCTCAGTATCTCTGGCCCCGTCTGTGGGCTTCATGTATCACTCGTCCTCCGTGGTGACAGGCCATCCCTCCGTCCGCTCTGATGGAGGACGCTTTGGTAGACAGCTGGATCCCTAAACAGACGCATGAGGTTCAGATTTGCTCAGCTGCAGGCCCCGGATTGTGGTCCCATTGATCAGCGCCGTGGTTTGGCTGTCGAAACCTTCCAGAAGAAATGCAGTTTCTATTGACATACATGCCAGACAGGGAGGGGTCGCTGGACCTGAACGAGAAGCACTTGAAGATCACTGAGCATGTATCCGTCTTCTGCACTCTCACTCCTGAACCTCGCCAGTGTTCACAATGAGATTTTTCATTAAAGTAACATCACCAATTCTCATAGTTCGGTGTAGATAAATGTGTTTTAGTGCATTGCAATTTGATTCTCATCACTTAACATTTCACTGTGCATTCTGTGGTGTGCATGTGACACATATACATCCAAGAAGTTTCAGGAAGATGTGCTTAGAGGCTAACCTGACAGGTGTGTTACACAGAACTATCTCAGAAGCACGTCATTGGAAACTGTTGGCAGGCACTATTTAAAAAGTACAGGCAGTGGTGGGCCGTCAGGGCCAGCAAAGCCTTCTCTGCTGGCCTAAACAGAATCACAAAATAATAGCTATTTTATAATTTTTCACCAATACACTACATGTATTATAATTTTTTTTTTTTTTTTCAGCTACTGTCTTCCTCAGTTGCTCTGCTTTCAGTGCAGCTTGTTTTAAGTAGAGCTTTTATCCAATTAGATTTCACCTCTGTGTCTCTAGGTAAGGAAAGAGGCCCGAGGCCCTCTAGGTAGACTTTTCAGATTAAAGTAAATGGAGACGATATTGTTGATTGTCATAGTCTTCAACCAATCAGATCTTTAGTTTGACATGTTGGGCGTATTCTTTGATGTGCCAGAGCTACCGAGGTAGCCTACAAGTACGTCAGCATTAAAGTGCGACTGACTCAGCAATAACGTGTGATTGGTTAGTGGGCTAGCGTGACTGTTGTGATGCTGAAGCAGCTAGCAGAAGTTAGTAGTAGTAACAGTTCAAGTTGAAAGATATGTAGAAGTTAGTAGTAGAAGAAGTAGAAGAAGTTATGACATTTTTTGCGTTTTGCTTGGTGCAGATTATTTTTTTTTTTACTTAGCTTTGTTTTATTAACACTCAATGGCTGAGGGAGGAGAAACGGATTTCTCAAGAAGGACATTTCCAGAACAAATGGACATCGTAAGAAAGGGTCGGCCAACCCCACAGCTAGCAGCCCTGACCCAGCCAGGAAAAGGATTTGTACGAATGGTATTTCTGGCTAACAGCGTTGGAGAAGCGTTGCACATGTTCTGGCTAAGAATGCGTTTTATTTGCAACTGAGTGTCTTGGTGTTTGGAGCTATGCTAACCTGAGGTGGCTAACCAAGGCAGCAACACGACACCATAGCACAACAGGACACTTACAAGCTACGGTGCTTTTGAAAACTTTTGGAGAGACCTGAGTGGATCTACAACTCAACGAACACGTTCACAGGAGGACCTCTGGCTGGAACTGAACCACACCGATGTTCTGTACAACCGCGTCATTAAACTCTTTGTTAACAAAGAAAGGAGGATGGACTTTGTCTTTAAGTGAACAGCAGCTTTGGTAAGTGAAGTGCTTTTGTATTTTTACATCTGCAGTAGCGTTACTACGGTGTTTATTTGTCTATGGTGTCGTTTTTATGATATGGTTAATATTGTTCCCTCTGATGTGAATAATATTGAAATGGCTCGTGCTCTTCAGTGTGCGGTGGAATACGTGTTTTAGCGCTGCAGTGTTGCTGGATTGATTTGTCATGCTTTGTTGTCATATAAATATATGTGACTGGTTCTTGTGAGTTTGTTCTTGTCATTGTGTTAATTACATTGATTTTGACTATATGCATTGTCCGTCATGCGCAGGGTTAGGGTCGGACAGTTTGGGGTTTCGTTTACTTTAACAAAGCAAGAATTATGGTCTGGAGAAATGGGGATTGTGTGGCGATTGCTTTAGCCCTGTTTGTATCAGTAGGGAACAGCTAAACGCTGCGGGGAGAGTTCGTAGCTTGTGTGCTGCTGTTGTTTTCCTGCTAATCTAGTTTAGCATAGTGTGCCTCCCAGAACACACGCGCCTCACCAGAGTACAATGTTTTGTTTCCGGGGTCAGAGTGTCTCTTACGTCGAGTGGGTTGCCATGTTGAGCGAAGTCCCACAATTTAAGCTTCTGCATTTTCCAAATGCAATAGTATTATTCAAATGTATGTTCGGTTCGTAAAGCCTCGTACCGAACGGTTTAATATGAATACGTGTATTGTTACACCCCCAGAAACAAATAATAACCGTAGCTGTGGCATCATAATGAGGTTATTAGGAGGTGGTTTAACTGTAGTAGGACAGCACTGAAGGCCCAGGTATAAAAAGCACGGCCCACCACTGAGTACAGGTGATTGGATGAACTATCGTTCAACCAAACTCTTTTCATAAGAGTTGGGAGAAGTTCAAAAACATCTTTTCCAGAAAGGCCTGTCATCATTCACTGCTTTTCTTTCAATGAAGAAACACTCTCCAGTTCTATATGTATAACTGATGCTATTGCAGCATTTCCGCTAACCTCTTTAGGAGTCACCACTGTTGTTAAGAACAAAAAGTCGTCTGTCACACACACAAACCACAGCCTTAGCTGCCAGTGGCTCTTTACAGGACAGTGATGGGTCTAAACCACTTCATGTCAAGCATTACTTGAAGCCTGATCCAATGGTTATGAATCACGATCTTGTGTCCTTGGTTGATCTTGTCATATTGTGAGAATCCAGCTGCCATGTGAAGTAACTTGAAGGCACAATCAGAGATTTGTTGGCCTACATTTGTAGATGTTAAACCATCGTGGTGTGTCTGGCGACCTAGAAATTGGATGTCTGTATGTTACCAAACTGCATAATCATATCTATGTCTTGCATATTTAGCAGGTGTCATCGTTGTGAAAAGCAGTTTTATAATGTCTGGATGTCAGATGTTTATGATGATGAATATGATATGATAAATATCAGTCACCAAGCTGACCCTTGTGCATACATACTAAAATCAATACAAAAGAAATATCCTAAATATCCTGCAGGATCACATGAGATTTAAAGATTGCCATTGTCTCATATGGTTGAGACATTCTTAATAACCTGTGTCCCTTGCAAACTGGACAGTTGAAGCGCAGAAAGTGTATATTCAAATTTCTCCCCGTCAGCGCCTTGCCGCAGAGCCTCGCGATCCATTACAGGACCATTGACACATAGGATGAGCAATGAGATGTGGATCTTTGTGAAGACTGATCGCTCCAGAATCCGTGCTCAATATCAGAAATAGAAAGGTGATTTTTAAACCCCGCTAAGACACCATAGGGGATAATTCCTTGTGATTTCATCAAACAAAGCAATGTTTGTGTAATTAGATATGGTGAGGACTATTAATTTGTAGTATGCAGAGTGAGATTTGAAGGTGACTGGCTGTCTGGGTGTATGGGATGCATAGCCAGTAGAGCTTCACCCATTACACAACCACTATTTATGGATGTGATTATTGTGCAATTAGGTCTCAACCTCTAGGTTAAGTTTATGTGTGGTACTTAAAATTGCTTAAACTTCTTAATCTCATTGATGATGAGAGTAAATCCATAGATTTCTTAAGAACATTAAAGTCATAACCCTTAGTATTTATATCTTGATTCTTATCAATCAAATCCTAATTTTGATCTACATCACTATGATTTATATTGCCAGATTGTCCCCGCAATAGCCATAAAAATGTAAAAAGTTATTCCCCATTTATGTGAGTTCTCCAACAAATGTCCAGCAAAACGTTTTAATTTTTGATTGTTAGATGCACAGTCTTCTCACAGGACACAACCGTGTTACGTTAAAGCAACAATAGGGAACACCTTTGTTAAGTTTACTAACAACTGTGTTAGGTTGAAGAAAAGATTGTGGTTTGGGTTGAAATAACTATATATGTGTGAAAGTTACATGACAAATGAATTAACATTGATATCTGGTTTGGCACAGGAAACCACAGCGGTCTTTGGTGAAAACCCTACGCAGAGTTTATACTTCCTGGTTCACGATTACGTGGTTAAATACGAATTGATTTCGTGGAATATACAAATAATGATAATTCATTAATTCTATTTTTCTAATTATAAACATTATATGAAAACAGCCTGACTAAGGTATGGTAAGGTTAGGACAAAATGTGTGATCACAAACATGTCGGTGACGTAATCCAAAATCTGGTCTCCTGCATGAAAGTCGGACACTTCTTAAATTTAAATTGTGTATCCACACAAAAGGGATTCACAGCAAGCATGCACACACTTGACAATGCATAATGCAGAAGACAACATTTGATGCTGTACATTTGGAGAAGGAAGTATAGTTGTAGTAACGGTTTGGTGAATCCTACCAGCCCAGTTTGTTTGGACGCTTAAACAGATTCAATGTTATCCCATTGTAGTTCTGACATAGTAGCCGTTCACGGTGTGTTTGCTGCCCTCAGTAGTTGACACACATGAACTCTGGGACCTTTTAGGACCTCATTAAATCACACTGTAAACTCAGATACACAGATCCCTCACTGGGTGTTATGACCTTAACACATTCTACACCCGCGTTGATGCCCCTAACTATTGAGCTTTTGAGTGTGAAGAGTTGCTGAGAGCTTTACCCATCCAGGAACTGGGCGTCCAGGAGCTGCGGCAAATCAAGCAAGGCCCCAGGACTCTACAGTATCCCTGCAAGAGTGCTGTGGGCCAGTGCCATGGAGCTCACCCTTGTTCTCCACACACTGTTCTACAATTTTACAGGACCTCAACAATTCCCACCATCTAGAAAACATCCACTAATGTACCGAGGCCAAAGAAATCCCGCCCTAGGAATCACTATCGGGGGCAGTTGTGGGCACCTCAATGATCATTGAATGCCTGCAAAAGCTGGTGCGGAAGACCATCATTCCACTTGTCAGTCTACAGCAGGACCACCAACAGTCTTCCTAGGGCCGAGATTAGAACCGAAGATGCTGTAGCATGTCTCCTCCATCCCCTGCTACAACCCAACACTGGGCAACTTTGTAACAATCCTCTTCATCAACTTCAGTTCTGCTTTAAACACTATCAAGCCTCATCAGATGATAAACAAGGTCCAGCACCTCAATGCACCTCCTTCCTCAGTGAAGGACCACAGAATGATTGTAAGGGCTGGCACGGCAACATCTCCAACCATCATCACCAACACCGGAGCCAATTTAAAATGTTCACTTTGACTTCACCGCTGCTAACAAAGACTCTCTTACCTACACATTCTGTCAGTGCTTTACAAATGCATAATTCAATGCATAATACTCTACTGCTCCTCCTGTTTTCAACAACAGGTTGTCCTGTATTACACACACTGCTTCCAAAAACTCATTGGTCTCCAAAACCCCCAACAACTCTGACTCAATAACAGAGCTTGGCAATTACCCAAGCCCATGAGCCTGGACACTGTTCCTATAAAAATGTTTCATTCCCGATATAAATTTCCGTGTTGGCGTATCTATTACCAGGGAGTTAAAAAACAAAATATTCAGATCATTATTTTCAATAGCTACATTCTACTAACCCTGTAGATATGTGACATGATTGTTACAGTGTCATTGATGCATGCCTTGCCGATCAGGTGGGATGTACGGATCGGGTACTGAGTGACACGTGTTGCTGTTGTTCCTGTGAAGCATAGGTGAGCTGGTAAATGATATGATAGACCCGACCCAGCACTTTAGGCTGTGTCGGAGGCATTTATGATACTGATACTCTTGTAACTCTAGTCTCAGCAGGAATTATGGTAAAAAAGTAGAGTCATGAGAGAACAGAGGAGGAGAGATCACATTTTTCCAGAAGTTAGTTTCTGTATACTGCTTTCTTTTGCATATATATTTTTCCCTCCATCTCCCATTCCACTTTCTCTACCATGCTTTTGGTTTTTCTGCTCCTTGATTTGTCTTCCCCTCTCTCTTTTTTTTTGTTACTTCCTCAATCTCTCCATCTCCATTCATCCGTCTCCCTTTTCATTCTCTTTCTGTCCTGCAGCTACAATAGCAATGAGATCTTTTGCATTAAGGCCCTGACTGGCTTGGCTAAATGGGGCGGTGTGCAATTAGTTTTGCGAGTACTTATCTCATTAAAGTAAATGAATTATTGATTTAACGACACTCATGCTTTTAGAGGCAGGCAAGCTGCTTTTATGACTCTCTCTGTTGTTTGAAAGGACACTGTCAATCTCTGCATCGCAAAATCCCTCCTCTCATTTCAACTGTCTGTATTCACTTCTCTTTTACCCCAGTTCCTCTCTTCAGTCTCTTATCATCTGTAAGATCACTTTGTCTTCGCTCTTTGGATAAAAAAAACTGTAGTCATCATCATCATCATCATCACTAGTTTTTGATGCTTGGAATGGAAAGAAGGTAATAGTGTTGGTTGAATGTATGATGTAAAGTGTAATAATGGTAATTATTATCAAATTGATTTAATTGATTGAGATATGATTCATGTTAGGGTCCATTGGGTACACTTAAGGTCTGTTGAAATTGTAGTAACTAGTATTCCTACTAAGTATGACATGCAATTGAGTATGTAGTGTGTGCATGGTACATGGATTATGGAAATTCATGTATACTAGATTAGCAAGAATTTGTATGAGGTGTGAGTTTACTGGACAAACTGAACGGCCCCAAAATGCATTGCATCCCTTCAGACTGTCCTAGCTGCGAGGCATACAGTTCAAATAAGTAACCATTACAAACAAATATTTACCAATGATGGCGAATGACGTTAACGAAAAGTTGAAAACAGAGGGGAAATGCAGGAGCTCACATATAGTGTTCTACAGGAAATATATTGAACACTTCAGTATTTTATAATTCTAACGGCCTTAAAATAATACTGGAAAATATGAAATGAGTGGAAGACGACTCCGAGACCCCGCGCGCATCAGACGCGGCCGTGGACACGAGCGTGTCGGCCGCTGAGACGAGCGTGTCGCCCGCTCTCCCCGGGGAGAGCCCGCTCGCGTTCGGGGAGCTGCTCGTCGCCGAGTACCGCAAGAAGGGCCGGGTGGAGTTCAGGAAGATGTTCGAGCTTCAGACGGGGGCGCGCCTGCAGAGCAGCTGGGGGGTGGTCCCGCACGATGACATGGCCGGGGACACCTGCGGTTTATAGACAAGTGCGGCTTATTTATGTACAATTTCTTTTTTCTTTTAAAAATTAGCAGGTGCGGCCTATATATAGGTGCGCTCTATAGTCCGGAAATTATGGTAATCTGTTGTATTATAACTTGTTGTGCATGATGAAAGTGTAGCAAAAATAAAAAACAATGAGAGTAATATTAATACCAATATACCTGAGTTAGTAATGAATGACTCAGAATCTGGTATCGCCAGCAGGCGAGCACAGTTTTCAGCAAAGCGACTTGCACGTAGTACAGAATGTCATCAGCATAGTGCAATGAGTTTGTATGGCTACAGTTAGCCCTGAGGCCAAACGACTGGCCAGGAGTAAATGGTAAATGGACTGTACTTGTATCGTGCTTTTCTAGTCTTTCCGACCACTCAAAGCGCTTTCACACTACATGTCATCATTCACCCATTCACCCCCATTCATACACTGATGGCAGCGGTCCAGTGTAAGTGTGAAAGAAGGCCATGTTACATTTATCTTTATAACTGCAGGATTTTCACCCACTATTATAGTACACATCGTGAGAAATACAATTTCATACTTACCCTTTATGATTTAATTAAAAACACATTGAATATCTGTGTTGCTGATTTCATTTATATTAAAAGAGTAGAGTTCAGTATGCATGACTATATATTCTTTTACAATACTGTAAGGTTTCAATCCATACTTTTGGTTTCTGTGACACAATCAGAGTGAAGTAAAAAGCACTACTAACCATTGCTTCATTCAATACCAACTGAAATACTACCTTTCTCACTCTCTGCCCCCCGTCTGCCCTCTCAGCATGGCACTTTTTGAGGAGATGGTGGGGTGATGGGAGGTTGATCCACTTTGTGCCCGAGGTTAGATGGAGCATGTTGGGCTGGTGGTGGAGCTCTGTAGCCCCCCTTGATCCTCCTCAGAGGGTCCCTGACAAGCCTAGCTCCTAGGCTGCTCTGCACCTCCACTAATCACCCTCACTGGAAATGATAACCTGTAATCAGCACTTTTTCTGTCAGCCAGTCAGTCAGTCACGCTGCAAGACTGCAGGGAAGGGGGGGGGGGCAAGGGCTCACATGGCTTAGAAGGCAGAGTTAGTGCACAGTTTTTAATAATTTGTAAAATGATGACGTCACCTACAAAAAAGAATGCAACTGGCTTAACTCGGTACTGAGTCTCAAAATCAGCTTTTACTTAAATGATTGTAATCCTTGCGTCATCTGCATGGTAGGGATGTTAAAGGTGAATCATTTACTGTAGAAGGACTTGTGTATGCACCGCCTTTCAGTCTCATTGCTTTGGCTAATGGTCTTTCTACCGTTCTTGCTCGCAATGCAGATCAAGACTTTTGATGCACAAGAAATAATTAGCTTTGTGGCAATTTCAATTTTCACATCATAATCAACAGCATAATGCAATTAGGTGATGTTAACTTTCAATTAGCAACAACTTTCAATGTACACACACTGGCTAGTTAAATTACACAAATATCCGCACCAGACATTACAAATGTCTTTGCTGAGGCTGTTACTGCAAAAAAAGCCAAAGTGAACACAGACAGAAATCCACGGACTGAAACATGATATTCAAACCAAAGCTCTTGCAAAGTAGAGACGGCTATAGGAAGACAATTAATTAAAATGTGATGCAGTGGTTGGAATTTGCCCTTTGGTCCCGTTATGCACAGGAAATAAAATCTGCAGCGAGCAGCTGATACATTACCCTGATCGTGTAAGCTATGTACATGTATTGATATAAATTACTAATGCATTAAAATCTGAAAACAATTTGATTTTGAGATCACTAAACATAATTTGGAGTTGCTTGATGAATAAAGTCAAAGTCTTCAGGCCTTGTCCCCGTGAATATACAGTAGTCCAGTTAGTAGTAAGGCTTAACTAGGTCTATACAAAATGTTAGCAGATTTTTTCATTCAGCTTGACATGTTTTTTCTTCTTCTTCTTTGTGTAGTTTTACTGCATTCCCATTAAATGTGATGTATGCACTAGAGAAGAAAAAGGTATACTCTACTTATTCTTCTTGGGTTTATTCAGTTTTTCCCCTAGATTGTTACACACACACACACACACACACACACGCTCCAAATTATAGGTGCCGGAATGAACCGGTAAAACGATGCGCAATTTATTTCCTCCAAGTGACGAAATACAATATTTTCATTATGCATAATACAGTTCAAATTCATATACATTTTTGAAGTGCTTGAAGATCCAATCATTACTAAAGCGTATGTCATGCAAGAGAGTCAATAAAAACAAACGGAAAGGTCAACGTTGTCAAATTGATATTTAAGGTACGTTGTACATGTACGATTGCCAGTAACTGCCGGTAGCCTTTGAGCTACGCAGTAAATAAAACGATTTTTACTCAGTATACTCTATTGCTGCTAACTGTTAACTAGGAAAAATGAAAAGACAGCAAAACATCCTTTCGTTTTCTAAAACAGCTAAAAAGATAAAATTGACAATGATATACTGGTAGTTAAACAATGATCAGATATGGACCCATTATCTCAAGCTAGTTCACGGGTTGTTCTACTAATCTTCCGGATCTAGGATCTACTAATGCTAGCTAGCTAACTAGCATTGATGACCCTATATCCTATAATATTATAGGATATCATGCAGTAACGTTTACTCAGACTACATTTTAACTAACCTACTTTTTACTTACTAATCCAACTACTTTTAAATTTAGTAAAATATCTTTAAAGTAACAGCACTTTTACTTGAATATGAAATTGTAGTACTCTTTTCAACCCTGGATTTACTTTGATCCAATCTACACACTGCAGTACCAAGGGAGGATGCCGGAGAATGTGGAGGTAAGTAGCCTGTAGATGTGATTTGGAAGAGGCCTCTGTGTTAACCACGAGCTCTAAAACAGGTCAAAAGTGAAGAAAGAGGTGATGAAGCAAAAGAAAGAGCGTTAAAGGATGTAGCGTGCCTCAGGGAGGAGGAGAGCAAACAAAGCAGGTCAAGTGAATATTTTAGAGGTTGCCTTCTGAATCTTGTCTGACTGAACCTTTTCATGTCAAGCACTGCTTCAGCTGCTCACCCTTCAGCTGCTTTTGTTGCACAAAAACAGACATTTTACCGAATACATCATATGCCCACAGAAATTTTAGATATAGCACGGGCCTTGACATTTCAGTGAATAACACCAGCAACGTAGTATATTCACCAATCAGCAGTTTCACAACACAATCATAACTGAAACACACTGATTAATGATTATGGTTAAGGTAGTATATTGGTCACGGTTTCATAACCATAAGAATTGATAAAAGCTACGATATGTATGGTGTGGTTATTAATACATAGAGGGCTGTGTGTGTGCGGTGAAATCTCCAGTGTAGGAGCATTTTGGATAAAGAAAATGATCAGGGAGTCATGTGAACCGCTGTTTAATTACACCAGTGGTGGGCTGTCAGGGCCTGCAAGGCCTTCTCTGCTGGCCTAAACAGAATCACAAAATTATAGCTATTTTATAATTTTTCATAAATACACTACATGTATTGTAATTATTTTCCCTGTAACGACGCACCGCCGTTACTTAGACCACGGATAGTGTGTGAGATGGGGTGTGATGAAGGAGTCAAGGAGAACACAAGTTTATTGTATGTATTTAGTAGGGGTGTAACGGTTCACAACATTCTCGGTTCGGTTCAATACGATACAGTGGTGCCACGGTTCGGTACGTTTTCAATCCAGCAAAAAAGCAGAAATGCCAAATCCTCGCTGGTGAGACTCTCAAGGGGGCGTGTCTGATTTGATTCTCTGTTTGGGCTTTTGTTTTCTTTTACAAAGCAGGAATTATGGTCTGGAGAAATGTGCTGGTGAAGGAGTAGTGTCACGGGGCTCAATAGCATGAAGCATGTTGGTACAGCCTGGTTTATCACTACAGAGTAGGGATATACCTTTAGTCCACACAAAGGTTTACTAGATTATGATCCATAAATGTGGTCAACACACGTCTCTCACTCGTTCCCTCTGTGTCGTTGTTGTTCTCACTCGTAGCTCTGCTGGAGGCTGAAGTCTCTGTCCTATAGTATATATGTGACTGGTTCTTGTGAGTTTGTTCTTGTCATTGTGTTAATTACATTGATTTTGACTATATGCATTGTTCGTTAATGACGAAGCATCCCGTCATCGCGGGGTTAGGGTCGGACATTTGATTCTCTGTTTGGGGTTTTCTTTAACAAAGCAAGAATTATGGTCTGGAGAAATGGGGATTGTGTGGTGATTGCTTTAGCCCTGTTTGAATCAGTAGGGAACAGCTAAACGCTGCGGCGAGAGTTTGTAGCTTGTGTGCTGCTGTTGTTTTCCTGCTAAGCTAGTTTAGCATAGTGTGCCTCCAAGAACACATGTGCATCACCAGAGTACAATGTTTTTCTTCCGTGGTGGGGCTGTCAGGCAGCACATTGTCTGTTACGTTGGGTGGGTTGCCATGTCGAGCGCAGTGGCTCCACCGAAAACATTATATTTCCCACAATTTAAGCTTCTGCATTTTCCAAATGGACTAGTATTATTCAAACGTATTGTTCGGTTCGTAAGCCTCGTACTGAACGGTTTAATATGAATACGTGTATTGTTACACCCCTAGAAACAAATAACCACCCGTAGCTGTGGCGTCATAATGAGGTTATTAGGAGATGGCTCAAGTGTAGTAGGACAGCACTGAAGGCCCAGGTATAAAATGCACGGCCCGCCACTGAATTACACCATTTATCCATCATATTTGACAAAAGGTTGTAGTGCCGATCGTCATCGGCCTATATTCAGTACAAACGATCGCTATTAATGCTTTCTAGACGCTAGTTTTATAATAGGAGAGCTAATAACGCTAGTAAAAGAGCTGTACAGCTCTGCTATGGAGGTTCTATTTAGTTAAATTTTGGTGCGTTCAAGTTCCATTCCTTAAAAAAGACTATTGGACGAAAGTAAATGATCCCCTTATCATGATGAGCTCAAATTTAGTCCTGTAAAATGTAATTTTGGTGAGAAACTTGAATACAATTGCTTGAAGGAGATGTTTTCAAAGCAATATAAAATAGATATTCGAGAGGGAATTATGACCCGTTTAACTTTTTAACAATAGCTCTAAGCAGCTTATAATGCATGATTACAATTAATAATGTAAAATAAATTGTATCATTATATAATAAAATCTTATATTTCCAAATAATGGAATGTGTGTTTTTATGAAAATCACCACTTTAGATGACTTTAACAATGTATAAGGAATTAGTTGATGATGATAATAAATATTTTAATTCATTGGCTATAGGCCTATTAGAAATGGACTGAAGTGGTCTGAACTTTACAATACATTACAGTCATTTAGCAGACGCTTTTATCCAAAGCAACTTACAATAAGTGTATTCAACATCGGTATTCAAGAGAACCACTAGTCACCAGAAGTCATAAGTGCATCTCCTTTTTCAAACAAGCATCTAAGAGCATAAACCAGAGCCAACGTACAGAAACAAACTAATACAATAAGTGCAACAAACTAGTATGAATACAACAAGTGCAACAAACTAGTGTGAATACAATAAGTGCAACAAACTAGTATGAATACAACAAGTGCAACAAACTAGTGTGAATACAATAAGTGCAACAAACTAGTGTGAATACAATAAGTGCAACAAACTAGTATGAATACAATAAGTGCAACAAACTAGTATGAATACAATAAGTGCAACAAACTAGTATGAATACAATAAGTGCAACAAACTAGTATGAATACAATAAGTGCAACAAACTAGTATGAATACAATAAGTGCAACAAACTAGTATGAATACAATAAGTGCAACAAACTAGTGTGAATACAATAAGTGCAACAAACTAGTATGAATACAATAAGTGCAACAAACTAGTATGAATACAATAAGTGCAACAAACTAGTATGAATACAATAAGTGCAACAAACTAGTGTGAATACAATAAGTGCAACAAACTAGTGTGAATACAATAAGTGCAACAAACTAGTATGAATACAATAAGTGCAACAAACTAGTATGAATACAATAAGTGCAACAAACTAGTATGAATACAATAAGTGCTGAGTGGAAGTCTCAGGGTAGTACTTCTTGAAGAGGTGAGTCTTCAGCCTGATGAAAGATGGGCAGCGACTCTGCTGTCCTGACGTCAGTGGGGAGTTCATTCCACCACTGTGGGGCCAGGACAGGAAACAGACGTGACCGGGTCGATCGGCCGCAAGGACCTCTGAGCGACGGGGCGACCGATCGCCCCGAGGCAGCAGAGCGAAGTGGTCGGGCGGGGGTGGAGGGCTTGACCAGGGCCTGGAGATAGGAAGGAGCTGTTCCTTTCACTGCCCTGTAGGCACCAGAGTCTTAAACTGGATGAGCTCTTACAGGGAGCCAGTGTAGAGAACGGAGAAGGGAAGTTGTGTGGGAGAACTTTCTGGACGAGCTCCAGAGGTCTGATGGCCGATGCCGGGGCTCCGTCAAGTAGAGAGTTGCAGTAGTCCAGGAGGGAGATGACAAGAGCCTGGATGAGCACCTGTGCCGTCTCATCAGTGAGGAGATGAACTGAGTGAAAACCTTATTACTAGAAAAAACAGATGTTGACAAACTGCATAATTTGTAGTTGATAAATTGTATTAAATCTTAATAAATAATTGTTTGATATGACAATACGTAAAATGTTTAAAATCACAATAATATCGTATCATGACTCAAGTATTGTGATAATATCATATCATGGGGCCTCTGGTGACTCACACACCTAGTTATGGTTATAGTGAGAAAGTATCTTCATGATAACTGTGACTTCAGCTTCAGTTACTGTGAAGACAACGACATTTTAGTCAACACTGGCAAGCTCCTATGAACCAATAGCATCAGGGTGATTAATGCATGTGCTGGCCGAATTCATGTTGCTGCGGCGACTGACTAGGCGTCCGTCTCCTGGAGCTGACTGCTCTCGTCCCATCGGGATGGTCTCCTGGCACAGGGAAGGACAAGATTAAGGTATTGAATGTTTGGAAAGTTGCACTTTGGATTTGGTGTGGAAGACACTTCACTGTGCTGATGCTCACTTGGATGGGACAGGTAGCACTGTGAGAGTCATGTTCTTCAATTTCTCCAGTGCGTTCAACATCATCCAGGCCGGCCCTGCTAGGGGGGATTCTGAAGGCCAGTTAGACACTGGTGTCCTTGATCGTGGACTATCTGAGTGGTCGGCCACAGTATGGGCCGCTGGGCTAAGGACAAAGGTCCGTGTTCAAGAAGAGCTGGAGCCTGCTCCACTTCCTGTGGAGGCTTGAGTCGGTTGTACCATGCTGTAGATGTTCCACCAGTCAGTGATAGCTAGTGACATTTGTTTTGCTGCGCTGGTGCAGCAGGGTGAGGACAGTCGACAATCAATGAGCTGATGGGGAAGGCTGGCTCTGTCCTGGGGGTGGGGCTGGATTGTTTGGTTGTGCTGTCACAGAGGAAGATGCTGCACAACCTGCGGAGCATCACGGGCAATGGCTCTCTCCCTCTCCACGAGGTGCATGGTCACGCACAGGAGCAACTTCAGCAGAAGACTGCTACCCCCACAATGAACCACAGAACGCAGTCCCACTTTACCACTCATCTACCTCATGCCATAGGATGGACACCAGAGGCATGGGGTGCTGGTGGCTCCAGCCTCTGTTTCATGGCTCTGTTACAATCATTACAACTCTCTTATCATAAAATACAGTTCACTCTAGTAAATGGTATATATATTCATTTTATACCTTTTTTATCTAAACATTTGACAATTTTCCAAATTTAAAAAAACATAAAGATTATGAGCTCTATGCATACCATGTGTGTGTGTGTGTGTGTGTGTGTGTGTGTGTGTGTGTGTGTGTGTGTGTGTGTGTGTGTGTGTGTGTGTAGGTGTGTGTGTGTGTGTGTGTGTGTGTGTGTGTGCATGCATGAGCTCTCTCCCCCTGACCCTGATTCTGAAAATGAGTTACAGTAGAAATTGCCCTGAGCAGGTATCTGACCTTTGACCCCATGTCTACTTCTTCCCTTCACCTCCCCTCCACTCATTGGGGCCCCTGCCGGAATCCAAGTCCTTCCTACTTGCAATTAACCTCACCCACAGGGCAGACTCATACACACACCTGTGGTGATTAGCCAGCGCTAATGGCTCTCTAGTACCCACTAAATACTCTCATAACTCATGAAAAGACTTTGTGACCCTGCACTGACTCGCAGCTTGTGGATCATGAATCAAACAGAAGCCTGCAAATAAGCAGCTCTGCCTTGATTGTTAATCAGGTTGGAACTCTGCTCACTCCGGCTACAGCAGCTAACAAACAAGATGATAACAACCAGATCGGCTGTACAGACACTGCAGGAGAAACTGTAGTTATATATTATGTAGTGTGTGCACATGATGCAGTTATGGAATAATAATAATGTGATTGACGTCTGTCCTCTTGACCCCTCCACATTAAGGTCAAAGGTCATGAACTAGACCAGCACTAGATGTGGGAGGATGGAGAACCTTAGAACATTTCCACAAAGTGGAAGCCACAAACAAAACAAACCAAAAAAAAAACTACTGGCATATCCTACTTCTTTCTTTTAATGTGGATGAGACATCATTTCAACCACAGATGGCCTCCCTCAAGTAATGAAGTGTTTTTATGATTAGTTTGATAAAATATCCATTACCTCTGGGTGAGATAATCTGCTACAGATACACTGGGACAATGTTCCCAGTCTGTGTCTCCCAAGTGTAATTACAAAAGTGCTATTTGGAAACAATGCACCATCTTTAATTGTGGAAAAGTGACGCCAAAGAGGGTTTGTCTTATCTGAATCTCATGAGGGATGTGCGATAACGCAGCACCAGTGGACCAGCAGCCTCTTAAAGGAATCTGCATGAGAATAAATAAAAGAATATAAAAGAAGCTCGAAAAATGTATCCAAATGTAACGGAATAAAAGTCTGGATTTTTCTCGAGAAGGTTGTCAAATGAGAGTAAGAAATATCAAAGCTTCTCCAACAAATACAATTTACTTATAAATACTTGTAAATGTAACTCGTTAACTCTGAAACTAACCATCACAAACCTTTACCATTATAAATTAAAATGTCCTGTTTAGCTTATCAATGCAGCTTTAAACTTTGTAAATATGCAGTATTTTGATAATTATGTCGTCTTATACAATAAATATGTTTTAACACTACAGACAGACCGTTTGGGTTTTTACAATGCAAATAACTCTGTTGCCATATTACGCATTATTACCATATGAGGTCTCTTTTTTCACATTATCCCGTTGTACAATGCGTTTTATCTCTAATGATTTAGAGATAAATTGGTGTGCATTAGAAAGAAATATAAACATTGTAAATTGGCGAAAAGGTTGCATATCCTGCTCAATGTTCTATGATAATTAGTTTATTTACCATTATTCCTCATAACTTTATCCAACATATTATTGATGTACACCATGGTGGTGGCGGACGTTCTAGAGTCTTTCTCGTGTTAATTACCTGCGTGCATTCATTGTTATCACATATGACATTTCTATTGGGAGGATTCAGGTTCATTAGAACCAGGATGTTGCTCGGAGTTCCACAGGTGTGTTACTTGTGTTTGTTAAATCAAATTTGAAACTATTTTTCAGGCCATCATTCCAATCAGTAATAATTCCATTGTAGTCGTTCAGTTAATTGCGGAGATCTGAGAATCTGCCATGTCAGGAAACACAAGCAGCCAGACCGTCAGACAGGTTGGGAACAAACTGACAAGCTTGTTTGAACTGCTGTACTGACTGCCATTGTTCAAGCTGATCTGACCTACATTTCAAATAAAGAGGTTCAGATAATCTTTTACATTTCTTCCCATTAGACTTCATTGGACAGTTTTGTAATGTTTTCAGGAGACAGCAATTACTTTGGTGTGTTGACACAGGTGGTGGAAAAGTTGAGAGAAAAGTTGCAGTTGTTGAAGTATCCTTGAATACTGCAGAGGAAGAGAAGTGAGTTGTGACCCTGTTGGCTTTCCGTAAGCCTGCAAGCACATGTACTGTATCCACATCTGTGTGTGTGTGTGTGTGTGTGTGTGTGTGTGTGTGTCTTCGTGCCACATCACAGCATGGGCTGAACAAGCTTATATTCAATTAATTCCTGGGCGGCTGCTAATGTTTTGGCCGAGTGCTGTTTAATGGCTGGGGTTTTAATATGAGGGCAGCGCAGCAGAACACACTGCCTCCTACATGGAGAGGTAAAGACCTGCCATAAATAGCGGCTGTGGCTCGGGTCAAACCACACTTTACATCTCCTCCTGTGTCTTTTTCATGTCTTCTCTTATCAATTGACTTCACTTTGTGAATAGACTTGTAATCAGTTTGTATTTATAGTGTCATGGATGTATTTTATTCTAACATGGAGTCTACATTCCCTTTGCTGTCTTTCATCTGTGTGCTTTGGAGATGTGAAACGTATGTGATGTGTGGCGTTCATAGTCACCGCAGCTACATCCTACAGTTGCCACATCGATCATTGCTCTGAATGGCCAACGTTCTTCCTGCTCATGCTGTGCTGAAAGCTGCAGTTGTAATTCAGCAAGAATATTTACCCGAGAATCATGCATGTGATACACAATGGCTTCATACCAAATGAACAGATAGCCTAGTTTGGTTTAGTCAGTGCCTGCTTTCTAGCATCGAGCCAGACTATTCTCAGCTGTTAGTCCGGTCTAGCCAGTGTTAAGCTGTGCTTACATCTATAAAGCATGGACAGTCCTCCATTATTTCTTCAGGAGGCTTTTACAGCGAGGTGCAGATAGTCCTCAAGTTCGTCCTCAGGGTGTATTTACAATGGCTCCAAACATTGACTGCTGTTCATTCCACTCCGGTGGATGGGTCAAACAAACACCCATCTTTGAGCCAGGAGACCGCTGCTCGTTGATTGGTGTGTGACCGTGGCAATGACCCGGCATCAACATGGGTCTTGGGTGATCCGATCACAAGTGGACAGCTCTAAGTACATCAGTACACACCTGGCATTAGTTCCCCAGTGACCACCTGTGATCGGATCTCACCTCTATATGCAAATAAACGCTTATTGTGCCTTGTCTACCAGAAGCTAAAAGAAGAAGAAGAAAAGGTAATATATCTATTTAAAACTTTAGAAATGTTTAGACGTCGTGGGGAAAGCAAGCTATTTTGTTGATTTGTCTCTCAGCGGAATGCTAGTGAGTGAATTGAATCGGTTGTTTCATCCTTGTCTTAACCTACAATTCATCTCGAATGGATTATTAACACATGAATTTCAATTCTGTTTCATTTTATTTGTACAAACCATTATCACGATTCACAATCTGTAGAACATACCACATCCTCTGTCCTTGGACCTTCGCATCAAATATAAAAGAAACGCAGTGAGATGATATCATCTCCTGTCACCATTCCATTTCCATGTTTGGTTCTGCACTGTGAGGAACTAGTTGTTCAACATCCGCCATTCCCCAAGCCTTACATTTCATAATTTAAAACCTCCTTACGTTATGTAACCACACAAGGAAAACAAATTAAAATCCCCAAATTCTTTTCTTTCTGGTATTGGTTACCTGCATAGTAGATTATTCTTCATTTGCATTTTGCTAGCTGCAGTATTTTGGTATGATCTCCCTCTCTCTCCAGCCTGCATCTGTAAAGAGTGCTCTACCACCACCACTATCATTTCCATCCTATTTGGGGAAGCTCCAACCCTCCGTTCCTTTCTTCCCTCCTCTCTCTCCGTGCCTGTGATGGCATGCTAAATGAGTGTTTGCACTGTATTTTTCGCTGACTCTGCGATTTGCGTCCTATAGCCGTACTAATAATTGGCCATAAGCTGGGGATCGAAACAGAGTAAATGGCTGGGATGTTGAGCGTGGAGGCCTGGGGACACAGTGCAGAGAATGAGGAAGGTGAGAATGAAGTCCTCAGTGAGTGTTTAAAGCAGCAGATAAAACAGTTTGGTTGGTGTTTTTCACTTCTGCCAGCATTATTCTATTGGACTGGTGCGGTGGCAGCGGGGAGGTCAACAGGAAGTGCCGCTGTCTGTGATTCGAGGCGCCCGGTGCTCCCCTGAGCTGCTGACACTCTTGAAACCAGCTGCTTGTTGTGATGGTAATATATGATGAGTCCCTCACAGACTCAACTCACCCGAACCGCAAAATGGAATGTTGGGAAATATTTGAATTAAGAACTAGTCCCATTTCTAGTTTGAAATTCTTGCACCCTGACTGGACCATTAAAGGTATTTCTAAAAAATGAGATCCGACGTAAATAAGCTCATCATGTCGGGTCTGTAACTCCACGTCCTTGAGTATAAGGATATCGATGGTAATATATGGGTTGGTATCTCCCCACATCACAAGTATGATAAGCAACATTCATCAATTATGTTTTAAACCTCAGGAATCAAATTGACTGGTATTTTCCCAACACAAATCAAACAGAAACAAATCTCCAGTGTACCTGGTAATGCAGCAGTAAAGTAGTTGTTTGAACATCCTCTCGTTGTGGAAATTGTCATACATGAGAATCTATGAAATGAGATGATAAATCATAGGATTAGAAATGTAGCTAAGTTGTTGAAAGAGGATACAAAACAAATATTACCTAAACCAGTCTGTTTATATTCTTTCTATTATAGCATTAAATAATATTAAATCATTCCAAAATTCCCAATAACAAATATGCTTTGTGCTTCAATGACTCGCGTGAGTCAAATCCAATTGTCACTGTGTGTCCATTATTTACAGCTCACGTTTGGATTACAACATATTAAAGATACAGTGCTGCATTAATTACAGCGTGGCTGCTAAGTGACTTTGCCGTAGCAGTGCGTTCTTTAGCACAGCGTTACAGTACAGCTACAGTCGGGCCACATTTCTGCTCAGTCATCACTACTAGGTTATGCAGAGGCCAAAGAAGCAGCAGGAGGAAGCCTTCATTAATTTATCTCTCTGTTCTGTATTTAACAAGCGCTACATGTGCTGAGGAGGCACGCGCCCAACACAAAGGTTCGGCACAATCATTAGAGGTGCACAGGCACACCGAGGCTAATCATTTGACCTTTGCTTTTCTTGTTCTGGGCGTCGGACGGAGCTGCACTATCTGCAGAGGATAAGTCCATTTGTTATACCGCATGATTTATGATGGGCCCGTTAATGTGGAGAATGCTAAAACAGTCCAACTGAGACAGCATGGAACAAATAGCTCCGGAGCCCAAAATTAGCTGGAGGGCGATACTTTGTTGAACCCTGGCAACAGCAAGTCTTTGAATTTGAATAAGCTGCTTCTCGTGCCTCTGTCTCCAAAAACACCAAAGCAGCACTTTTAGGGCAGGTTTGGTTTGGAAGCTCTTCGTCAGCAGACTTGTAGTTGCACCCGACAAACCCTGTAGCCAATGCATTTCTTATTTCATTTTATTTATTAATATATTCATTCTATTTTTTTAGCTGTGGTGCTGACAGCCTGTGGAGACTGCTTGGATGGTGAGGAGATTTTCAGATGGATCTATATTAAGATAGAAGAAAAGTGAAAGTTGGATGTAGCCAATAGAGCAGGTTATACTGTAGCAGCCAGGACTCTCAGTGTGGTGTGAACAGACATCACTTCAAACAGCACACTGCTCTGCATGAAGTGAAAGTCAACCACTTCAACCAGAGATTTAAATCAAACACAGCTACATTGGGTTGAGCTCATCTCCGAGTTTGTTTGAAGGTCCACCAAATAAACAAGGCGGAGCTAAACACCTCTGCGGCTGGAATCTGGCACCATTGCTTCTGGCTTTGGGCTGGAGCTGCTGCAGTCGATGTCATGTAGAATGGCAGTGAGGAGGAGGAGGAGGAGGAGGAGGAGGAGGATGGACATCTGGCCTGCATTGGGGCCTCCCCGGGTCTTTGCCTGAGGCAGCAGCACCTCAGCAGTCTCATCGCCTGCAGTGCAGAGACTCTCACTCGGTGCACTAGAATATTTCTCCTAACTCGTACTTTTTGAAAATTCTTTGCATTTTGCTTTTGTGTTTTGACTCCATCTTTCTATTGTCTCATTCTTCCTCTTCTCATTAATGCCATGCAGATCTCCACACCTCTTCTTTCTCCCACCTATACCTCCTGCACATTCATGCAGAATCTACCTATTTGTCAGTGATGTGCCTCTGGGAGCGCCGCCACGCGTTTCCTAAATCAATTTTCCGAGGCATCCCACAAAGGCTGTTGTCTTGATGTCACCAGGACGAGATTACCAGACCTCTCTGATCCATGAGTGGGAGTGCCTGCAAATGAAGTATGGGCTCGTCAGTCCACCGTCGCCTAATGAATGTCTCTCTCTCCGAAAACACCCTCATATTGCAGCGTGAGGATTATTGCTATTGAATGGAAGTGCTCCTGAAAGCGCCGAACAGCGAGAACACTGGACATGATTCACTTTGCGGGACAGAGTTTGGAGCTCTGAGGCGAGAGGGAGCGGGGCTGAACTAAGAGGAGAAAAGAGAGAATAGAATATACTGCAGTGAGGTGCAAGTCAGGAGTGTTTGCCGAGGAGGAAGAGCTACTGACAGAGCGAGGGGGAAGCTGTCGATATGAGTTGATATGTGGCATGAGAGAGTGAGAGGTAAGAAGGAGTTCAGGCAGAGAGATGGCCCAGGCCCTACAGGAGTGGAGTTTATTTTTTTCCTTCCTAGGAAGAAGCCTGACCTGCTGCTACTTCCTGACTCTCACTTGAGGAATAGAGTCGTTTGCTGAGATATTGTGCATCCACAATATGTTTCTGTATGAAAGGAGTGTGTTGCAGTGTGTGAGGATCGAGGCTCCGGTGGATCTTCCTCACAGCGAAGAGGAAAATCCCTTATTATCCGGCTGAGCGCTCGCAGCTCTGCAGCCCTTCTGACCTCCAAACCCAAACTGTTAGCCAGACCACATCGGCTGTGGACGTATGCCGGGGATCCACCATAATTCATCTCACACACCTGAATATCAAGCTGATAACACAACTCAATCCTACCCATGTGAAGCAATCTGATACTCCATTACAATATGTCTTCAGTGTCCTCGGAATTCCCTGATAGAACCAGGTTCAGACCGTTTTCCCTCCTAATGATCAGGAATCACAGTCGGCACTGAAAAACAATGTACAGTCAGAATGTTACTACATCAAATCAAATCAATGGGACAACTGGTATTATTAGTTCTAATTCCAAATAGAGTTTGCAGTGAGACAATGATGTCGAAGACTAAGTACTTTAATATGCTACTATAAAAGGCTGATGCTGTATTTAAAGACTTTTTCATTTAAAATGAATAGTGAGGATGATTATTATCATCGGATCCCCGATCCGGGCCGTCCTTCTTTGTGGAGTTTGCACGTTCTCCCCGTGGCAGCGTGGGTTCCCTCCGGGATCTCCGGCTTCCTCCAACAGTCCAAAGACATGCAGCTTAGGTTATTTGGAGAATCAAAATGGCCCGTAGGTGTGAATGTGAGTGTGAATGTTTGTCTGTCTCTACATGTACCCTGCGATAAACTGGCGACCTGTCCAGGGTGTACCCTGGCTCCAGCGCCCCCCGACCCTGAATAGGATAAGCGGTTTGGAGAACGGAATGTTTTTGCTATCCATCCTGGAATTGCATTTTGTAACACACCCTTAACAAATGGCGTTGAAGCTTCCTAAAAGAGTAATCTTGAAGTGTCCTAAAAGTAAAAATAAGTTCAGTAAGCAAATAAATGATATGTATACATTTGTATACTTATTTAATATGATACACATGAGAAGTATAGAGATGCATACACTCAAGAACATGTCAATTCCCATGTCATAACATTTGACATGGTTCATGCATACAAACACGTGGCTCTTGTACAATATGCTTTGCAGTCTGTTTGTGTAGCTCTGTATGACAGTGAAGAGGCCTTCCATACACAGGAGTTCACACATACCCCGTATGCACACTCACTACACACACACACATGCATGCTTCCCTACGCAGAGAAGAATCTGTTCTGTCAGTATTGCTCTACACACTCCTGCTGTACCTTTTTCTCTCCCTTTTGTTGCTAAAAGCTGAGTGCAGTGTTTGCTCTGTAAGCACTCGGAGAGTTGCCCCGGCTTTCTACTCATAATGCCGCTCCACTTCCAGATAAAATACAAGCTCCTCCAGCCATCACATTTAACAAGACGGAGACGAGAAGGAAGCAGTGGAGGGCTCAACTCCTGTGATGTATTTCCTCTTCCTCTTGCTGTCAGGTGTGGGAGACACTGTGTGTGTGCGTGCGTGTGCGCGCACGTGTGTGTTTGTGTGACTTTCATGTGTGCGTCATGTGTGTCAGGGTGTATGCACACACTGCAGTGTTTGAGGCAGTTGTCACAGCAAGGAATGCTCGATAATTGATTTCAAAGTCTACTGCTGGCTGAGGTGATTCTCTTTGCTCCCCCCAACAGTACCACCACACACACACACACACACACACACACACACACACACACACACACACACCTCCCCTCCATCCTCCTTTCTCTGCTGACAACAATAACAACAATGCCTACTTATGCCATAATAAATGGCTGAGTTGCGCAGCCTTTGTTTACTCATTTGTGACTGTCAGCCAGCTGTTGTCTTCTGCACTGTAAGCCCCCACCCCCACCCTCCCACTTCCTGTTTCCCCGAGCTACGGCAGCCATCTTGGATGTCAATGCTATGCCATGTAAGAGCAGCTGTTACTGATATAACAGGCCTGTTTTGTAGCCGCGAGACATTTAGCACTGACAAACGCAGTCCATTGTGCCGCATATTGTGCTCGAGATGAATGTCGAAGTGTTTGCCCAACAATACTAGCACACTGTGAAGTAATTCATCAGAGGGGCAGTTCAAGTTAGGATGGGTGCTTTTACCACAGGACAGAGAGAAGTAGCACTTACACTGTCCAATACACCCTTACTGTTTGTTTTGTTTTTGTTTTGCTATATGTTCCTTTGTTTTCAGGCCAAAGAATCCAAATCGCAATATGTTTTGAATATATAAAACTCTTGAAAAGGATTATTTTGTCCACTGCTATTACTGAAGCGCTGGTGTAAGTTCAGTCAGGAAGATGATACTCTTGTATGCCTAAGCCCGTAGTTTATTTCTCATACATCCGCCTATAGCTCCTCACGCATGATCACTCATTATTTCATGCTGTCATTGTTCGGGGCTGTCAATCATGATATCAGCAGTTTAGATCAGCTGGTCTCTTCTATCCAATAGCACAACGACACAATGGCATCGTTAGCCTATCATCTTGCTGCTGTCTCTTTTAAATATGATTGTCTCTCTACCTTCAGTACCTTCAGCTTCATCATTCTATCAGCCTCATCAGCCACCACCGTCCCCAGTGTCTGGACTCCACGGGGGGTTTATCTTCTGCTGCTCAGGGCAGACGGCCCTCCATTACAGATCTCCCTGTAGAGTCCATGAGCCAAAGACTCTGTGAAGACTTTATCATCACATATCATATCATATAACATATCTATTATCTTTTACTTGTCTCTCCTGATTGAATTATTTTTGATATTAAAAGAAGCCCACACACACACACACACACACACACACACACACACACACGGTGAGGCATACCTGGCAGATGCATGACGTCTGCTTCTTAAATGATTAAGTCAATTAAGTCCCATAATGAGCAGGAGCTCGGCCGGACGTGCATCTGAGAGTGCGCTAGCCAAGTGGGAGGCTCCCAGCCGGGGGCGTAGTGGGAAAACAGCAGTCAGCCTTTGGGGGATTTTCCCCTAATATTCTAGGTCCTGTGCTCCAAATCCTGCCAGTACCTCACTGAGACAGATAACTTCCAGCATGTATGCAATTTAATGGAAAATGACCAACAAATTTAAAGTGAAGTGAATACTGCAATTGAATTAAGAAAGGATGCTATTGAGCAGTACAATCCAGTGCAATAGCTACATTCTTGTTGAGGCAGAAGAGAGACTTACCAATAAAAGTGCAACCCAGTCTCCAGAATGAAACGTAGCCATTGTACTATTCTGCAAAGCCTCATTTTCCCTTCTTAAATGAAATAAACATTGCAACATTTCTACATATTGTTTTTGCCGTTTCGAAAATACATTCTCAATTCCAGTTGAGACAAACGTAACGTCGGAGAAAAAACGTTCCCTCGCTAATTCAAAATGCTGTTTTGAAGACATGGAAGGTGTTTGGAGACATGGTGGCTGGAAATATTGCCCTTCCAGTGTCAGCAGCCCAAAGGCTCGCTGTTGCGTCGCCTTTTGACTTGTACACTCCTCCCAAAATGAGCAACCCAATGTAGGCCTGCAAGTGGGTCACAGCCAAGTCTTTCCAACTGTCCCCATACACGAGCCTCCCCTCTAAATTTGTCATCTCAAGTATATCCTTTTCGATTGATGGTGTTATGAAGAGCTCAAATGCTGATGTTATGTCTTGGACATGGCTGACAGCGTATCTGGTGGGGCCTGGAACCATTTTGATGACATTAGCAGCACTAAGTCTAGTTCAAGTGGGGAGACGGACCATAATAACTTTCCATTTTTGGAAGGTGGTGTGTTTGCTGGTGGTTGAGAGACAACAGGAGGGTCAACACTGAGGGTCTCATTCTCATCAGAGGAGGATGCCTCATAGTCAGGGTCCTCCTCAACATCACGCTCTGTCTCAGACACATTCTCCTCTATGTCACTTTCATGGTCAAAGAGATGAGACAACACCTCATTGACAGAAAACCTTTCCTTACAATTCATTTCCAGTTGAGAGAGAGCAGAACGAGAGAGCACACAGAGCACCAAGAGAAATGGTTTAGAAGGCTGCTGTGCAAGTGTTTGCTCCTCCCCCATGTCGTGTGAACTATCAGTGGTTCTCGCACTACTACAGTTATGGTTATGTTAGGTTAGGGCCCTAAAGCTTTTTGAAGATTATAAAATTGCATGTTATAGTGATCTCAATATCATCAAAACAAATGTGTGTAAAATATTTCTTATATGTCTTATACAGCTATAACAGCCTGGGGTCAAATTGACCCCAAAGAACACCGATGCGCACAGCATGTGTACAGGACATTGAAAACATATTATCATGTTCATTTTATGTTTACCCAGTTGTCCCCATTAAATTAGGAAAAATCATTAAATATGAAGCAAAAAAATGATGTCAATTATTTATTTAGAGACGTTAAACATTGAATGGGGTAACAGTTGGGTTAAGGGGAGAAACCCCACATGAACAAATGTAACTAATAGATATCGCTATGAAACTTCCCCAGTTGATTACTTACATTAAGACAATTATTTTTTGTATTACAGGTTTTCTGAAATGTTATGTTCAAATATGCAAATGAGGCATTATCTAACGCTAACTATTGGTGAATTTAGAGGAATCTGCAGACACAAATGGACAAAGTAGTAAAATAATCACCTAAATGTGTATTTTGTATTTGTTCTTCCCACTACTCTGAGAGAATACATGTTAAGGAAGCAAAATAGCCCAAAATCTCAAACTTGACCAGTGCACGAACATAGTTATTTTTGCCTGGGGCTTCTCCCCTTAACAAAGTAAATATTTGAACCAAACCATGTTCATTCTCTAACTCTTACAAACTATTTTGTTTGTCCAACCCTAAGCAAGCCTTAGCCATAGAAGAACTTCAAGATAAGAACATTGAAACTATTTTGTAATGGAGAATGTTTGAAGGCACTAAATGATGTTACCATGCAGATAAGATCAAAGCTATTATGGGTGATTTGTTAGAAATGGCATGTTGTGTATTTAGTTTAAGAGAAATATTTGCAGACTACAGTCAAGGCAAACAGTGGGGATTTAATCCTGATGGTACTAGTTGGACATCAACAATGTTCCTCAAAGTGGAAACTCGTCAGTCTTTGGTACCATCCTCAAATTCTTCTTACTAAAACATTTACAGAACAGTTGACTGAGCAACTTTAAGGCTTCAGCACCCTGTGATATTGAACTTGCGAATGTGAAGCCGGTTCTTGCTCCAGGGCATCAAACAAATACATGCTAGCAACAAGTGCACACGCTGTAGCTGCCGCTTTGCATTGTGGTCAATCATCAAAACCTGAGTTAAGCCCTTTGAAACCTAGAGCAGACTGTCGAGGCAAACTACAGGTTTGAAAATGCTTTTAGAGTCCGAGGGATCTGAGAGGGATTAGCCAGTAGTCCCTCGTGTTCTAACTGCTGCAGCAGTGATAGATTGGAGCAGGGATGAGGTAAGATGAGGAAGACCGTAGGGGGCAGCAAGAGGGCAGGACTCATCCACAAATCCATGCCACAGGGCAGGTAAGGGCTGTCCCTGCCTCTATTTTTCATTCATTTAATTTCTATTTATTTACTTTATTTTATATTAGACAAACTAATATCAGAAGTAAAAGTAACCCATGTGAAGTAAAAACGTCCACTGAAAGTGTTTTACTGTTGTGTATGATCTTTCTGGATTGATTACTATTGCATTAATGTGCATGCTGCGTTTTAATGCTGTAACTGTATTAGGTTGTGCTAATATTAAAATAAAGGGCGAGCACATACTGATTGTTATTGATCTTAAAGACATAACTTGGGAAAATCAAGAATTGCGAATGATAAGAAAAGCATTTTTTGACAGATTTGCCACTCGCCAATGAATTGTGTTTGTATACAAATAATTTCAAGGCCTCAAGGATCATTTATTGCCATTATGCAATACATGGAAGAAAAATAATATATATATAATTTATATTCCAGTAAATGTTCTTAGCAATATATGGCCGACATAAGGAGTAGCCTTAGGTCTTAGTTCCATCTCTCCTGGGGCAGTCAACTTCACTTCTGGCGGCATTTTGCCCAGCAAGTCTTGGTGATCGACCATGGTTGGTGATCGTATCACGGTCTGCTGCACTATATCCAATGGACACACTTCCTTTTCCAATGTTGATGATGTTGTATTCAGTCATATTTCTATAAGGTATACACTAATAAACATGAAAAATACAACAAATTAAGACATATCTTTCAATAATTCACCAAGATCATGATCTTTCCACAGCGTGGGTTCTCTCTGGGATCTCCAGCTTCCTCCCACAGGACAAAGACCTGCAGCTTATAAGTGAGGACTCTAAAGGTTTACTAGATTATGGGTCCATAAATGTGTCTCTCACTCGTTTCCTCTGTGTCGTTGTTGTTCTCACTCGTAGCTCTGCTGGTGTCTGAAGTCTCTGTCCTACTGGAGAACAATTACTGCTTTGTTCCTTCATAGTTTATGTGTGTGGACTTCACAATAGTTGCGCAGAACAAAATAAGCATTAATAAGAAAAGGAAAGTCCTCCGTTTTGTGTCCGTCCTTCCTAAAGCCGCAAACCGTGAACCTTTAAACATCCGCTCCGTGGCGCTGGTCATGCCGCTGGTCACGCCGCTCGCTTGAATTAACCTAGTAGTCGATTGATAATCAAAGCTGCTGTTTGTGATTTTCAAGGGTCACGTGATAGGGGCGTGACCAATCAGGGAAGGACACGTCGTGACTGCTAAGATCCAATCAAGTAGCTAACGCGGGTGTCTACGTCATCGTTTCTAAAGTTATGCGTTTACGAGCGCCCATACAGTCGGCAACCCCGGAGTTTTCAAACGTATCTGTCCTCGTGCTCTGAAACTCCGGCGTAGTGTGGACGCTCAGAGTAAACGTAGCTAAACATGCGTTTATCAAATGGAAACGTAGTAGTGCGGACATGGCCTATATTGCCCCGTAGGTGTGAATGTGAGCGTGAATGGTAAATGGACTGAACTTATATAGAGCTTTTCTCGTCTTCTGACCACTCAAAGCGCTTTAACGCTACATGTCATCCTTCACCCATCCACTCCCATTGATACACTGATGACAGGGGCTACCATGTAAGGTGCCACCTGCGCATCAGGACCCTTACTGATCATTTATATGGCGAGCAATGTGGCTTAACTATTTTGCCCAAAGACACATCGACATTGACTAGGGGACCGCTGATCCTCTGAAGTATTACTGTGGCTCAGTCACCCTTGCCAACATGGTTGTCTGTCTCTGTGTGTCAGCCCTGTGATAGTCTGGCGACCTGTCCAGGGACTCGCCCAATGTCAGCTGGAATCGCCTCCAGCCCCTCCATGACCCTGAACAGAATACGTGTTTTAAAGATAATGGATGGATGAATGGATGATCTTTCCATGGCATTGAACGTTATTAAATTGTAGTGTGTGGTTTATTACAACTTTGAATCTTACTGTTTGTTGTAGCTTTGGCCATCATTCATCTCTGTAATAAATACCCCTTACTTGCCAGGCTAATTGGTAAGATCTGGGAACACAGTAGCAAATTAATTTGGAGAGTATGAGATAACAAATGTTAAGAAATGGTAAATTGTTACCCAAAGTGCTTGGCACTTCATTTTTCATCCTTTTGACCATGGTCCTCATTCCTCATCCCATCACTTTTTCATCATAATTATTATTATAATGATTTTGAGCCATGTGTCCTCTTAGACTAAAAAGTATAGTGAGTAAGCGATCTAGTTTGATTCGTGATAATATTTCATTAAATATTGCATCGGCTGCGCCTCCCACTGAAAGACACGTGGAACCTCAAAACTATTTAGCTAGTGTGGTGGAAAAAACGATCCAATAGTACCGAGTGAGTCCTATAATACTGAATACTGAAACAAGAAACATTGAGGAAAGAAGTTTGTCTTTAAAGTATTTATTCTCATTATATCACAATTCCCCCTTTGATCATTATCAAATAGATCACTCATACGTATATAAAATACATTAGTGTACATTTGAAACATCTGCATTAACAATTCATGAAAAGCATCTTTAACTGTTTTTGTGTAGCATTACTGAGATAAGTACAAGCTGTGGAGGGAAACGGATCATTCCTTACACATGGGTGTCATCATGATGTGTAAGCAGAATAGGTGTTACAATCAACATGCTAAAAACAGGAGACAACACATTGTGCCTCTAAGGCCACATAGTTCTGGGTGTTTCATCGTCATCCAACGGTGGTGAATTTGCTTTTCACTCGTGTGACTGTGTATCACTGTCACAGGTTCAGGTGAGTCTGAAGGTGCAGTGACTGTTTTCAGGTAGCTCGTTCTCGTGTGGTGGTGAGGAGAACTGTTCATGTCACCGCTTAGCTTGTCAGCGCCTTGTATCTGATACAGTATAAAGACTAAATGTGGATCTATCTTTACAATAAAATTAAAAATTACATTACATATTCCCCCTTTTGCCACGTTATCTCTGCATTGAGCTAATTTAGCATAGCAATGGAAGAGATCACGTGGCAATTGTCTAGGCTCATCCATACATCATTTTATACAGCTGCAGCATTTCCTGTTCAAGAGAAAACAACACAGTTATGCAGCTCTCCATATCACTGTACAGATCCCCAGGACAACATGACTTGTGGCAACCCTCTAAAACTTCATTTTCATTAGAATTCTGTGTGTGTGTGTGTGTGTGTGTGTGTGTGTGTTTCTCACCCCCCTTCTCTGGTGTCACAAGCAGGGTGTACCCCTCCCCCTCCACATGTCTCCCTTGATCCCTTGAGCGTCCCTGCAGCCTCCTGGTTGTCATCTCTTTGTGGACAGGCAGCTGCCCAATGTCATTTTTGTTGGCAGATGTAGCACTCATCTTCCCCCTGCAATTGGAAACCATGACCTCTTCCTCCTTTTCTTATAAGTTCATCACCAAACTTTGTGCCTGATACTTGGGGTTCTGGCAGATGTGCCAGGGCGTCGGTCATGTCTCTGTCAGTCCAGGGTCTGTGGACCATCATCGCTCCATTTGGACCTGCAACTTGGAATGAGAGTTCAAGTCTTTCCTCGTCGTCGTCTGTTTAGTCCTCGTCCACTTCTGGTGTCACATGAGTGGTGGTAGGAACCTCTCACTGCGTCTCCAGTTGTTCCCAGGTCCTCATGTGACTTGTCTGGGCTGCCTAGTTGGGACATGACGTGTGCGGCCTGCTGCATGAAGTTGGCGATGGAGGAGATCGTGCTCGTGAGGTTGCTGGCAGGAGTGCTGGTTGGAGATGGGTTGAAGTCAGGCCTTGCTGTGCTGCTGGACCAGGTGGTGGGGCTGCATGTGGTGGAGGTTCAGGATCCACCCTGTGCAGTGAGGGATAGAGAGAAGAAGATTTCTGCTCCTTTTTCATTTGGTTCATCTACTTTAGGCATCATTTTACACACTTTCTTTCTTTCCCTTCTTTCACATTCATCCTTCTACATCTTCAAACTTCTATTGTGACTTTCTATAATTTCCAACTGTTTGACCTTTTTTTTTTTTTTTTTTTCTTCCTGATTTCACCTTCTATCTTCTCTAATTCTGTCTGTAACCTTTTTATCTGATCTACGCTAAATGATCCTCCTTGAGGAAACCCACATACATACATCCACCCATTTATTCAAATGTTGACCACTCACCTCTCCATACTTATTCTTCATGAAAATGACATTAGGTCCTTCAGGTGGAGGAACCTGGTTACTCCCCTGTGCTCCCATTTGTAGGCACAGTCAGTGTACCACTTATACTCTTAAACACAGTCTTTGGATTTGTTTTCCGGGCACAATCAAAGTTAAGCCGTTACCTAGACAGATTTATCCTTACAGATTCGTAGTCTAACCCTTTATTACAGACAGATTTATCCTTACAGATTCAAAGTCTAAGTCTAATCTTTTTCTTTCCAGTCTCCTTACAGATTCTTCGTCTTAGGTTACAGGACTTCAATGTTTAATGTCTACCTGTAAGATATTCAACCTTTAAGATATTTTAACGTGGCTATCAAACACTCACCCTTATAGTATCCTATATTACCGTATCTACCCAACTTTTCACGAACAACAGCATTCATATGAGATGAGGTCAACAAATATCTACAGATGCCTGTTAAATGCTAATAAAATAGTATTATGAATAGTACCAAAAATATTCTATATCCTAATTCAGTGCACTTTTAAATACCAATTTGACTTTAAAAAACAAAACCCCCCAAAACAAACAAAACAATCTCTCAGAGTCAATTTTCAAAACTTCAGTATCTCACCGGATGTTTAGAAGTCTATCTGGACTCAATCAGGTCCTTTAGGATCCCAGTGAAGATGATCAGGAACCACATAACGGTCCTCTCCAAAATGTGTGGAGGCACAGAGGCAGGAGGAGAAGCCTCCTGGATGATCAGTCCCCGTCCGCAGGTGGTTCCTTTCAAGGGATCCTGTTCGTGACGCCAAGTTTGTGGTGGAAAAAACTATTCAATAGTACCGAGTGAGTCCTATAAGACTGAAACAAGAAACATTGAGGAAAGAAGTTTGTCTTTAAAGTATTTATTCTCTGCGCAGAGAAGGCTTCACCGTCATACTGACTGAGGATGGGCCAAGAGTTCAGTTTGTCTCCTGCTCTTAACCATCTCAGCACACAGCAGGGGGGGACATCGGGTATTTACATTACAACAATTGATCAGCAGTTTCAAGCTCCCCATTGACACCCTCCAGTCCTCCCCTTCCTCTTCTGAGCCTTGTCACACAAAGACATGTGTCTCTGTTACCTTTGATTATCCCTGAGAATCTTCACACCCAAACATTCTGTTTAAACTGCACCCCCCATTGAGTTACTTCCCCTTATGAAAGCAAAGACAGAGATAACCCATGTGGTCCTGTTACCACTCTCCTCAGTACACAATCATATGTCACATATAGTTTTGTTAGTGAGTAAGGCACATAAACTAAATCACAGTAGAAATGTACTAGCATACTAAAATGTTCTATCACACTAGTCTGTAGCTGGTCTTAAGTGGTTTAAGTATGACGTAATGTTGTCCATGTTTGGGCAGTTATCTATGGGATTAAGAGATTTGCATGACGAAAAACAGGCCTTTGGTCACTTTCAAGTGAATTTCATCCTTGTTTGCATTTTTCCTGCTGAATATTACAAATAACCTCCCTCTAGTCATCCTCTGCCTATTTCTCTCTCTGATGAGGGAGTGGTGATGACATGTGCTAGGAGATGGAGACAGAGTTCCTAACCAGGCCAGTTATGAGGCAGTAAGTCCACTATTGATTATCTGTCCACATCGCTGCCTGGCCTCCTTTGTTTTCTCAAGCACACATTGGCACATATACAACAGTGGAGGGTGCAGATGGGGGTGACCTTTCATCAACTTACCCTCTGGTTCCTATCACTACATGTAGACACACACTCAAAAATAGTTCCCCTAGAAAAGCCTTACAGGAGTTTGAATTTGGTGTCCTGGAGACTGTGGCAAATAGATAGGAGAACTGGAATGAAGTGGACATCCTGGAGATGGCCGACTTGGACTCAGGCCAGACGTCGGTGGGGACAGCAATTGGGTTCCGTGACTGAGTCTCTGTGGTGCTGGTCTGTTTGCTAGCAGGCCACAGTGAATGCTGGTTTCTAGCAGGTTGGATTGAAGGCTGAAGGCTAGCAGGCCAAGGTGCATACTGAAGGTTAGCAGGCCAAGGTGCATACTGAAGGCTAGCAGGCCAAGGTGCATACTGAAGGTTAGCAGGCCAAGGTGCATACTGAAGGCTAGCAGGCCAAGGTGCATACTGAAGGTTAGCAGGCCAAGGTGCATACTGAAGGCTAGCAGGCCAAGGTGCATACTGAAGGTTAGCAGGCCAAGGTGCATACTGAAGGCTAGCAGGCCAAGGTACAGAACGAAGGCTGGCAGGCTGGGAATAAGGCCCAATGCTAGCAGACAAAAAGGCTAGGTCAAGATGTCTGCCATTCCAGATAGCAACTTCATTAGCCAAGGCGTAGAAGTGTGCATCACATCATCAAGTTCATCTGCTGAAAACATGTGTGGTAAAATGGTACTGTAATGATTTGGTGAACATAGGTTTTGACCCAAAAGCAGGACTCTAAGACCAAGCAATCTTTAATATTCAGTAAAGATTGTCTTTACTGAATATTGTGAAAAAGGCTGGCAGTAGATACTGACGCTTTATCAGGACCCCTTGGCGCCATCTTCTAACACAATGGGCCCAGCATGTCAAACAACTACTGTTGCAGTAAACACATGGTTAACGTTCTGAATTCAAAGGAAAAACATCATGGTTAGGCTCAGAATAACTACGTAACATAAGTATTGAAAACATGTCACAAACATCACTAGCGTAACCTCAAAATGACTCAAACACACTCAAACACACTGTTTAGTTTTGGACCTGTGTTTGACGTGACTTGTACTTTGACTTGTACTTTGTGCCAAAATCACTTCACAGCCCAGCACTGATCCTAGGACTTGCTCCAACCTTTGTGCAATAGAATAACAGTCCCTTGATTGGAAAAAAATATACTTTGTCATTGAATGTATTCCAGCCAGTGTTTATAGTAATATAATATATAATATATAATAGTAAAGTCTTGACTTTTAGTCAGGGCCTCTCTTTCATAGACAAAGACTGTCTGATAGAAGAGCATGCTAAAGTGAAACAGGTATAACATCAAGGGCAGACACCACATATAGTAAACAAGCAACAAAGTAACATGAATGAAATATAGATTTGTTTCCTTTTCATTTGGAGCAGCATAATAACAATAATCAATGACGTACATTTCTCTGCATGCCAGCCAACACCTAATTACAGCTAATTACCAGCGGCTGCCATGCGCGATATGATGTGTCTTCTTTCTGTAAGCCATTCCCAGTAATTACACATATATCATGTCATCCGGTGAATCATTATTGCATAAAAGATCCCCTTGTGGCTCTTTTTCCATTGGACAGAGGAGAGAAATGGCCCACATCCACCTGGACCAGTGTTGTCCAGGCCAGGCCAATCCTCCCGATCCAGGCCAGATCAGTCTGGACCAATCCAGGCCGGTCTGTAGATTGGCATATGGGGCGGGCACTGCCTGCCAGGCTTCTGCCAAGGCTCAAGGGGGAGAGTGATTGTAGGGCAGTAAGCACTATGACCCAGGACAGAAACCACTTTAATCTTCACCTGCATGACAAATGATGGAAGGGGAGGAGGAAGGAAGTGACCAATAAGGAGCTGGATGAAGAAAGAGAAAACAGGATTAGTGTTTTCTTTTGTCCTTTCTGTCTTTACTCAACCCTTCATGATAAAAGGGGAAAGAAAGAATAGACAAATGTGTGGAATAAAATAATGTGAATAAGATGGAAGAAAATAATAGAACCGCAACGAACAAAACGATCCAACAAGTCTTTAAAACTAAAGGACAGGCTGTCATTGCTTTTTAAAATGACCCATATATATGTATTTCAATCTGGTGCAACATGACACTGTTTGTCAGTGCCTTCTTAAATTGTTACAATTCACTGTTGCAGAAAGATTCATTTGACTGTTTTCTAACATGCTACTGTTTTCATCTACCTAGACCTCTTCGTTAAAGGTGCAATGTGTAAGATCTGTACTAAGAGTGTCGTAGTTTGCAGTTTACAGCAACTGACTAAGTGCTGTATTTGACGAGTTGGGAGTGAAGTTGTGATAATGAACGAGAAAACAACTTGTATTGTGTAACGTTCTCTACCACCAGTAGACTGCTTCGACAGGATCAGACCCCCCCCCCCCCCCCCCCACCAGAGCTTGCGTCGGCTGAATGCTAGTTGCTACCACTAAATGCTAACTGAAGGTCCATCTTGCTGAGCAGCCGTCTCCTGATTTTTGAGGAGGACGAAACGAAAATACTAGTTGTTTTCTCATTTCTGCCACTTTGATTTAATTCAATAACCAAACTATCGAATCATACACAGACCCTGTAACTTCACCATGATTGAAGGACCCTCAGTGTAGCTATCAAGTTGAACTGAGAGCAGACTGGACGTTAGTGACTCACTATCGCCTCTCGAGACAGAAGTGGTATTACAAGACAGGACAGGCCGGGGCTAGCTCATTAGCATGCTTATTTCAGTAGATATCTCTGCAACACAATGCAAAGAACAACATCATGCTCACTTCTGCCTTTGCTTCTTGGAGACAACAGTCGTTATTCACATGGGGAACTCTAGCTTCCTGCATGACACAGAAACACCCAATCCTCCATGTTCTTATTCATTGGGGATTAATAAAGTATGTTGTATTGTATCTTAAGGTCACACTACTTTCTGCATTGCTTCCAAACGTTAGCAGTCAGTGTAACTTGTTCACTGCAGATTTGATTGATTTGAATGTAATGCCAAGGGATACTGGTTAAGGGAAGACAGGACATTATTGGTATACTGTTATGGCTTATTTTGATTTGTTTTTGTCTTTGTTGATTTCCTTGCTCTGATGTGGTAGGTCAGAATGGAATAATAATGAAGAAAATGAAGTGCACTAGAAAGTAAAGAATACAAACTTGGCATTATTGTGCAGGCTTTGCCTCTTCTACTCCTATCTACCCACCCCATCCCTCCCTGTAGCCCGTTGGTGGTGTGGTGTGGACTGGCAGGGACAGGCTGGCAGGTGGTACATTATACCCGGAGTGAGAGAGAGAGACAGAAAGAGAGAAAGAGAGGGAGAGAAAGAAGAGTACTTATGGAAGAGGAACAGAGGCAGAAGGAAATAAAACCAGTTTTGTGTGACAGAAAGAAAATGAAGTGGCATAGAGGCTGTTGGTGTGTGTAGTTGTGATCCTGTGCAGGGAGGTTTCTGCACGTGTGTGTGTTTGTGTAAAAAAGTTGCGGAGAAAGGCTAAACAAAACTGAAAAACAAAAACAGCTGAAGATGGGAAAAATATTTGAGGAAAGGAAAAAAGGAAAAGAGAAGGTTGAGAAATGCTGAAAGAAGGAGTGACGAAGTGCTGACATTGAGGAGAAAGATAGGTGAGCAAGAGGAAACATTATGTGAAGAAGGTTGCACGATAGGGTGAAATAAGTGAAAGAAATTCACAAGTTAAAAGCAAAGCAAAAAGAAATTGAAAAAAGTCTGTGAAGGGGGGGGTGATCAGGACATGGTTGATCTGTTATTGAACAGAGAATCAAATAAATACATGTCTCGAATGAACTGCTGACCTTGGCGGACTATTGCTGATGGCTAATCTGCTCGTTCGCTACATCAGCTCGATAGTTAGATACGTAGCAGTCACTGCATCATCAACTTTCAGCACAACCTATCACCTATTGTGCATCTATCTTATTTTTTCTTTCAAAATTAAGTTATTATTATGTCATTTTTTCATTGAGGAAGAACTGCTGCTTCTTTACATCAAACGGGATGAACTGGAGATGATCAGGATGCCTCCAGGACACCTCCCTTGAGTTTTCCGGGCATGTAAAACTGGTATGAGGCTCCGGGGCTTGAGGTTCACTGGGAAGAGCTGGAAAACGTTGCTGGGGACAGGGACGTCTGCAATACCCTGCTAAGGCCGCTGCCCCCACAACCCGGCCTGGATAAGTGGAAAAGATAATGTTTGGATAGGTAATGGATAGTTTGTTTTGTTAAAAATGCACTGAAAGTCTTTCAACAGACCAAGGGACAGAGACAATGATTCGGGACGCAACTAACTTCTTTTTATTTGAATTGTCTGTATAGTAGTGAGTCACTTTGGGTGAGGTAAAGGTAGCTACTGTAGCTCAGTTATACTGCAACATTTAAAGTTACAGCAACAGGTCAAGCAGCATGTGTGTCTCTCATTTGACCAGGGCAGAGCACACACAGGCCACCAGGAAGCCCAGTTGACCCTTTGCTAAGCCCCGCCCCCCACTGCTACTCCATCAAACTGTCAGAGCTACGTTACCATGGAGCCCACACTGTCACTAAAGCCCCAGTCCCACTGAAAGCCGGATATAGTACGGATGTCCCCGGATACACTACGGATCAGATCCGGGGTCATCCGGGAGTGGAACCGTAGTGAAACCGTAGTCAGTCCGGGACGATCCGGGGAGTCCGCGATGAACCGTAGTAAAACCGTGGCCATCCGTGGTGAACCGTGGCGATCCGTGGCGTATCCGGGAAGACGAGCGGCTCGCCGGACGTACAACTAACATCCGAGGTGATCTGTGGCCATCCGGGAATGGAGAGGGGGGCGGCGTTGATCGTAGCGCATCCGGGAAGAACCGTAGTAGGACCGGGATGAACCGTAGCGTAACCGTAGTATAACCGTGTTAATCCGGGATGAAACGGGAGCTAGTTGACACCCCGGATCTCACCTCTTTTTATCCGGGGTGATACGGGGTGATCCGGGGACATCCGTAGTATATCCGGCTTTCGGTGGGACTGGGGCTTTACTGCCTGAATAAATATTATCTAATCTACTTAAAAACAAAAAAAGAGAAGCAGATAGAAGGGTCTACAATATGTGTTTGAAGGATCTATCCAGGATGAAAACAGGTTAAAAGATTAAGATAGAAGCTAAAGTGTACCTGAAGACAGAACACAGTGATATTAAGGAACAACAGTGTCCCTGTAAAGCTGGGTAGGTCTTTATTCCCTGTTACAATCATTAAAAAGCAAAAGCAGCATGTGTAGATATTCAGTATACCTTCAGTAGCTAGCATAGCATAGACATGCTAACACTAGTTAATGATGTGCTCACAAACTCTGCTAATGTTATCTCCACAGGTTTTTTTAGGAGAAAGTTTTCGAAACAAATATCTTTCTAACCTCTCCGGGTAACGAGTATCACTATAACACCTTGACTATCTCCAAATCCACTAAACCAGCATGAAAATGAAGAACATCTAAAACAATTTAAAGTCTATGGAGCAGAGCCGGATAGTTTCTGGACCCTGGTCATAGCTGGCCTGTGTTAGAGGGGCATGACTTAGCGAAGGCGTCAATTGTTTTATGATTTTTTTTACCTATGACGGTTTGATATCTGTAAAATCCGGAAAAAACTAATGAGGTCTGCCGCTTCGCCAAAAGCAGGCAAGGCCAGGGAGAACGACATTGGTGCACATGTGCAGAAGGCTGACAAGTTGGAAAACATGCACTTTTATAAGTTCAGGAAAATGGTAATTTCATGGTCTGTTGTGTTGAATGTGATGTGGTTGAGAGGATCATTCATGGATAACATGACGATTTACTGAAACCACAAATTAAAATTCATCACATGAATAAGTGGTTGAAATAATAAGATTGTGTTTTTCTTGCATCGTTTGCTTTGTTCTGTATGGTGTAGTTTGAGATACGTTAGTGTTGAACTGTGATCTACATAGTGGTCTTGATCTTGAGTCTGAGATCGATTGCTTTGGTCTCCACCCACATACCTCGGGGAACCCGCGATCTTTTCCTCATTGCAGTAAACTTGCAGAGGTCTTCAACAGGGTGGTTGATTTTTGGTTGATTAGACTATTTTTTACATTTTTTAATTTTTTTAATTTTTTTCCAAACATGAATCTGTCCATTATTTTAATAGTTCAGTATTGTATGCAAGATAGCAGGTATGTTTATGCATGGCAGTGCCACAAATAGGCCATCACTCATTTTCGTTTCCACATTTATGTTTAAAATGAAAACATCAATTTGAACAGCTTGTATGCATGATTATCATGCAATTAACAGACAATGTTGATATTGGCATTGGTATCAGCTGACAAGGTGTGTTTCTAAATAGCAGTGTCACGGCCACCCTACTCACTGTACCTTCATGTTTAAAATAAAAACATGAATATATGAACCTGTGTATTATTTGAATAGCTTAGTATTGAATGCACAATAAAGAGGTATGTTTATACATGGCACTAGGCCCAGTTTAATATAAAACACAATCACAGTCCCTGCTCCATCTCTCTATCAGTTTGGGGGTCCTTGGCCTGAAAAACGTTGAAGACCCCTGCAGTAAAGTTCTTGCTGAGAAAAAACCATCTCATCACTCGCGTGATTATTTATCCCCCTTTTTCAGGGGGTGTAACAGCTGCGTCACACACAAGAAAACCATGATGAGAGTAAACGGTTTTGGTTTGACTTCCATTACAATGAAATTCAGCATCCAGTTCTTAGAGGCAACGAATGAACAGCAAATGAATGTCGCTGTGCCACCCACTATTACTGGGTGTTATACACACACACACACACACACACACACACACACACACACACACACACACACACACACACACACACACACACACACACACACACACACACTATTCACTGATACACACATTTACTCATTATTTGCATTTGACTTAATTACATGAGCTCTGCTTCAGTTGCTAATGCATACAAAAACCTAACCAACCAACACTCACAGACATCCACACACACACACACACACACACACACACACACACAAATACACACAAACCACGGTATCAGTCACGGGGCAAGCCAGCTGGCAGCCAGGGCAGCCCCACATCACCATTACCATAGGAATCCTCAATCACTGGGAACTGCTGGTAATGGAGTAGTGCTGGAGAGAAAGTGTGTGTGCGTGGGTGTGTATGTGTTTACATGAATGAGTGAGTGCAATAATGTGGCAAGGGAGAGAGAGAGAGAGAAAGAGAGAGAGAGAGAGAGAAGGAGGGTGAGCACGAGAATAGCAGGGGAAAGAGGAGTGTTTGTGCTGTCTGTGTTTATTTGCAGTGTGGTGTGTTTTTAAAGCTGAAGAGAGAATTAGAACCTGCTCTTTCTTTACCTTTGACTCTCAAATTAAGCTAATTCATAATACATTACTGTCCTCTCTCCTCCCGCCCTCTGTGCTCTATCCCTCAATCTCTGCATTCTTTCAGCCGTGTATCCTTCCAAGGTTGATTTTCTCTTGCTTTAAGACCAATGGGATGAGCATTTCATGCATGAAATGACTAGTCTGGGTCCCCTGGTACCTCTGCACTGCACACACACACACACACACACACACACACACACACATATAGAATCCAGTGATGTACATACATCCTTGTGTTATGGATTTAATGATTTCCCCGGAGCGAGCATTAGACAGACGACATGTATGTATCACCAACTACATCAACTGCGGCTCCCTTGACCTTGCAGATTATTGCTCTCCTCGGCAGCATGGAGTGCTGTAGTGCACCTGTGTGTTTGTGTGTGCCTTTTCTTTAAGTGTATGTATACAGTATCTTCAATTAGAGCAGATGGGTTCACTATTGATCTGTTTCATAGAAGACACCGGGTCTGAAACATGCTCCATCCCTCACAGCCCTACAGCTGAACTACAGCTTCAGTAGAAAAAAGCCTCTTCATTTGTACTTGCATTAAAGAATCAAACCCTTTCTTCTTGGTGTCTATTCACAAAGACATCGCACACATACTGATGAAATCAGGGGGTTGAGATCTAGTCAATACCAAAACCAGACAAGACCAGTGCAAGTCCCACACTGCATGACACACTTCAGATAAAATGTGCAACATGCAAACTGCAAGAACACACATTCTGCAGTAGCGTTACCACTGTGTTAGTTTGTCATGGTGTTGTTTTTATGATGTGGTTAATATTGTTCCCTCTGATGTGAATAATATTTTAATGGCTCGTGCTCTTCAGTGTGCGGTGGAATACGTGTTTTAGCGCTGCAGTGTTGCTGGATTGATTTGTTGCTTTGATGTCATATAAATATATGTGACTGGTTCTTGTGAGTTTGTTCTTGTCATTGTGTTAATTACGTTGATTTTGACTATATGCATTGTCCGTTAATGACGAATGATGTATCTGTTTTCTTTTCTTTAACAAAGCAAGAATTATGGTCTGGAGAAATGGGGATTGTGTGGCGTTTGAATCAGTAGGGAACAGCTAAACGCTGCGGGGAGAGTTTGTAGCTTGTGTGCTGCTGTTGTTTTCCTGCTAAGCTAGTTTAGCATAGTGTGCCTCCCAGAACACACGCGCCTCACCAGAGTACAATGTTTTTCTTCCGTGGTGGGGCTGTCAGACTGCACATTGTCTGTTACGTTGGGTGGGTTGCCAGGTTGAGCGCAGTGGCTCCACCGAAAACATTATATTTCCCACAATTTAAGCTTCTGCATTTTCCAAATGGACTTGTATTATTCAAACGTATTGTTCGGTTCGTAAGCCTCGTACCGAACGGTTTAATACGAATACGTGTATTGTTAGACCCCTAGAAACAAATAACCACCCGTAGCTGTGGCGTCATAATGAGGTTATTAGGAGGTGGTTCAACTGTAGTAGGACAGCACTGAAGGCCCAGGTATAAAATGCACGGCCCGCCACTGAATTACTGTATATGTATCTGTATGAGTGTACCAAGAGGTATGTCTTTAAAAGGCCTTGCAGAGGTGAATTTTGTGTTTGGGAATATGTTGTATTTGTTTTCTACAAGCAATAACAGTAATGATGCTGATAAATATATCAGACACTGCACAGATTTAGTGAAATCAAATCTGTCTAATACCAAAACAAGAGGCGGGTTCCAAGACGAGACAGAGAAAAGAGGTATAATACCGATTAGTGCTGGGCGGTATACCGGTTCATCCGGTATACCGGTTTTAATTTCCTGTGTGATATTAATCTTTCACACACCGTCATACCGGTGCATAGCCGAAACAACTGCTGTCACTCTTCAATAGGCAGCTAAATATATTGTTCGCCGCTAAGGGTGCTTCGTCAGAGGTAGTTTTCTAGAGTGTATTGAGAGGGACCTCTAATCATGGTTATAACTTTATAATAACAATTAATAACCCACAACTAACGCTCTTTAACAGGGCAAAACACCACGACACAACAGTTTGTGACACATAAACAATTTGTAACACTATTAATTGTACATTTATAAAATGTCACCGCCGAACGGCATGCTGGGTACAGCTTGCTAGCTAGCCCGCTAGCACAACAGTCTGCTAACAGCTGAGAGAGGCTCCGTTGCTACAGTAACGTTACATTAAAGAACAGAAAAGAGCGATGCAGGATGAACAAAGAGAGACCGGAGATGCACCGATAGAGTCTGTGCCCAAGAGAGGAGCTGTGTCTGCTGTTTGGAAGTGTTTTGGTTTTAAAAAATCCGACGTCCAAAAGACTGTATATTGCAAAGTTTGTCGAGCCACTGTTGTTGCAGCTGGTGGTAACACTAGTAACTTACTCCATCACCTCAGCAGAAAACACGAGTTGGAATACCAAGAGTGTGATTATGGTCGTCGGATTCGAGGCCGTCAACCAGTAACGTTAGCGCGAGTGAAACAGTGAAGCCAAAGGGTCACACATCGCTTGATATCACAGCGCTGCATATGACAAGAAAAGCAAGCGGTGGAGCGACATTACGAACGCAATAACGATCCACCTCTGCAAGGACATGGTCCCGCTACAGACAGTCGAGAAAGACTCAGAGCAATGATTAAAACACTGGATTCAAGGTACGTCTCACCGGGGAGACAATACTTCAGTCAAACTGCTATCCCAACATTATAGGAACAAATGAGCAAACCCTCTAGTAATCAAAGACTTTATACACGATGACATTAACATGTTTTTATATTCTATGTACTCCTGACAGTAGAGTAAGCCACTATAAACCTATATAATAACCCAGTCAAGGGAAAAAATAATACCGTGATATACCGTGAAACCGCCAGAATCTTAAAAAATACCGTGATACACATTTGTGGTCATACCGGCCAGCACTAATACCGATCTCGAGTACTACACTGGTGTCAGTGTCTGCTCATTACATGCACAGTCTCTTTTCAAAATAAACTTCTAAAGTAGGTTAACTTGAGGTGTACGTGGTTAGCTTTAGGCAATTACACTACTTTGCAACAAAAGTACTTGGTGTGGTTGAGGACAATATTGTGGTTTTGGTTCAAATAAAATAAGTCACATAAGGGACACAAACAGCAGTCTCCTGGGTGAAAGTCGTTTAAATAAATTCCACCACTCTGACCTCCCCAAGTGGACTTTCTTGCTCATTATAATACGTGAGTTGCTTCAACCATCTAATACTGCTTGGATATCATTTAACTTTGTGTAACTTCCTTACAAATGAAGGTTTTCTTTACTATCAAAAATAATCTAGAATACATGAAAAATACCACCAAATATCAATAAGACAAAACTTATTATGAAAAACAACTAGCGATAACTGACACAAATAATGCACCATCTGTACTGTGAAAAGGTACTACTATCAAACACTGATATGCTCCAACAAACACAAAGGTAACAATGGAGGTGTGCCTGGTCTAGTTGAGCTATAAGAGGGATCATTCCCATCAGTGCCGCTGACACGCTGACTGATGGGAGTACCGAGTAGCCTAACTTTTTCTGAACATCTTTCTCTTCATGTCAGAAAGCTGTGAGTGCCCTCACCATCCTCCCTTAATACTTTGCAAGTGTTACTTTTTTATCTCGCTCTATACATATGTCCTGTATTTCAGTCGTTGTATGTTGCAAACGGTGAATAAACAGTATAACATGTTTAACCAATGTGGACAGAGGCATATGGTGCTCTCCCAGGCCACGGTAGAGTAATGAAGTTGTATTTGCTTCCTGTTGTTTCAATCGGATTTAACCAATATTTGTACATTCTGAATAATTCAGTGGATTTCCTCCATGTTGCAAAGCGCCGAGCCTTAAATCTACATCTATAATTGAACATATTTATGCTAATCTAATTGTTTTACAGTTAGCTGGCTTTGTAGCGCTTAGTCTCCGGAATAAACAGGCGACACGAGGAGAAGTCGGCACAAAGCTTTGCGACCCCTCCCTCATCGCCCCAGCAGCCCCACGGGGAAGCCTCTCAACACAGCTGTTGACAGAGGCGAGCGAGGAGAGCTGATTCCAGGCGGGGGAGAGTGGCACATTTCCAATCTCACATAAGAACGGGCTTTGAAGCAAACCGTGCGCCATACTGCGTTCACATTATACTATTTGTGTTTCGTGGCAATTTGAGTTAGGGCCTTAATGCCAGCAGCTGAATGCCAAGTTGATTCTCTTGCACTGAGGCACTACTCGGATTGTGATTTATTGCTCAAATGCCTCTTACTACAATAACGGGAGAATACACTGAATATCTGCAGATTGTTGGAGGGTGTCTGTTGGCTTAGTTACAGTTAGAATACTGGGGCTATTGTGTTACCAGTAATGATGCGCACATCTGGGTGTTTCTATTACCCAAAACCAACCCGTTATGAGAGCCATGACATTACAGAAACAACATAGAAATGTGGTCACTATCTGACCTCTCACTCTGCTAATGTTAAATCCTTCATCCATATCTCGTTCCTGTGACTTTGTCCACCTCCAGTCAGTCTCTTTGTGTGTCAGCCCGTGTATTTGCACTCTTCCCTGGCTCCGCCTCCCTCACCTGGAAGTGTGTGTTCATTTACATTTGTGCATAAACCTGTGCAATTCTTCATATCTCAATTTAAAATCTGGCATCCTCATCACAAGCTCAGACTCGAGGGGGTTCCTGTCTGCTAATTTGCTGGATCATCAGCAGAGAGGGATGATCCAGGTTGATGTGCCCCCAACCAGCTCTCTCTGGCCCTACCCTCCTCTTCACGTTGCCTTCCCGTTCACCTCTACCCTAGAGAACCATTGCGTAATCTGCCATGTACATACTTCATGGGGGTGGGTGATGTTGGCGACTTCATACTGCCCACAGTCAGGGTACATGGTGGGAGGAGGTTGAGCTCACAGGGAGCCCCGGACTGGCGTGGCTGTGGGCCCGCTGGGGCTCTGGGTTGTTGGTAGTGGATCAAAGTTCTGCTGGCCGGGCAGCCAAGCTGGTTAAACTGACAGGAAGGCAGACCCACCTTACCAGCTGTCCTGGTTACAGAGCCAAGAAGAGAGGTGAGGGTGGAAAGAGGAAGCTAGAGTCAATGCGAGGCATGGCGGAAAAGTGGAGGGATGAGATGAAAAGAGGCTAACAATGCAGGGGGTGCAATGGGGGGTGAGAGCTAAAGAAATAAACAAAAATGCTAATAAAAGGTAAGAGGGACGGGAGTAATGAAAAAGATTTGTGTGAGCAGAAAGATGGAGGAGATATCAGAGCTGCGAAAAGAGGAAACAAGGGATAAATATGCAAGGAATGCTGAGCAGAACAGGGGAGGGATGGAAGTGGGGGAAAAGTCTGGATAAGAGGAATGAAGAGAGAACCGACGAACAGAGGGGACAAAAAAGAGAGATTCTTAAAATCAACAGGGATGAAAAATAAAGAGTGGAAGACGGTGCAGAAGGGGACAAGAAAGGAAGCATGAAGGAAGGTAAAAGTTATGGATAAAAAGGTAAGGAGGTGGTGCACAGACACGAGTAATGGAGCGACAACATAGAGGAGGGAAGATGGAGTGTTAAGAAAATACTAGAAAAGGAGGACGATGATGAAAGGAAGGTGGAGGTGAAGATGATGTTGGTGGGATTGCAAAGTCTGAATGATTGGTAAAGGAGTGATATAAAGCGAGAGAGGGCCGTGATAGAGCAAAGGCAGGAAAGTAGCAAGAGAAAAATGGGCAACAAATCTTCTGTAGCTAAAAAGCAGAGTCAAGTGAACTGGAGGCCTGAAGGTAAACTGTAGCAAAGTGAATCAAGGATGTGAAATGATATCGAGGCCACGTAGCTGGTAGTGTTTAAAAGATTCTTCACACACCCACATACTCACACAGTGGGCCTCATGTAGTTTTGTCAGTAGGGGAATTAGCAGCAGTCCCAGGTAGCTGATGGTGTCTTTTAACATGTGGCCTAGAGCCAGTGGGAGAGGATTCCTTAACAACAGGCAGAGGATGAGGAAGGACAGGAGCATGCTCACACACATACTGTGCTGCACTGTGGAGATCACTTAAGCTTGGCTGATTTCACTATTCACTAAGAGTCAGGCAGAACTACCTATTCTGAGTGGCTAGGTCCCATACACTGTGTGTAAGAGGTGGACATATGATGTCACCCATTGGTTTGTGGACTACAGTATCGAAGCCTTGAGTTTGGTGTTTTGTCCGTTGCCATCTTGGTTTTTGGCCTTTACCATCCTTGATTTTTGTCCACCACCATGTTGGTTTTTGGCTGTTGGCATCTTACTTTTTTGGAACCAGAAGTGTCACGAAAGGGTGGAGCTAAGTACAACGGAGCGCTGAGTATAATGTTTTAATGTGTTACCGGCACCAGACCTAGGGGAAATCTGGGCAGGGTAGGAAGCACTGTGTAGTCAATAGAGATAACTGTGGATTGATAGAGAGGACTGAAGTGAGCGTCATGCTCGGGCCAGAGCTTGTTATACTCTCACACACAATTGCATATCAAAGCATTTTGCAATTTACATATACATGGTGTGACAAAACTAAATGATTGTACAAATATCCCACAAGATTCCAAAATAATATAACGAAAACATACACACACTTTACTGTTCACACTTACAGTGGCTCACATATTAACACAGACAGTTCTGCTAACATTTATTCAACAGTAGCATAATATATACAAAATCTTCTAGAACATTCTTCCGTGTTGTCCGCTCTCACACACTTGTGTTAAACAGCAGAGCTTAACAGTATGGTGCAACCACCACATGTTAGAACGTGACTGGCATTGTTAAACTAGCTTGAATATGGTATCTTTATCCAAACCCTTTACTTACTGCTGGCTGCTGTTTACATACTCTCATGTAAAACACATTGTCTTATGCTACAGAAGGCTTATGTCAGTTACTACAGTGCAACACTGAAGTTCACGGACAGAACAAGCTAGGCCGCATTATGACGTTCGTCGGAACAATTAGCTACAAATAAAGCTAACTACATTTAACACACACCTCCAAATCCTGTTAAACATTACAGAACATGTATTACTGCATTCACATTAGATCGTAAACCAAGCTAAAGACAGGAAAACAGGTTTTGCAGGACCTGTGGATTGATAGAGAGGACCAAAGTTAGCGTCATGCTCGGGCCAGAGCTAGCTTTATTCTGAGCTGCGCATGAGCGGAGCCTGTAGCTACGTGTAGCACCAAAGCGCCATCTACTGACGTGATAGTGTATTACCTCGATATAAAGTCTGAAAGAGTGTTCAATTATTAACAAAAAATAGGGGGGGGGGATGGTGTCTGTTTTAATAAAAACTAAACATGTAGCATTTCCAACCTACCTGTTACAATGAACTCAATCCCATGACGACAGATACGCCTGGGCAAGATGATCAAGGGGCTATATTGTTGGGGTTCTGGTGTAGCCAGCGGTTTTCCAGACCAAGACTTTCTTTTCCGTGCGCTGTTCATTGTTTACAGTCCGATTAGCAACTTAAAATATGAGGCAGAAGTTGAAATTGAAAAACAACGTGATTAGAAAAGTAGGTAATTTTAAACCAATCAAAAGCTAAATCATTTGCTAGATAGCCGGTGGGTTTCCGAGATTTCTTTCCGCCAACGCGTTCCTCCTCTTTTGTTCTCCACACTGACTTGTTTACCTGTAATCAACCAAAGCCTGCTTAAAGGTGATTGATCAATACTACAGAATGCTTAAAGATGTCAGAATATTGTCCTGTTGCCTACATATTCTACATGTGAATGCAGAACCTGTTTGTAGAGATTATAATTAACATTCATGAAGTGCAAACACACTGTGAAATGGTTAAGACGAAAACAAGGACAACTCCCAGACCGTACAACGTGATAGCCATCTGTCAATTGCAAGGTATCCCCACCCTAAAGCATCCTCCTCTGTATGGTCTGTTTGACTCTAAATGGACCATCATTTACTAAATGAACATCATGCTGTATTGAAGAACATGAACGTGATATTCTAACGCCTGGAGGGAATTTCTTTAAATTTGGCCCCTGTATAATTATATTTCTCTTAACAATAAGAACTGTTTAGAATTGTTTGGACAAAATATGTTTTGGCCATAACTCAAGGATTCATATGCTATGTCTGAAAATTACATTCAAAATGTGTGGTGACATTGTGTGGTGACATTTTGGACAGAATGGATGGAAACTGCAACTTGACTGATTGGCGGTGGTAGACAACCGTGAGGAGGTAATTGTAGTTTTGACACTATCACTGGTTGGAAATGTTAAAATTCTACACATATTTACCTTAAGAAGTCAAAGTAAGTTATCTCACTTTTACTACGCTTCAATAAGCTATTGATTCTTACCCTGTTATCAGTGCAGCATTATAAAGCTAAATAAACATACAGTCCTGATGATGTTTGTGTCCCAAGAAAGAGATGCTTTATTAGGCTGCTGTTCACAGCGGCATGCGGTGGTGTGTGCATGTGAGTCTGTTTATACTGCAGGGAAGGTTAGTGAGCGTAATTGAATCATATTACTTCCTCCACATGGCTTGTCAAGGCCCTTTTTATGACTTGGAGCTAATCCATAAGGATGCTTAACATTGATTTAGCCATGCATTGATAAGTTACGCCAGGATGCAGAATGGAAAAAAGCTCTCTGTGCATAAATATCGCAAAACAAACATTTGGTAGCGAAAAGAACGAGGCAACTTTGTATCCACTGCTGCAAAGTTGCTGCTGTCTAGTAAATGAATGAAAAAGAAACACAGCATAAGCAATAACCTAACCCTGTCAATCTCTGCTGACTGAGTCACTCTTCATGTACACTGATTTTGTGAGATTGCATCACATGACGCAAGGTAGATGTCTGTTTCCCACCCGGCTCTGCACCATGTAGTCTCTACAGTATGTGTTGTCAGTCCTACCTGAACATTCCTGAACATGTAGCAATGCCTGCTTTCCTATTGCACAGGTTAATATTAGAATACTTTAGTAGGTGATTCAACACAGCACCCATTGGTTGAGTTGATCAAAATCCCTTTACTGCAGCAAAAAAAAGCATCTTTACAAGGCTGTGGATGCTGCGGAAACGCTGTGTAAATCTCTGCTGTAGTTAGCTAAGATGCTGTCCTAGACACATTAGTCTCCAGATGACTGGCTGGTAATAGGAAACCATAGCAGCTCATCCATGGGCTTTTATTGGCCTTTAAGATTTTCATCAGCAGTTATTAGTAACACTGCTGACCAATCCACTGCTTGGCTTGATGGGCTGTGAAGTCTTTATTGGCTCCTCCGGATCGCTTGATGAGGAGCGCAAGAAGTTTCTCATTCCACTCAGTGTGTTTCCAAAGAGCTGTAGTAGAAACGGCTCTGGATGGACTGTACTTTTCATATTTCAGGCATTTAGCTGACATTAATCCAAGGTGCTGCTCAGTGGTGGGTGAGGCTGTAGAATGAACAGCAGCACATCAGATGGCCTCAGTTCACAGCAGCCAATGGTCAAAGTGTTATTAAAAAGAAAAGCTGGAGAGGATGTGGTGTGATGGTCTACATGCTGCTTTGGAAGCTTTTACACATTGTCAAGGGTTTCATTTTGTCGTGAAAAGGATTAAACATGCATGGCAGACTTGTCGTTCAATGTGGGTAAACTGTGATCACAAATGTGTTCACTCTGACATTAAAGGAATATCACTAATGTTATTCCTAATAACTAATGTAGTTATGGTTCACACCATAACTACATTAGTTATCAATATTCCACCAACAGTGTTAAGTTTTGACAAATGCAATAGCACCTTCGTCACCTTAGACGCCAGTGAAACCCACTGTTGAGTCACGAAAACAGAACAGGTTCATTTATGTTAACTTAAAATAAAGATAGAGTTGGATGAAGTATAAATGCAATTACAAAAAACTTTAATATTTAAAGTTACTAAAATATTTATATTTTAACGTTGGCCATTACATAAAAATAATGTAAATTATGTTAAGCTCACATTGAAGTCAATTAACCGACCTGTTATGTTCTAAGTCCTGATGAGGATATCGTAGGGATATTATGGACTTATCATGAACTACTTGAACTCATGCTTCTTTTCTAAAGGTATTCATCTTTACATAGAGAAACATATTGGATGTTGTAGGAGACACATTTAAATAGTTGTAAGGTGACAGAATGATTTTTATGGCGGCGGCTGACGTGATAACTTGATACCCCAGAAACGCATGGAGGGAATTCCTTCAGCATTGGCACAAACAATTTTGCGGTCAAAGGTCACCGTGATATCACAAAACACGGCCATAACTCAATAAATCATATGCTAACTATGACAATTTCACCTATTTCTAATGAGATAAATTGCTGAAATGACATTTTGGACTGACAAGGATGTAAACATGAATGAATGGTTATAAGGGCAAAGTGGAGAGCAGGGCCGTCCTTCAATCAGAGGATCGGCGGTTCGATGTGTCCTTGAGCAAGACACTTAACCCCAAATTGCTCCCGCAGCTGTGCCTACGGTGTGATAGAATCTGAATTGTTAGTCGCTTTGGATAAAAGCGTCTGCTGAATGACTGTAATGTAATGTAACATGTTTGTGTGTAGAGACTGATGTTAATCAGTGATGAGGTTCATGATATTAGTAGCTGGAATGTTTCACACAGCTCATTGTAATACTCTTAATAAGCTCTACCTCACCAGTCTTCTTACCAATGGGTAACCCTCGTTCACAGCAGGCAGCATGAAAAGCACAGGTGTGAATGAGAACGTGAACGATGGCTGAATTCCATTCAGTTTCAGGGTCCTTGTGTTGTTCACTGTCACACTGTCACGACTTACTGAGACACTGAGACCAATGTTAACGTGCTTTTCTTGATTTGACAAGTCAAAATATCTGCCGTGAAAAAGGATTATTTGCACATAAGGCCGGTCTTTCTGGCATGACATACTATTTGCCATAAAGCTAGAAGCCTCTGTGTCTTGCTATGTTTTTCATCCTTTCTGTCATGCTCTCTATCCCTTTCTTTTTCTTGCTTACAGTACACACACACACACACACACACACACACACACACTCTCCCAGTGGATACGGTTTTGGTGCTCAGAGCTCCCGAGGGAATGGAGAGTGATAAATAAAGTGAGCTACTGCTCAGAGAGAGAGAGAGCAGTTCAGAACACAGGAGGAGAGGAGGCGATAAATTGGTCTGGAGTGGGAGTGTACTGGGCAGATCCAACTCTCTAAAGATGACAGAGCGTGTACATGTGTGTATGTGAGTGTATGTAAGAGAGAGAGAGAGAGAGAGAGAGAGAGAGACCCTGCTCTAATACCCCAGGTCTCCAAACACATCCATATGCCCAACTCATATTTTCTTTTCCTCCTGTCCTTCTATTCCTGCCATCAGCATCAGGTGAGCCAAGTGGGGTAGCAGACTGAGCAGTCATCTCTCTCTCTCTGTCTCTCTCACACACACTCGCAACCCAAAGGGTTCACACACACTCGCAACCCAAAGGGTTCACACACACTCACAACCCAAAGGGTTCACACACACTCGCAACCCAAAGGGTTCACACACACTCGCAACCCAAAGAGTTCACACACACTCGCAACCCAAAGGGTTCACACACACTCGCAACCCAAAGGGTTCACACACACACTCGCAACCCAAAGGGTTCACACACACACTCGCAACCCAAAGGGTTCACACACACTCGCAACCCAAAGGGTTCACACACACTCGCAACCCAAAGGGTTCACACACACTCGCAACCCAAAGGGTTCACACACACACTCGCAACCCAAAGGGTTCACACACACTCGCAACCCAAAGGGTTCACACACACACATAACCCAAAGGGTTCACACACACTCGCAACCCAAAGGGTTCACACACACACACTCGCAACCCAAAGGGTTCACACACACACACTCGCAACCCAAAGGGTTCACACACACACTCGCAACCCAAAGGGTTCACACACACTCACAACCCAAAGGGTTCACACACACTCGCAACCCAAAGGGTGTTGACTGGGATACAAGCCTAGCAGACACACACTTGCCAAAGAACCAGGCCATACCCAAGCCAGCAGGCCATAACTGTGTGTGTGTGTGTGTGTGTGTGTGTGTGTGTGTGTGTGTGTGTGTGTGTGTGTGTGCGTGCCAAGCTACTTAGAGTGATGGAATGTAAGATAGGCCCACTCTAAGTGGAGCCAGGAGAAAGCAGCCAAGTTGTGATCATGGCACAGAAGAAGAGATGGTGCAGTGTGATCTGTCTGAGGTGTATGTCAGCAGCCCCGGAGGAGAGCTGCATTTACCTGCTCTCCTTATTTAGAGCTCATCATTCATCGCTCTGCAATCACGTCTCGTATTACGGGTTTTACTGTCAGTGCACATTGCAGACTGACACTCCTCCCGCATCCATCCAGTCAGCTGCTCACCTCCAATGGTTGCTCCACATAAAGGCTGCACTCAGGCCAAGGTGTTTGGAGTGGTTTATTTGAACTCACTGAAATATTCATTCCTCCAGTTAATTTAGTTTGTTCAGTTGGGAGAGAACCTCTAGTAAATGTACTAAGACAAAATATAGGCATCAATTCTATTCCAAAGTAATTGTGTTCGGTTAGCTGGAGGTGAATATGTAATCTAAAATTAAGCAGGGTTATTAATGTCAGTATGTGAAATACATGGGGTTTGAGTAGGTCTAATTAACACCAAGGACTATTAATTCTTATCAGACAACACTAGAGAGAGACCAGCCTGCTGCCCTAAAAGTTAACTCACCATACAACACAACTGCACTGTCAATTACATTAAGAGGGAAATGTATTTTCTCCCAATTTATTTATTTTTTGACCCAATACAAACGTGTTAGTTTGCGGAGGGAGGAGGTCTGCTTGTTGGATGGCTCAACACAGCAGACTGCTGTTTGTGTCCCATGTGAAACCAAGTCGATGTCTTATTAAATAACGTGATAGGCTGTTCTTTGGCTGTTTTTCTGAAATATGAAGAAAAGTGTCAAAGTGTTCTAAGATCTGTTTCAAACTTTAATGATGACACACAAATCTTTAGAACATTAACATTGAAATCATTCAGTAAGAAAAGAAAACAGCGAGGACGGACCGAGAGACCAACAGAATGGATGAAGTGCATGTGAACGAGACAGAGAAAGAGGAATGGAAGCAGGATGAGAGCATCCATAAAGCATGGCACACTGAAATGTTTCCAGGCCTCTCTCAGCCCAAAAGCACAAGTTTTACTCTGCAACTTAAATCAGGAAAGACGAGAAGAAGAGCAGTTTTATTTTTTTTCATTTTTTTATTATACACACATCAGACCAACTCACATCTGGGCGTCATCCTATCACATGTCAGGCTGCTCTCATCCAGCATTCGTACCTAAAAATAATGCTCCGTAATTCATAGATATCCCACACATTTAAAAAAAATTCTATCCACATAATCATGAACGCAGAAGTATAAAGACGGCCAAAGCACCCACTGGGCGGGAGGGAGGAGATGTGAAGCGGTCCAATAAACCCTGATCCTTCAGCCAGGAGACCGCTGTTCGTTCCCCGTGTGAACGGAGGAGTCAATGTTGAATTATTTGTTACCTCACTTGCGTAATGTAGTGACAGCACTTCCATGGTTCTTCTTTTTTATTTGAACACAAACTACGATCTTTTCCTAAACCTAACTAAGTATTTTTGTTGCGTAAACCTAACCAAGTACATCCCAATGTTTTCTTTAGGATTCATTCCCAAACCTTACTAACTAGTTTTGATGCCTAAACCTGTGGAGACGGAAGTTTACTTAGAAAAGACCGCATTCATGTTACCAGCTCAAATTGACTTTTTGTAATATCAACCGTTGCATATACACAACTTCCAGTGTTCTGATCTCATAATGCAATACGACCCAATACTGCTCTGGCTGGTATTTCCCCTCTATTCTATCCCTAGTCCTCGTTCTCGCCCAGACATTAAACACAACTTTGATTTAGACCATCTTAGACTTTTCCTATTATTTCATTCATTTAGGTCCAGAGTTATATTTGGAGTATTAATGATGGTAGAAAACACGTCCACACAGAGAAGGAAGCAGTGTAGAGGATGTCTAGGCGTTAAACAGAAACAGAATGATGCATTACACCCCTACCCCTCACACACACACACACACACACACACACACATCTGCTGTTAACCTGGTCAACTATTATCACAGCAAATGATAATCACAATGAGGAAGAGGAGGAGGTTGGATCTGATTGATGTGAGGTGCAGGGGATGGATGTGGAATAAAGAAAGAGAGACATGAGAGGAGATTATCTGCTGGTGTATGTACACTGTAGTGGACACACCTGTCTCTCACTGTTTGTAATGTAAATACTGCATTTTTGTCATTTCCATTGACTGCACATAGTGGTGAAAAATGACCTGTGTTATTTTGCAGAAACCAAGCCAGGAAGTGGTCTGTGCAAACCAGGAACCATTGCTCTGTTTGGTAACGTGGTGTACAGCGGGCTGCTCAACGAGCACTTCTGGCACTTCGGGGTTCCCCTCGTCACCAGACTGGTCAGTTCCTCATCATACTCCTCCTTCTCTCTCTGCTCTACATTCTTTATTGTGCTTTGTTGCTTTGCTTTAGCTACTGGCTCGATTACAATATGTCAGTCTTCTCTCTCTCTCTCTCTCTCTCTCTCTCTCTCTCACACACACACACACTCACACACACACACACTAGATGAATGTAGTGCTATTAAAGGTTGTTGTTAAGGTGTTGTAACTGTTTGAGCTGCAGTTGTTGGGGGTTTCATTCATAATAGATGTAGTCCGTGATGGACAGATCTTTAATGAATGAAAAGAAATCATTCTAACCCGTCACCCAAAACTAAAGTCTGCTTTGCTAACTTACTGTCAGCTCAGCTTTTTAAGTCTAAATACTGTTGAACTGAATTTACATCATGATATTATTTCAATGCAATGATGCACTTTGTCTTGTTTTGTTGCACTACCATATGTAAGGCCAATAAAGCTGTTCATAGAAAGCTGGAGGAATGAGTCCTAAAACGCACACATGAGTCAGCATTTGTGCACTTTCTTAAAGTCAACGTATTTTTTTTAATGGGTATAGGTTAGACGCCTGACAACATTAAGTATGTCAGTAAATACCCCTCTAAATACCCCTCGGCTAAATGAGACGACTCACCTCGCTGGCTGTAGTGCCAGCTCAGCTCCCGCCTCTGGTCCCTCAAGATGTCCCCGCATCATTTAGTAACATGTCTACAGCCTTATAGCTGAAAACATTTTTCATGTTGTATAGTGGTTGATAAAAGTGTAATTTGTTTCCGTGAGCTCGCGTGGTTCTGGGTAGGTTTTGTAGTAGCTGGTAGTAATCTTGAAACGTTTGTTTCTGGGCCTGTTGAACAGGGTTTGGGTGTTCTTCAGGGTCCATGCTGGAGATGAATAGGCATTCATGTCTGCCTTCACAGTTGTTGTTCTTACTTCAGGACCATAAATAATGGATTGGGTTCTAGCATTAACACAAACTAATGCAATATTAGTGGTATTTCAATTAACTTTGAATTAGGCTGTAATCTCTTCCATGTCACTTGCTGATTGCGTGGCTCTGTTTTATTGAACTGCTGATAAATGTTATATTTGATAGATATCGATGTTGTCTCCCCGTCAGGATACGGCAGAGGATATTTGCTGGCTCAGTTCGATCACTCGCCTGTGAGACATACACACACCCAGATGTGTGTGCTTAGTTATTGCCTCTGATGAAATACAGCTGATTTAGGTTCTTTGGAAAATCATAGTTGTCTTTTTTTTATACTATAAATTCAGAGATTTTATCAGTGTTTGGAAAGTGGAAACAAGTTGTGCTGTTCACTTTCAGATGGTGAACTGGGAAATGTACAATATTTACACTGAGTGTACCTATACAGCAGCTGACACACACACACACACACACACACACACACACACACACACACACACACACACACACGCAGCTATGTTAAATCAATGATTCAGAGTATTGCAGTGTCATTGAGTTGGAGCTCTATAACAAAGATACATAAGTTACCAGCTGGTGAGAGTGACCATAACACTTCATTTACAGAAACCATCTTATCAAATTTCAATCTTATCAAATTATCAATTTCAAATCAATAAAATGCTTATTTAACCACTAATGACACCCACAACTACTGACTAATAAAAATACAAGTAAATGAATGAATGCAATGATGAATGAATGCAATTAGGAATAAATCCATGAATACAACGGTAGGCAATTAATTAATTAAACAGTCTCAGGTTGCATGAAGGGAAATGTAGGATCGAGTGTCTCAGCCTCGCCTGCCTCAAATTTTACTATTATTTTAATTTTTTTAATTTGATTGATTCATCTTTTATGTGATTCATGAAACACCCACACTCTACGGGAGTACAGCTCTAAATGGCTGGAGAGCTCCTTTCAAAATGAAAGCCCAATGTACAGTATATTGTGTGTACACGTCTGTTACTCTGTGCTCATACTGTACTGTAGGAGTCACACACCTCTGACTTAACCCTTTACTGTTGAGTCAAATCAACTCATTGGAAATGAATAGAGAGAGACAAAGAAAGGAACTACAGTACACACACCACTGAGTGCATCAAGGACTGCCCTAAAATAATCAATCATTTATAATGGCACCAAAAACAAGAACAGTTGTTAAGATGAATATTTATTATTTTACTAACTTAAACAACTATAGTTTTTATGAAATGACTGTTCTACAGATAACACACTTTAAATCATGTGACAGTTACATGAATACTTTCTTTCAGGCTGATCATCAAGGATTATAAGAATGAGGTTAAATAGCAGGAGAACAATTGTTGACTGTTGATAGATACAATTATTTCACTGGTCATTTGTATTTAGGACAGTTCTCTTCATGCTCCACCTTTCATTTCCTCACCACCATTTTCATAATCAAACAAAAATGTAGTGCTCTCACTTCCTTTTCTTGACAACTAGCCTCATCTCTCCATAGGAAGCATGGCAACATGTCTCCACTCGTCCACCAGCATATATACATGTATATACTCCCAGCAGCCTCTCTGGAGCGGCTGCCGGGGCTGCCGGTCACCTCTTCCACCAGTTTAGCTGTGCAGAGGCAACACAAGGCTGCTGCAAAGCCTCAAGCAGCGTGCTGAAATCCCTTTGCTTAAAGGAATCCCTTCTCCTCCAGCCCCTCATTTCAATGTGCATGGACAACTGCTGGACATTTGCAATGTAAATCCAAATGAGAAAATTGAAGGTGCTTCGACAATGTTCCTTTTTAAAAGTTAGTAGAATGTAAGCAAATGAGCAGGATGGCACGAGCAGATCTCTGCCCCTTGTATAAAGATAAAAGTATAGCATTCATAAAGTGGGTAAAGTGTATCAAGTTACTTTTTGACTGTAAGATCATTTTCTTTATAATTGTATAATGATTAGTTAGAAGAGACTGCTCCCCAATAAATCCTCAGCACCAATTGTTTCAGCAAACATGTGTTTCCATCCATGTGACAGGAATGATGTCTGAGGGTTGAGCTTGTTATAAAGCCACAAAGACAACAGAGGAAGGAGGTTGGGGTAGATGGATTGGACTTTGCAACAGGAGACAAGTTTTTAGTGGTTTCTTTTGGTTTCTACCAACATTTCTTAACCCTAACCAAGTAGCTATCCCTGTAACCATGACGACAAAGGTCCCATAACCTTAACAAACTAGTCAATTAAACCCAAAATCTAACATGTCATTGTCAGATCATGAGATCACGGGACTGTTAGATACGACAATGATATGTGTCATTTTAAAGGGCAGTTGTATTTTGTCATTTAATTTGGATTTGAACATATAAACATCCTAATATGAAGCAGCACACAACTCAGCATTATTATATCAATGTAATTAGTGGGGAAAGACTATTGACTCATCATAAAAAACAATAGAAAAAAGCAACCATATATATCAGTTCTAAAAATATCTAACACAATATGTGATACAAGGTCAGAGTAGTAGACTAGTTAGAGCTGATAGATAGGTAAGTAGATAGATAGGTAAGTAGATAGATAGGTAAGTAGAGAGATAGGTAAGTAGAGAGATAGGTAAGTAGATAGATAGGTAAGTAGATAGATAGGTAAGTAGATAGATAGGTAAGTAGAGAGATAGGTAAGTAGATAGATAGGTAAGTAGATAGATAGGTAAGTAGATAGATAGGTAAGTAGATAGATAGGTAAGTAGAGAGATAGGTAAGTAGATAGATAGGTAAGTAGATATATAGGTAAGTAGATAGATAGGTAAGTAGAGAGATAGGTAAGTAGATAGATAGGTAAGTAGATAGATAGGTAAGTAGATAGATAGGTAAGTAGATAGATAGGTAAGTAGATAGATAGGTAAGTAGATAGATAGGTAAGCTGATTGATAGATAGGTAAGCTGATAGATAGGTAAGCTGATTGATAGGTAAGCTGATAGATAGGTAAGCTGATAGATAGGTAAGTAGATAGATAGGTAAGTAGATAGATAGGTAAGCTGATAGATAGGTAAGCTGATAGATAGCTAAGCTGATAGATAGGTAAGTAGATAGATAGGTAAGTAGATAGATAGGTAAGCTGATTGATAGGTAAGTTGACAGTAACTCAAAAACACACTTGTTACAACTGAGGTATGAAGAAGAGCATCAACACGTTAAACCTTGCAGCAGAAGACCACACTGAGTGCCACTCCTGTAGGACGACAACAGGAAACTAAGGCTACAATTAGCAGAAGCTCTCCAAAATTGGACGCTTTGCAGCCGATTGTGAATTGGTCGCGATGAGAGTCAGAACCTCCAAGTCTGTGGCTATGGTTGTCTGCTGGAACAGTGGATTGTGCCCTCCTGGTTGGGAGTGAGTCACTGCCCCAAGCGAGGGAGTTCAGGACACATTCAACTGGTAAGAGGCCCCAGGGTAGACCTAAAACTAGCTGGAGAAATGATATATCTCGTCTGACCCCTCGCTGGGGCCCCAGCAAGAGCTGGAAAACGTTGCCGTGGAGAAGGACATCTGGAATACCCTGCTGAGCAGCCTGTTGCCCCTGTGACAGGCTGAATAGAAGCGGAAGATGATGGGTGGATTGATGGAGAAACGTTGCCTGGTCTGATGAGTCTCAATTTCTGCTGCAACATTCAGATGGTCAGAATTTGGTGTAAACAACATGAAAGCATGGATCAGGATCCATCCTGATTGTATCAAAATCCAGGCTGCTGCTGGTGGTGGTGTAATTGTTTGGGACATATTTCTTGGCATACTTTTGGCCACGTAGTACAAATAGCATCGTTTAAATGCCACAGCCTCCCTGAGTATTGTCCACCACAGTGGACCCATCTTCTATTGGCAACTTCCAGCAGAATAACGCATCATGTCACAAAGCTCAAATCATTTCAAACTGTACTCAAGCACCTTTGGGATGTGATGCACAGGAGGCTCAATTGATACCAAGGGGCCCAAAGTGTGCCAAGAAAATATGATGAATGAGTAGGATGGATCCATGCTTTCATGTCATTTAATGACAAATGCTGACCCTACCATCGGAATGTTGCAGCAGAATTCAAGATTCATCAGACCAGGCAATGTTTTTTCCAAACTTCTATTGTCCAACTTTAGAGATCCTGTGCCAATTGTAGCCTTAGTTTCCAGTTGTTGGCCTACAGGAGTGGCACAACTGGCCATTCTCCACTGACCTCTACCATCAACAAGGCATTTTCACCCAGAGAACCACCATTTACTGGATATTTTCTTTTTTTCGGACCATTCTCTGTAAACATCTAGAGATGGTTGTGGGTGAAAATCCCAGCAGATCAGAAGTTTCTGAAATACTTAAACCAGCCCATCTGGCACCAACAACCATGCCTCATTCAACGTAGCTTACATCACCTTTCTTCCCCATTGTGATGCTTTGTTTAAACTTCAGCAAATCGTATTGAGTTGCTGATTAGATATTGATATCAGTGCCGGTAACAGAAGATCATGTCAGTCAATTCACAGCAGTGAGGCCTTTTCTCTCTCTAAGTGGGCTTTCACACCTGTAGTTGGGTTCATTTGTTTGGACCAAGTAACAACATGATACATTGGTGTCAAAGAGCATACAAAGAGCTCACAGAGAAATAACTAGTTATAAACAGTATTAATGTTTCTTAGAAGTTTAGCTTTTGAAATCATGCTAAGATCCCATATCTGCTCTCATACAATCCTGTGGTTGCTTTCGTTTGCTTTCACTCTACAAACGAACGGCACCAGAGTCCACCGGGGTTTGATTGACAGCTTTAATAACCGGACCTGCGTTTGTTTTAACCAAACCAATGCACAGCTACCTCCTCTGTATTTTTATTGGATGAAAAAATGATAATGATATTAATATTAATAATAATAATTGTACAAACTACTATATTTGTATTTACAGTGAGAGTAGAATACTCTCTTTCATATTTTAAGATGCAAATACCATATTAAGGAAGGAAAATAACTGCTATTTGAAGAAGGGTTAGTGCAGTAAAATAGCAATATATACAGCATTTCAATGTATTTGTTGTATAACTATTATTATTGGAAACACATAACCATCACAGACCAAAACTTGGCTGGGACATAGTATAAAAACAATAGCACATTTAACCATATAGCTGACACCTGAGTATTAATTTCATTTTAATTTGAATAGATACATACAGTACATCAATGTAGCATCTCCATACCTGTGTCAGTGTCAGCCAGTGTATTCTCGTGTATTTCATTTCCTATTAGTTAGTTTGTTTTAAGACGTCTTGGACATGTTTTCTCTGTGACCACCTGTCAACCTTATCGTGTGAAGGGACCTCAATCCATCTCTCTTGCTCGGTCTCCTTCTGTTTATGGTGTGCCTTGAACAAACACTTTAGTCTTTTCCCTCCTTTTCCCTTCCCTCTGTCCGATAGTGCAGCCAGTGTTGTTCCCAGATATTCCCAGCTAGATGAAAAAAGAGACGAGGGGGATGCCAATATGTGTCCACTAACACACCAAAGGGACCCCTGTTATTAAGATACAACACACAGCGGCACAGATGCACAATAAACCTGCTTTCTTTTCTCCTGGAGAAGGAAGAGTAAACAGTGGTGGAGCCAAAGCAGCCTGCTGAGTTTTTCCAGGTGAGAGATTGCTCGGTGTGCCTGGCAGCAGACAGTGAGTCAATGAGAAGAACTCCGGCAGGAGGATTGAGATCAGGTGGAGCTGGCAACACTGCTCTCCGAAGGCGTGATAGAGGGCTGCTGACAGCACTGAACCTCAGACTGTAAGCACCAGACTGAGTGTGTGTGAGTGTGTGTGTGTGTGTGTGTGTGTGAGTGTGAGTGTGTGAGTGTGCTGCATTCCAAAAATCACAGTGAGGAATCCCCAGCCCGTAGGTTGTAATTATAACCTCCCTGCATTCAACTGGATTGAAATCATCAGTGTGAGAAGAGAAGGTTGAGTTCAGATGTAGCTGCAGTGACTATTCTGAGTTGTTGGCCATACAACAAGAACATGTCACACTATTTTCTTTAAAAAAGTGAACACATTTCTTTTATTTTAAATAAGATGTGTGTTTGTTTGGATCCACCTGCTGTCTCACAGCAGCTATTCTCCCCGCGGTTCATAAGAACGAACTTTATAAGGACATTATATCCATACGAGGCCTTCATTCTGACATGTGATTCATTTGCATGCACATATGCATGGTGAACATGTTTTTCATGTGAAGGAAAACACCAAATTCAGACCAATTCAAAATATGATGGAAGATAATGCAGTAAGGCTCGAAGTCATTCTGTGTTGCTTTCACATATTTATTCTCCTGTAGATCACTTTTCTCATTCAATGTTATCTCTGCTGAGTCAGCATACATGTCAGACTTTGCTCACAGTTTGCGTGTCATTTGCGTCTCTCTCTTCATCGCATATGTATTTAAGGCATTGATTATATATTCCGTTGGATTTACTGAAGTCACAATTTGCCATGGTTATGCAGAGAACACTGGACGACACCGATACACTGCTGCTATTATTAATATTGTTATTAGTCACATTTCTATTACTATTACTGCCACTGTTATTGCTATCATTAGTGCTACTTCTGCTGTTACTAGTTGTTGCTCTGCCATAGGTTTGTAGGGGAGATGTTTCCTTCTCTGATGTGAGGATGATGTATTCTGTAGAGATTGTAGAGCCCTCTGAGGCAAACTTGTGATGTGTGGTTTTGGGCAATAAAAATGAAATTAAATTAGAAATTGAATTGAATTAAATATGCTGTCATTTGATTGGTATTCTTTTTAGTAATAGCCTAATTGGAATTGATCAAAGCAAATATTTTGTCACTGAAGATCACCCTGTTAGCGTTTCTTTTGTAAACTTAGTGATCTTATAGAAACTGTGCCCATGAGGCGTCCCAGGTGCAGTCCAGGGGCTGACTGCATAATCAGCTATCGGCTTAATACATGCAGATTGAAAACAACCTTTTCTATTTTGGGGTACTGAACCGGGCCAACCCATTCTTCCACCCAACTTGACAAATACCGCAGCTTAGACAGACCTCGGTGTCTGATACCAACGCATAGCAAGGCATCTTTTAGCATTTGTATGAGATGCACTGGCTCTCAACTAACTCCAATGTAAACTCCTCCAGGTCAGATGAATTGATGTATTATCACGTGTTAGCTGAACGTCGCTAGGCACCTGTTGTCACTTGAGTCGTTACGCACTTGCTAATCACGTGAGTCATTAGTCCTAACCCTTACTGTAGTATATGTTTGTTTCCAAAACCACTGTGAAGACAGAAGTTTATTGTGAAAAAATACTATGCATGTAACAAGCGGAAACTGACACGCCGACACGGACACGTCCAAACGTGACCCTAGAGGGGAACTAGAGCGCCATAGCAGAGTCACTGACTAGGCGGTGGTATTTGACGCGTTGGAGTAAGAATACGTGGACTGGACACACTGACACGGGGTTAAACATTGTGTTGACCAAGTGTTCAGTACAGAAGTACATCCTCACAGCATGGATCGGCCTGTTTTCGAGCAAAGAGGCACAGCTATCTAACAAGGCACTCTTTATGAATCGTTTATAAGTTAATGCTTAATTAATCATTTACTAATGCTTTATAGATGAGTTATAGTCCATCCCTTTGGGAAAAAAAGCAACTTCTGGGTTGGCTTACTGGATATTTCCCTTGAAGTACATGTCACCCCAGTGTATGATGGGATGTACAGCGCTCATGCTCTGACCCGATGCTGCTCCTCTCCTTCTACACCCTGACAACACCCCGCCCACCACCAGTCCGTCGTCTTTTTTTTACATTAGCTCACTCACATGCAGAGTTTGGACTAACTTATTCATGACCCAGACCTGAAATAGCATGACGCCCAGATTTGATAGGAAAATGTTCTCTTTTGAATGGTAGTTGCTAGGGGAAGAAAAGAGAGAGAAAGCAGCCCATCTCTGAGCCCGTGGTCGTCTCGGAGGGAGGAGTGAAGGAGAGCGAGAGCTGAGGTTGCACACCAGGCATGCATACATGTATGTAAATGGCCTCATTTCAAGCAAGTCTTAAAAACCAATTTCAGCACAAATGGCTGCAGATGAATTGGTATTCATAATCTATTTTAACTATGAATTAGCTCATTATTTTTTTACTTTGGTAAATGTCAAACTTCCTCTCGTGAAGAGGGTATGGGGACTGTCCACAAGGTTTGTGTTGTGAAGCTAGCAGCTTTTGAGTCAGCCTAGACGGCATGAAATGTAAAGATGAATACAGTGTGGACGCGATGGGTCTCGTTTGTTTACAATAATTGTACCAAAATATTAAAATGAATGTGATAATGTCTTATTGATGATGATAAAATACTGGATTGAACTAAAAAAATGAAGTGACCACACAAAGTGTTTAATGCAACTTTAATAAGGAATGTAGTCCCCCAATGCAGATTTTCTAAATAAGTTCTTCTACATTTGAAGTGCAAGAGTTAAAAAAAAATAGCTAACGTGCACACACCCTCTCTCTGAATCAGCCCAGTAGACTTCAGAATCCACCCTCTTACATGCTTGCTATTCATGGTATGCATTGACTTGTATTTACTTTTCCCTATGTTTAAATATATGTTAATTACTGCAAATATGGCCTATAAGTTGTATGGTTAATATTGAGTGTTCTTTTCTGCATGGTATTGTTTCCTCACAGCCTGGTACCAGCCCGGCCCAGTGCATGGGAACCACTTCTGTGAGAGTGTTGGGCAGCAGGACCATGTGTGTGTTCATGGTTCATGAAGGGGCAGCAGTGTGGCTCATTGCTGTGTTTTTACTCGTGTTTGATGGATGCTTTTAAACGATGGAGCTCTATGGCACAGAGGAAGAAGATATACACGTACACACCACATGTGTTTGTTTGGCTCTGCACATGAGATTTGTTGACAGTGACAATCATTTTAAGATGTTAGCACTCAGCTGACGTTGGGAGCTGACAAACAGCCATGTTTTTTTTTTTTTTTTTTTTTTTTATCAATACAGAAATGTGTCTTTATTCCAACAGCTAACTGCTTCCATCTGGACCAATTTATGTTGTTTATCTGGCATGAGAGAGAAACTCAGTGGAGAAACTCGACTGACGGATCTCATTTCATTTTACAGAAGAGAATTTTAAAGATGCTTGTTTTTATGATTTTAATATGAGTCAAAGTTAATTCAATTAGCTATTAGCTATCGGTATTATGAATTCCTAACAAGATGGTTTGTCTTTTGTACTTCTCAGCACTGACTTTAATTGCAGTGTGATACTGATCCAGTGTGTGACATGGTGGCCCAGTGCTTCCACTGTTCCCAGCGTGTGCAGTGCAGCATTCAAAGCAGTGAAGGGGTTAACCTGGAAACTTGCCTCAGTAGTGTATCGACTGTAGTGATGGTGGTGTGTGTGTGTGTGTGTGTGTGTGTGTGTGTAGGGGCGGGGGGTGAATGTGCTGAGGCAGGCTACAACATCCAACCCTCACCCATCTCTCTCGCTCTCTCCCATGCCTGTCTGTCGCCCAGCCACATTACAAACACACCCCTCATATGCATGCAGGCGCACACACACACACACACACACACACACACACACACACACACACACAATATGCAGTGTGTATGATGATGCAGATACAAAGTCGGAGTGTATAAAACGTACTAGTGGTCAGTGTGTGTGTGTGTGTGTGTGTGTGAGATATACAAATCATATGCAAGCTAATTTTAGTGGGAAACATGCAATACACTTGCACACACACACACACACACACACACACACACACACATATGTGTGCACAGCTTGAGCATGGCAATATTCCCTCCGCACTACTGTGGGCCAGACCAGCTCAGCCAACCCAGCTAATACACACACACACACACACACACACACACACACACACACACACACACACACACATATATGTCCATACTTAACACCAGCACACAGCACCCCTCCCTCCCTCTGCAGAGAGGGGGAAAATGGAGGGAATAAAAGAACAACCAGAAGAGATGCAGCAGCACCAGTTCAGCTGTTTTCATCTCTTTCACTCCCCCCCCCCCCCCCCCCTTCTTAGGTTACACAAGTGCCCTGAATTGTATTTTGTTTTGATGGCTCTCTTGCCTCTTACCCCCCACGCGCACCACCACCGAACCGCAAGATCTCCTCCTCCCCGCCGCTCCCAGTGCAACTTAATGAAACCGGCTGGTATCATTGGCTCTTTACCATAAGCAACAACAAGCTGCTCCCTCTTTCTCTCAGCTCTCTGCATCTCTTTTCCTCCCTCTCTCATCTTGCCTTGCGTGCCTCGTTCCGGCTTCCTCCATCGGCTTTCCCACAACTTCTACGCAGTCTGCCGCCGTCCTCCACTACCCAGCGTGTGTCTGCAACACCGGCATCCCTCACCGCCCCCCCCCCCCCCCCCCCCCAACACACACACACAGACACACACTCCTTCCCCTCTGCACTTGTTTCACCGGTTGAAAGCCTCTGTGCTACTGTACCTTGTGGTGATCTCCAGCTTTTCCCACCACCCCCCCCAGTCTCTTCAGTGCTGTAGAAGAAAGTCCGTCTCAGACTCGCCTCCCCTCAAAACAGAGCTGCTGGACTGGTGCTACCCCCAGATCGAGAGACGAAGGAAACTAAAAGGGAGAGAGTGCGCCCAGACTAAAGGAAGGCAGGCTTTCATGTGTGTCAGTGAAATAGAGAGCAGGATAGTTTACAGCGAGCAAAGAAAACAGAGGAGGCGAGAAGAGCTTAGCAGCTAGGAAAGGGGAGCAAAGTTGGAGAAGAGGAGGAAGAAGAAGCAGGAGAAGAAGGAGAAGTGAAGTCAAGAACAATAAGCGAGGGGAGGTACAGTAACAACGCCGTGCAGCACTTTCTCTCCTTGTTGCCTCTCTCTTTACTCCTTCCCTCTCTTTCTTTCCTCCTTCGGCAAAGAAGCAAAAGAAGAGTTTTTTGAAAGGTTCAGAGGGAAGAGAAGCAGCGTGAGAGCCTCAGTGGCGACTCTTAGGGACAAAGTCACGCTTCAGAAGAGTCAGCAGGAGAGGAAGAGCGACTGTCTTCAGAGGGCAAAGGGACACATTAAAAGGGACCCAAACACAGCGGCTATAAGCTGGCCGTCAGATTACACTGAGCAGAGCAGCGCTGTCAAGTGACTGAAGAAGAAGAAGATCATTGCAGAACAGGACAGACGTACTGAAACAAAACACAGCAGCAAGAAAGAGAAAGAGACAGAGAACAAGAGGACGAGCGCTGGCTTCTCCGGTGTCCGGCATATTCCCGTCTTCCGACCCCTGGTCTCCCGACCCCCCTCAGCCGAGATGATGATGTATTTCTGGGTGAGTACCGAGGCCCTGCAGGGGCTCCTGAACACTACCGAGAGACCAGGGACACACACAGAGCATGGCACGCTGCGCGCTGACATGCAGTGTGTGATCACATAGAGGCGTGCTTATTGATCCTGTAATTATTTTTACATTTTTTTATCATCTCGTACCAGAAAGTGCATAGTGAAGGGTTTCTTTGATCTGCCGCCTGTGTGAGAGTGAGTAAAGTGACAAGGCATAAAGGTTTACATCATTTCCCTCTCGCTCGGCCCTTTACTAATGAGCCAGCGTTTTTTATTGGCATTGATAAAGTACAGCCCTGTTACAGTGATGCATTCCCTCTCTGCTGCTGTAGTAAGCAAGAGCACGATGTCTTGTTTTACGAGTCTGACCTTATAGATTTGACTTGAGGCGATACAGCACAAACTGCACTTATCCTCAGTAATAGAGGTCATGTGTAGGAGTGGGATGTTTTGGGATGAATAGTAAAATGCACTTAAACACAGAGGTGTGCTTTTAAAGGAGGGAGCCGTGTTTCACGAACACTTCATGACATGTTTTAGTTTTTTCCAAATGATTTCAGCCACCCAACAGGTTGGGAGATGTGTTTATTTTTGATCAATGAAGTCATCATTGGAGATGCAGACATCACTCATGTCATTGTTAAGGTGTTTCAAACACTGTCTCAGGTTTAACGTGTGTGATGTGATGTGAGTGTGGAATTATTATTATTGATATGATTATTTTTATATTTTGAACTTGTCGACATAAAGGACGATCACGTTCTTGAGAATAAACAAAAAGAGTAAACATTACACGCTACACGTCAAAATGACTTCTTATTCCAAATGAGTTTTGAGGGTTTAGTAAAAAAAGCAAAGCGTCTGGACTAAAAGCATCTGACACGGTGTCTCTTCATTCCTCCTCTGAGTATCACTTCACTGACTACTATTCCATCACTGACATAATGAGCCACCAGGCTGGGTGGAAATTTCAAAGGTTGAAGTTTGAAAAAAGGCTCCAGTGCCAGCGTCAGACAGCACATCGCCTCAGTTCTTTAATCAAAGGCTCCAGAGGTCCAGTCTGTTTGATTAATTAAACAAAATGTTCAGGTGAGTATGATTATTACTGTCACCCACAGCAAACAAAGTCAGCTCTCCCATTTCTGAATCTTCAACACAAAATCAAAAACAAGCACATTAATGAGCCGTTGCAGAGAGTTATGTGGTGATGATAACAGTGATTAATTGCTTTTTTTAAAAGCACGGCAAATCACACGACAGTGTGTCAAAGCAAACCCAGACTGGTAATAACATCTTACATGTGAGGTGAGGCGTTCATTGTGGTGTCGTTCCATCTCGGTCATGTAGTCTTTTCAGACACGAAGAGGAAACATGAATGGCTTCTGTTGCAGAACTGGATTTGGAACATTCAGACACCGTCTGGCCTCGTGGTGGAAGCGAACAGTGTCACAAGACCCTGAAGAAGAATGAATGACACGCTGACAGTTTGGAGTCTTTAGTTCCTAACATTTTACTGGGTAATCACACGTTTATTGAATAGAAAACGAGGAAGGGAGATCTGATCCTTATTGTGGTTGTATGAGGTCACACACTGTTATATCTATATCTACTATCGTCTCCTTTCTGATGACAGCATTACGGTTCCCTGTTGTCCATCCGTCCGTCCCATTCTGGTGAACGTGATATCTCAGGGACACCTGGAGGGAATTTCTTCAAATTTGGCACAAAGATCCACTTGGACCTTTGTACTCAAGATGAAAAAGAAAGATGATAATCAAACAAGCTGCGCATGTACTATCCCTCTGTGTATTTAAAGTGTCAATAGACCAGTTTGTACTCATCATTAGGAAGTGAATGTTAATTGCACAACGTAATGAGGATAGTAGAATGACACCATGTATGTTCTTCAGTTACTATCTCCAGTAGACAAAGCGGAGTATCTGGAAAACAACATGTAGTGTGGACTTTGCAAACAGTGTTGCCGACTCTTTCCCTATAAGTAGCTAGCACTAGCACCAACAGTCTCTGCATGTCGCCAGATGATGTCATAAGCTCGTTTGCATATTGCCCTCACGTTCAATTATTGCCATGAAGCTCAGTGGTTGTGTCGGTTGCAGTAAGAAAGAGACGAGGAGAGGGAGAGACCCGTCAGAGCCGATCACAGAGATTACTTTGGGAATGAATTACTATATAATATACTTGAATATGTTTCTTGCTTCTTTCCCTGATGGTCTGAGCTGGTCTCTAAATGTGAAGAAAGTGGAAAGCGATATGGTTGTCTTTGTGACAGCGGATCCAACAATACTACCACTTGGAGGAAGAGGAATCCTCACCTTCCTCACAAACACGTATTCACATCATTGTGAAACAAACAATCAATCAGAGAGCTCATATTTTGTAATGCATGACTGGAGATGTTTTCCAACCCAAAGCAAAATGGGAATGATCACTTACCGTATCTACGTCTCTGACTTGACACACTGTTAGGAGTTTTTAGTTTTTTTCTCCTAAAGTCAGCATATAAATTGATAAAGACATCATTTTGAAGTATACGTCCACCATTTATCTGGATGCTTGAGCTATATATCGTCTCATTATCAGGGTTCAACATCATGTGGATTAGCAGCTCCATCACACTGCGTGAGCATATGTGTCGGTGTGTGTTTCCGCAGTGCCTGTCATGGGAGTTGGGCCTAGACAGGAGATTCAGCTGAAAGTGTGTAAAAGAGGCTTTTTTATGGATGTGCAGCTTGGAGCTGGATACACAGCGATACAGCATGTACTGACCTTCGCCCGATGAAGCCCACTGCAGACCTACAGGAGCTTTGCAGCATGTTCTCCCTGGCTGTCTGGCGCTCATCAAGTCGAGTGTGTGTTTGGAAGACATCGCTGCTCTCTTTTGACTGCTGAAGTGGGCTGCTGTGTATTGTTTAAAGGCAAACCTTAAGGCTTCTGCTCATCGATTTAGTACCACCTTTGCATTGTGATTCAATAAAACCCGTGGCCTTCGCTTGCTTTCAAGCGTTTGAGTTTCAGAACTTAAAACTCAACACTATGCATTGTGGGTAAGTAACTCCGAATGGAAATTCTCTTCCCCTCAGGCTCAGTTTACCCTATTTAGTGTGACACTCCTGGGTTCAGTGTGCAGTAATTGCTTTAGGAGTTCTAATTGTGAGCAAGCAACCATCACAGGGTGAAGCTGCTGAAACACCGTTCAGATTACATTGCTTAAAAGATGCAAAAACCTGTTATTGGAGTAGTCAGCCTCCTCCCTCCTGATCCGCCCACGCCACGCTGCCTTTAACTGGCTGCTGGCAAAAGAACATCTGCTTTACTGCAAATGGTGTTAATTTGCTTGAGTTTGGTGTCACATGTTTCCACACCGATGCTGCTGACAATGGGGTTTGAATTTCCATAAATGATGAAGTAGAGTGCGGGACTATTGTGTTGCTAATAGAACCTTTCTTGCTGTGGTAAATAAGTGAGGAAAGGAGGAGGGAAGGAAGCGAGGGCAAGTAGCGACGCCATGGTGACCTGCGTGGATCTGTGCTGCTAACTGGGGCCCTCCTTCTCCTTCCTGTCTATTCTGGCTGTTCTTTCTCGCTCCATGGTGTTTTCCTCTCTCAGTCCGGTGTGACATACACTAGTTAATGATGGGGAGTTACTGGTTGCTGTCTGTAGATATGAAGCAAGCAGGGGGCTTTGATACCGAGCAGCAGCCAGTGCAGTTGACATTAGCTATTCCTCTTCATCACTGCTGCTTACCAATTCTCTTTCCCTCTTCCTCTGTCTCTGAGACACAAATATACTGTAAATAAGCACACAAGGAACTTTACGTGAACATATACATGCACAAAAATATGATCAAGATGTGGATGCATAGTTATTGTACACTTGTGCAAACACACACCCAGCTGTAGATTCTAATACTATACATGCACACACACACACACACACACACACACATGCACATGCTTATCACAAATTGAATAAGCTAAACTGAAAATGTATCCATTGTTAAATGTATTGGGAGCTGGTTGTACTGCAGTGCTTTGGCACACACACACAGTGCTGAGGTTGCAGTGATCTCCTTGATGCCGCTCTGACAACAGTAACAGAGTTAAAGTACTTCCATCTGTCTCTTCCGAGACTCTGGGCTAGAGCAAAGACCTCCGGTGTGAGGGATGTAAGAACGATAACAGAGGCTGGAAGAGAGGAAACAAAACAACTAGCCAGAACTAACGAACAGGTACGTCGAGGGCGGAAGGAAGAGAGAGAAAAAGAGGAAGAGGAAAGCATTATGAGAGAAGGAGAGCTGTTGGAGGGGCAGGTCAGGATTCAGGGGCTTACCAGAGACAAAGAAGGGGGCAGGTGATGTGGGGTCATTAGTGTTATTTATTCATGCTTTACACGGCAGGATGGAGATGGAGGGATGGTCATTTTTGAAGAGGAGGAGAGGGAAAGAAAGGAGCAAAAGTGAAGAGCGGAGAGAAGGTCTGCGGCTGCCTCCTCCCTCCTCTCTGCTCTCGTCAGTGCGTCTGTAAGCTGATAAATAATTGAGTTTGCCGAGCAGGGGACTGCATGGTTTAGAGGAGGAGAAAGAGGGGGGCCTGCTGGGGCGCTAGACAGTGAAATGAGGACCTGCTCCAGAATAGAGATCGCATCCTTTAAATTCCTCTTCTTCTTCTGCTTGTCTCACTTTTGATCCTCCTCAGTCGTTATGTCTCCAGCTCAGATGCTGTGATCTGAGAGCGACCGAGAACAAGCCCCGCTCCATCCTGCCATCTTAAACTTCACGTTGGGCTTAGGCCAGTGGCGGCTGGTCCATAGAGGGCGCTAGGGCGCCGCCCCCCCTAGAGCTACAAAAAATAAAAATAAAAATAAAAATAAAAATAAAAATATAAATAAAAATAAAATTTAAAATAAAAATAAACTATACAAATTGTCAATATTTGTGTTTTTGAAACATGGAATCACCCAGTAATATGTGTAAAATATGATATCTGCGGTAAATATATGCTTTTCCTGCTTGTCCTCTCTGCCTGTCTGCTCTTCCTCTCTGTGTGTGCACGTCTCAGCTGCTGGGGCGCTGGAAAAACTGCCCCAAAGAGGCGGGTCTATAAAGCAGTTTAGCCAATGCTGAGTAAAGATATAAATGAGTGACATACAATTCAGCCAATCAGCGTCCTCAAATAGATTCAGCTTGGGGCAGTTTTTTTCCTGCCCCAAGCTGCGCGTTCTCGTCAGGAGAAGTCTCTACAGGAGAGCGCCAGTGTGAGCACTACTCCTCCAAGACCCGTTTGAGAGGAGAACTGAGAGGAGAAACTACTGAAAGAGCTGATCCCAGATCAGCCTGACCTCACAATCAGACAGCAGACTAGCAGGAAAGAGAAGCAGTACATAAAGCTTCTCTACTAGCTGTACACCAGACAGGTTTGACTAGCTGGATGACGTCATGATAATAACTTATTTATCTTTTTAAAACAACGGGGACAGAACCAGCATGGACAGTTAGGGAGTGAGGGACATGAAGCACCTGTCTGAGAAATGGATATATAGTTATATATATATATATATATTATTATATATATATATATATATATATATATATATATATGTGTGTGTGTGTGTGTGTGTGTGTGTGTGTGTGTTTTATATTATAGTGAATATTATTATATGACATATATATTATTATATTATACAGAATATTATATGATATATATATATATTATTATATTATACAGAATATTATTATATGTTATATATATTATATTATACTGAATTCCCTGTGAGGGTGACTAAAATAAGATGTCCTGACGTGTTTGTGAAAGTGTTATTTACTGCTTTTTTTCGTGTTGGAATAAATGTTAAATATTTAACTGCAAAGTAGTAATGCGCGTTTGATACCTTAATTTGTTTGCATTAAATCATTCTGGGATGTTTGCTGAAATTGATTGGATGTGGCACAGCCCTACCAAGAACATTTTCCACCAGCCGCCACTGGCTTAGGCTAAGATTCTTTTCTTTGGGGGTTGACTCTCCAACCTCTGCCTTTTTTAGAGAGGAGCAGGTAGTCCAGCTAGCACAGTATCGAACAATTCTATAAAATGTATATGCAACTTGGCAAGTACCGCAGCTCGGTCAGTACCCTTCGGTGTCTGGTACCGATAGCTTTCAACTAACTAACTGAGGTCGAGGAGAACGGATGAGTCAAACACACACTGACTCTCACCCAGGAGGCTGCTGTTCATGTCTCCTGTAAAAGTCAACATTGACTTATTTTACCTTCGTTTTGTTACGTAACTTCCGTACTTATTAACTATGTATGTGCTGTACATTACAACAGTTATGTGGTTGTATAACAATGAGCAGAAGAAGGGAGAAAGTACCAAGTAAACCTAAAGACTAACTAAACTCAGGTTGGAAATTGACTTTGAAAAGACACGAGGCATGTAACGAGTAGAAACTGACACAGGCCACTGATCTAACATCAGAGGTTGAACACACAGCTGGAATATATCTGATCTACAGTAGAAGGCACATCAAGACCTCATTCATTGGTAAAATCATACACGAGTGTTTGATGGTGGCGGCGGGCAGTCAGCTAGGAGCTGAGGACACACAGCCAGCTCTCTTGAGAAACTTTCCCTTTGTGACGCCTGACACTATGCAGCGGCCTCCACACTTCATTTAGCTCGGTGACAAGCTAGCAGGCAGGACGTGCGGTTGTCCCTACCACTACTGTAACAAGAGCTGCAGTGTCCGTGTGAATCACCGCTCCTCTCCATATTCATTTCAGAGGCCGTGTGGCGGTGAGTTGCTGGCAATCAGCCGTGTAATCCGTGTAATTCTCCGCTGCAAAAAACGGTGTCAAACTGTTAAATGGACAAAGTGCTGGCAGTGTCCACTCGGTAATACTTTTAATTGATCCATGTTTGTAGCCTCTCATCATGGTAATGGCCAAAAAGAGTGAGTAGTGATGACTGAAGCTCTGGTAAACAGCTGCTGCTTTAGAATTAGTGAAGGAAAAGGATGTTTTTCTCTTTTTTTTTTATCAGAGCCAGATGTATGAAAAACATGCATAACCCGGTATCTAGTGCACTTCACTCATACTTAAGACGAGCATGCACATCTCTGGAGTGATCCAACGGTGAAATGTATTCACTATCATAATTAAAATGTATTATCCCCGCCAGGAGAATCACGTGACGGGCAGGCTGGTCTCAGCCAGCGTTCGTAGCAATACTGACAAAAAATGATGCTCCTTAATTCGTCGATAGCCCACAAAATCATGTCTTATGTTATCCACGTATTCATGAACAAGAAAGTATATTCACTGCAAAAGCCCACACATGCCAGGAAGGAGTAGAGGTGGGAGACCGCTGTCACATAACTTGTGTCTTTCATTCACCTCACTTCCATCGTTATTTTAGTCCAAATGAGTCCAATTTCCCATCTTCAGGGAACAACTTAGTTCGGTTTAGTAAAAGACTAAACCGAAAAGCTTAAAGTTTTTTGTAAGAAATCATACGAATCGTTGTATGAGGATAAGTTGTGAACGGTAACATGTGTGTGTGTGAGAGTGTGTGTTCAGTGTGCACCTCTGTGTCTGTCCATGGCTAATATCACATTCTCCTGCAGTAAACTGCCTCATATGTTGGCCGGCCAGTTATGGCTGCACCTCTTGTGGTTGCAGTGACTCGCACTTTCTCAAAACACCTTTTATTACCTGCTTTATACTCCCACTGACTGCCTGCTGACTCCTCACTCTTAACAGGCCCCCGGCCATTAGGGGCCGCTAGTGGTATCACAGTTGAGTACATCTCCCCCCCCCCCCCCCCCCCCCCAAATCTGCTACTCTACAGCCAGATACACAGCGGTGGGAAGCAGTCTGCTCAATTTCAGTGTTTTGGATGGTGTGATTGGCTAACCGCTTACGTAAATAGCAGTACACACACTGATGCACACAGCTTGGTGTGTTTCATTTTGTTTTGTTCATTTTGATGTCTTATACAACAACTTCTAGCAGATTGACTGCATTCATCAACTTGTTTCTTTCTTACTTTGAATGAAGTGTGTACTACAGCTCATTGGCAACTATACGGGGGGGGGGGGGGGGGGGGGTTTGTAGGTTGTATTCATTGAATCAAACAATACAGCAGTGGATCTGCACTTTACTGAGTGCACCTTTATGTTGCCGAATGAGCTTTATTCATATTTTCTTTCACATTGGGAGCAAACATTCCCCTGTTCATTGTCTGAGCAGCACATTCAACTAAATAACTGACTGCCTTTTTGGTTTTTGATGATGCTGGATGGTTTACAGGTGCATTCATGATGATAGTGGTTCTATTAACAGCATACGTGTAAAAAGGGGGTGGGGGGGGGGGGTGTCTAGTTCAGGGGTTAGCTGACAACTCTCCCACTCATTGAAACTTTGTAGCGTGCCTTGCTGTATTTCTGAGGACCTCTGATAGAGAGTTGATTGATTTATTGGACTGATAATTGGGCTTCAATTGGTGGCTCACTGAATATATCGAAAATATTTACAGGATTTAGAATCAATACGAAATAGTGTTTAATGGAATCCCCTTTCCTTTTGACAGTGGAGAACTTGTAGCTTGTTCATTTACCAAATATTCCTTCAGTGAATACTTTTCACTCTGCCTGAAGGAACTGTTAATTCACTTGAAAGAATGTCATTAGTCTAGCGTTCAGTAGTTAGGTAATGCAAAATAAAACAACAAAATAAAGTTGTTGTTTTTTTATCTCGTCCAAACTCTTGGTATCGGTCAACCCCCCAGGCAGGAGACCTGTGTAGCCGTCTTTTGCTTGAGATCCCTTGTAATCCCATGAGTCCCGCCATATCACAGTACAGCGGTTTTCACTCGGCGCTTGGCTCTTTGTTGCTCATTCTTCTATTCACTGTGTGTTGTAATCTCCGCGGCGATAAAGAGATTAAACAGGTGAGCAGGAGAGCAGGAGAGGGGATTTCAAGGATTTTTCTCCTGTGAGTGCAAAATGTTATCAGTGGGAAGGAGGGATATTACCCTCAGCTTTAACAGCGCAGAGGGAGGAAGAGGAGCGGGACCTGGGTGGCAGCACAGACATGGAGCTGGAAGGAGTGTGTGATAGGAGCAGCGGAGCGAGGTGTTATCACCTGGAGCCATCATTAGCACTGTTTACAGAAGGGCCACCAGGGAAAGGTCAGCACGCCGTCACTCTCTTATCTCCTCGACGGCGGTATTCTTGCTATCACCGCAGCTCTGAATCTCTGACCCCATGTCAGTGTTTAACTGCAGACCAGTACTCACTTCATGACGGGATTGCAGAGAGCCAGATGTACTCAGGGACCAAGGGTTTGTGGTTGTTGGTTGAACTCCGGGAACAAATAGGGAAGCAGGGTGAGAAAAGCGAGTGAATACTATTTATGTAAGTATAACTTAGCAGCGTTTATATGGTTTGACTGACTGTACAAGAGCAGAGTAAAGTATGTTCATATTGGACATTCTCTCCAATGCTGGTGCAGGAAGTAGTGCGCCATATGAAAGTGCATATAAAGGTGTGGGGTCACTCAGGGTGGTGAATGTGGTGCAATGAGTACGGAGTCTTGTTATGGATCAAAAGTAAATCTTTAAAACTAAAACTCATTTTAACTTATATGTGTAAAATATTTTAAATATGATGTAATTGAACCTTAAGAAAATTGGGGGGATGATTAGGGTAGAGGTCTACACGGCTCCACATGGCTCCTAGTAACTAAGACCTGACCTTGACATGAGGTCAAGCTGTATCCATATTTAAGGTAGACAGAGAGCGTGAACATGTATTTCTGCTCTCAACTGTATCTGCTTGTTTGATTGGTGGAGGGTTCTTTCTCTTTCTGTGTCTGTTCTGGTTCCATTGCATTTTGGATGAGGTTTCCTTTGAACCAGTTCTGACTGGGTCTCTTTTTCCAAAAGTAAATGTATGCATAATGGTTACGGGTGGATTTTATATACGTGTCCTGTGGATCTGGTCAACCGTTTAGGACCTGTGAAGAACTCTAGACAAGGATCATGAGCGAACGAAAGTAAAGGTTTGAGATGAATCGTCATGGAAACGTGGAGCTGATGATGCAGACCTGATACAGCGACTCGTGAGATTGAAGTTCAAATTCAGTAGAGTTTTGTTCTTCATTCATTATTTTATTCTCTTTTTTCTGTTTTCAGAATTCTGAACCTGAGGTTGAATTTGTATCTATTTTTGTATTTCTTATGTATTTATTTCTTAGTGTGTATGTGTCTCCAGTTCTGCCTGGTAACCCTGACACAGCAGTTCCTGTGCTTTGCAGCTCCCACAGACCAACGGTGAAACGCTAACGAGACTTTTGTGAAACTGTATAAATGTGAACCAGAGTGCAGCTGCAGTGGTATGTTCAACAGTCGCCTAATAAATCAAAGTTTGAGTTCAATTAAAGAGTAATAAATTAACATCAGGACGATGGGGGAGGGTAATTAAATGTGTGAAACATGCTGTCATCCCTTGAACTCAAGCAAGGTCATAAAGCTTTTACACGCCGGTCTGAGATACATAGCTTGTATCTGTGATTGGCAACATGGTGTAATGAGATCAGGTTTGATTGGACTCTTAATAGACTTCCAAATACAATTAGTCATGAATGTAATGAACACAATGCTTTTATGTATGATCCTGTGCATTCAGGTGGACTGTATCTCTCTCTGGCCTCTCCATAGTGCTCTCTTTTTCTCCACCCCCACACACACAGGTTGTAGCAGGTGAGAGCTTGGGGCTTAAAGACAATAAAGTTAGCTATCGATCGATACTCTGCCACCACCTCTCAACCCTCCCCTCCAGTCCATCTCCGACAGGCAGCACAAGGTCAGCCTTGGGGTCCGCACCCTGCATCTGGGCTTGATGTGGGCGAGGCTGCCGAGTGGCAAAAGTACGATCAGTGGACGGAGGGAGGCCGAGCGGTGAACATCATCGCTCAGAGTGTGGGTCGCTGCAGCAGAACACACACACAACAAGTTGAAAGCAGTTGAAGGGCAATTTTACAAAGCTGTACTCTAAATACGCTGCATTGCTGGTGTTAAACATATTCAATGTCCCAACATGAAGAACACCTCACACCAAAGCCAGCAACACTGAAACTGTTATTTATTCAGTTTTTATATACATAGTAGTTTCTAACCACCAAACAAGCTACGGACATCATGAGTTCAATAATAATCAGGAGCCTCATTTGAATCTCTTCTAAAAACCCGAACAAACATGTTGCTTCTGAAACAACCCACTTTGCTTCCCAAAAACCCAAACATGCAAAGAATGAAAAATAGAAAACACCATAGGAGAGCAAATTCAAAGTGACAAAACATCTCACGAAGCAAGCGCTCCACGAAATGAAAGCAAGGGTTGTTGATTAAAGATGGCTTCTATAGACCTGGAACTCCCCAAACCTGCCTTCAGGCACCGATAGAAAAATGAAGTAATTATGATTTAATATGGCAATGTGCACTTTATTGAGGAACCATCCAGATATTTTACCACAACTTCACTTTCACAATGAAGACTTAAATACTTATAAATGATAAACTGGGCTGTACACTAGCACTACAAAATAGAACCAATACAAATGCTGGGATAGTATGAGCCAAATAGATATGTTCAAATGTATTTCTTATTCAATCTGACCAATTTAACCACACAATATGGTTTTAAAATACATTTCTCCATTTTATCACTTAAATGTAATTACATCATTATATATGAAAGTGTATTAATTGTGTAATTAAAATGAATTATGGATGCACCTTTCTTACCAAGCTAGCTAGCTAGCATTGGCTGCTAACCGTTCCTGAGCTCCAAATATAACCTCTCAACCCAAATATGGTCACTTCTGGTTCTGATAAAACCAAGATGGCGAAAGTCAAAATGCCAAACTCAAGCCTTAAAATTAGTAGTCGACAAACCAACGGGTGACATCACGTCCGCTTTTATGTATGGTTGATCCACCGCAGTAAAAGAAGCGCAATTACTTGCCTTAGTGACAAAGAAGGCAAACATGAGTGAAATCATATGGTCACAACATATGAGTATTGATCTCGGCTCACTACTTGAGTTGCCTTGAATTCAAAGTTAGAGTGCACTGCTATTCAAAATAACCACATGTCCAAGATCGACAAATGAATCCGAACAACCAAGTTATCTGGATGAGATTCAACAGGAGCTCCTTCGCTGCTTGGTATGTCAGCAGGTAATGTTTCTAGAACGGGGCCCAACAAACCGAGAGCAACACAAAAAAACATGGCCCTTAAAGTCTTGCAGTAGATATGCCATGGGAAGATCTCCACGTGAAATATGGAGTCTCAGTCATGATATAAAGGTAACATAATTACATCCGTCTTTAGCTGGCTTTTACTTGCCTCGAGCTCTCCACCAGGAACCATCTCACCACGGATGGCAATGACCCATTTGAGACACATTGTGGTCTGTGAGGTAAGGTTTGTATTTCCACACACTGACTCACACACCAAATGACCAGTACAGCTCATTAAAGAGCTTGTTTTGCACGTGCATACGCGCACACACACACACACACACACACACACACACACACACACACAAACACACACAGGAGCAGTACAGTAAATGGAACAGCAGCCCAGTGACATTAATGTTATAGGTTATTGAATGATTTTAAAGGATTTATAGGGCAGGGAAAGAGACTGTGAGAGAGAGAGAGAGAGAGAGAGAGAGAGAGAGAGAGAGAGAGAGAGAGAGAGAGAGAGAGAGAGAGAGAGAGAGAGAGAAATAAGACTGTTCACACACACATGCGCACACCCCTGTGCGGTGCACAGTAGCCGCACCGTTGCTCATATAAATTACCAGAGAGTTTTATACCTCTCAACATGTCCTGTTTTCCTCTGTCTGTTTTTTTTCCTTTACCTCCCCCTCCCACCCTCCCCCTCCATCATCCCTCTCCCACCCTGTGTACCAGGTCAGCCAGGGAAATAGCTGTTGTTTGAAGTCATCTGCAGCTTTCACATCTTCTGCCTTTGTTCCCCAATCCCCAGCAGCTTGACATCCGCACTGTGTGTGTACTGTATTGGTTTGGAATGCTTGTGTGTGTGTGTGTGTGTGTGTGTGTGTGTGTACCAGCACCTGCATCCATATCTCTATGCTACCGTCTTCATCATATGAACAAAGCCATTCCTTTTCTTCAGAAAGCAGAGATTTATACTGGCCACCTTCTTTTCATTTACATGGATGTTTTGAAAGCCATATTATGTTTTATGATGTTACTGCTATTAACACAACTTCACCAACTGCATTAGATGTGAGAAACTATGCAACATAAGATTTAGAGTAAAACTGCCTGTGTCAAAGCACACTGACTGTAATCCTGCAGGCTTCTTATTGGTATCTCTCTCATGGTGCCCATATGTTGTTGATTGGACTCGTGGTTTTAGTATAGGGGGCAGAGGTTTGACAGGTCGTTTTGTATCACTGTATACTCTAACCCCTCTTAATCAGCCTCTAACACACAGGTGCTCCAATCACGATGGCAACCAGTGACACACACGCACCCAAGCACACAGGTGTTTGATATGAGCTCATTAGTGCAGAGACACTGACACACACACACACACACACACACACACACACACATGACTTGGAGATATTCAGTCAATTCAGTCACATTATGATTCTGTCTCCTCCCCCCTCTCTCATCCACCCAGTCCCACCCTTTCAAAATAAAAGCCCCTTGTAGTAACTGTATCTTAACATTAAGCTCATGTTAAGTTCAAGTCTTTCCATCACAAATACAGAAATGTAATTTTCAAAGGTATATATCTCAAATACAGAACTGACGGGAGTGATTTGTGGACTGTCCATCACGAATACAAGATTCAATCCAAGAGTATCAATCTAAAATACAGAAAAGAGAGAAGCGATATCTCAATTGAACCTCAATGATACTACTGGTAATAGACGAGATTGAGACATAACTGTTTGGACCCCCCAAACTGTTGTTTTTTGTACCTCTTTTAGGGGTGTCCAAGTCTTATTTAGGGGGGTCAAAGCCTGCCAATCCCCTCCCTGTAATTCAAACCTACAGGACAGTATCCGGAAGTCTAGTCTTAATGATTCTTATGGACATTTGCTTCCGGGCTGGCCTTGCCTTGACTGTCTCTCACAATATGTAATGGTGTGTGTGTGTGTGTGTGTGTGTGTGTCTGCATGAATAGGTTTGGTTTGAGTAACATTCACTAAAAGCCTTTTTAGTGGGCTTCCGTCGGGCTTCCGTCGGGCTTCCGTCGGGCTTCCGTCGGGCTTCCGTCGGGCTTCCGTCGGGCTTCCGTCGGGCTTGCACAACAGCTTTCTGGGAAATGGTGAGAAATGAAGGGAGCTGTGGGAGAAGAGAGATGAAAAGAGCCACTCTTCTTTTTCTCTTTTACATCCAACAGCATATCCTCCCTCTCATCGGTCATCTTTTTCTATTCAGCTGCCTTTCCTCCTCCTCCTTTCTTTATTAAGGTATTTTCAGAGGCATCGCCACAGTTAAGAGAAACCTGGGTTCATTTTCATGTTTGGTTCATGTTCCGCAGAGAAGCAGCAGATCAGCAGGTCATATCAACATGTTCAATTTAAGAGTGCTTTCACACCTGACCTGCTCAAACACTCTGTGGTTTGTTTAGTCTGGCGTGAACGCTGTCAGTCAAACCTTCTGCGTCTGATTGAAAAGAAGGGTCCCTGTCTGCTTTCAGGCGCTTTGTGTTTGGTGCTGATGCAAAACGACTGTAGGGCTGTGTGGAATGAATTCAACAGCAAATGTACTCAACCCTTGTACTGATCGTGGGAACTGTCAAGAAGGTTATCCCATAAGCAATAAGAGCGTCAGTTGGTGACCGTAGTTCAGTTATCAGTGGCTGTTTTCAGTAAAAAAGCTCATAACTAAAGAATTTCCTCCTGAGCTCTTTGTGACACCAGAGAAGATAAACAAACCCATAACGCTGTGTTACAACAGTTATGTTCTGTATTCATGTCAAAGAGGCCGCTGCGTCAGCACAGCAGGGCTCCCGACACAAAGGAAGAGGCAGAGGGCAAAGAAGTAGAACCTGGCTCAACTTCTGTACCAACACAGTGTGACGTCATGTGGCAAGTAGCTGCATCGGCCAATCAAAAACGTACACATTACTGGTAGATGGCCTTGTTCCTTGAATAATTCTCTAGTTTTAATGAGTGTTTCCCATATTATTATTTACTGCTGTGCAACGTTTTGGTGTCAGATAAGCCCTGAAATTGATGGATAAAACACTCTGTAACTAAAACATCACATGGATCTCATTCAGGCCTCTATTGTTTTCTAATGGCCCCTTTTTTCATTTCAAAATATGGTCACACCTCTCTCTCTTTCTCTTTCTCTCACACACACACACGGGACGAGAGTGTGTTTACCCATGCATTACTCTGTCTGATCACACTTGGTTATTCTGCACACTAATGTTCTATTGACATGCAGCACAAGGAGAGGAGGTTCATGCTGGTTTAGCATTGGAATTCCCAAATGTGTGTGTGTTAGAGTGTGTTTGTACCATGTGTCTGTGGCGTGTACTTCCCCTCACAGTCGGTGTATGCATGCACCTACAGAATGTGTCGGGGTGCAGCAGTGTGTTCCTCTGTTTGTCTAATAGTAGCTGCTCTTTAATGAGAACGCATATGCCACAAGCAACGTTCCTGCACACTGGAGAATTCCAGTGCCTTGAGCTCCACCAATGAGCTGTCACACATTTTTGAGGTCGCAGGTCAAAGTCAGTATTGATTGGATGATTGTTCCTCTGGAGGAAAACAGGTGAGTGATCCTCACTGCATTATCATTTTCTCTGCCTTTATTGGTAGCAAACACGCTTCTCATTATGTTAACAAAAGCGACTCCCTGGAGGACGGTGGGGCTGCTCGCTCCCCGCTGGCTTTTCCATGGGCTTGCTGTGCAGCTGGGCACAAAATGGCAGTCACGGGGGTTTCACAGGGGTTAATCGCGGCTGAACTCATTGAGAGTGTACCCCGGGCAGTGATCTGGCTTCATTATCCAGGGCTTAGATTGTCTGGAGACAGGGCCGACACTGATGCTCAGGACTGTTTGGTGTGGAGAAGAGATCTGTGAAATAAAAGCCATGAAGCCATAATGGTGTTCATCTTTGTTAGCTTGCACACAAATACTGATCATTTTCAGTAGAGGAGGATACCTCTCTATATGGAATTAAAATAAATTATACTTATTTTTAATCATGACACAATGTCACAACTATTTTGATATTATCTGTTAAAAGGATAGTTTGTTTGCAAATGTGATTATTTGGGAGATTATTTGAGGCTGTCAACAACATCAGCTGATTGTTTAAACACTCAAAACGCCCCATATTTACGTATATTAATCGTGGGTGAGCTCTAATTAACATGCTATTGTTGCCCAAGGACAAGTAGTCCAGTTGAGTTTGTGTAACAAAAATGTGTAACAAAAAAATGCAAAAACGCAATGATTCATTTAAATTATTAAGAGTTTTTAAAGTGTTTAGTTAGTAATATATATAATAAGCATATAATTTAGTTATCACTACTGAGAATTTAACAATAAATCAGTTTTCAAGGTGTATATTTAAATATCATCTCTTACACATGAAGATAAAGTTGTGAACACCGGATGAATATCTATTATCAGAATCATTATAACTGTGTTATAACTGCTACTGTGTCAAGGGAATACTGCTGTTAAAAATAACCTGATGTGTTTAAAGTGTTTACAAACCAAATGTTATTGCACTTTTGTTCATACAGCAGCACTTTAAAATAAAAGTGCACAATACACTACTTTTGAATTCATTATTGAATTTTGCGCATAACAATGAGATTAAAAATTGTAATCGTTGCCCAGCACTAATATATATATATATATATATATATATATATATAATTTGGGTCGCGGCTTGTCATGAAGGGGTGATGGTGGGTCCCGCAGCCAGACCAGTTGAGAACCACTGCTCTAGAGTGTTGGGGTGCTACACTTGTGACGTTCACCATCGCATGAGAGAAAAACTAAGTTTTCTTCAATAATTTAGTAATATTCAAATGGTTGTTTGAACATTGTGAACAACAAATCTGTTAACATTAACGTAGTTCTCCTCTTGCCGACAGTTCTGCTTGACTAAACAACGGAGCTAACAGCATAGCAACATTTGGAACATCTAACTTAATCATACATTAATTATTATATTAGCTATTATATTGTAATTTATTCCCATGCATGCTGCTCAGATGAATCCGTCTCTCCGTGGCACAGTCCTGCTTAAAAAGAAGCTAGTGTATGGAGGTTCCATTCAGTGACATCATGGTGCGTTCAAGCTCCAAACAGTAAACATGGGTTTTGAGCAAATGTAAATTACGTTATCATGATGTGTTCAAATGTAATCTTGTGAAATGTAGCTTTTTGGTGAGAAACTTGAATGAATCTAGTTGTTTGAAGGAGATGTTTTCACAGCAATATGAAATAGATATTGGCATGGGGGGGTGGGGGGGGGGGGGGGGAGTCAGGTTGGACAGGTTGGTGGACATGGTCAGTCGGAGGCTGGGTTATGTGATGTTTTTCTCCACTTTGGACGTCTACACCGGACCGAATAGATACCGTCATAAATAACATCTGAGTGATGGGCCGAATTCATTAGACACAAATACATCACTAGCTGCCCATCATTTCACAGAGACTGACACTGTAACTCTCAGCTGAGAGTGACACAGAGAGAGAGAGGAAGTCACAGTTTGTAGTTTTATTGTTGATTACTGGTACCTGTGACTTGTTTACAGCTTTGGCTATTGTGTTTTTTTTACAACAATTACGATTACAAATTGTAATCGTTGCCGATGGGTTAAATGCAGAGGTCAAATTTCATGTATATGTAAAAATGTATAATGACGACTCTAATAAAGTTTAAAGTTTAAAGTATACTATAATGTACACTACGCTGTACACAATGCTGTCCACTACGTATACTATACACACTTTACACTACGCTGTTCACTACTCTGTTCACTACGTATACTATAATGTACACTACGCTGTACACTACGTACACTACCCTGTACACTATGCTGTACACTATGTACTCTATGTTGTACACTATGTACACTACCCTGTACACTATGCTGTACACTATGTACTCTATGTTGTACACTATGTACACTACCCTGTACACTATGCTGTACACTATGTACTCTACGCTGTACACTATGTACACTACCCTGTACACTACGTATACTATAATGTACACTACGCTGTACACTATGCTGTACACTATGCTGTACACTATGTACTCTACGCTGTACACTACATACACTACCCTGTACAATATGCTGTACACTATGTACTCTATGTTGTACACTATGTACACTACCCTGTACACTATGCTGTACACTATGTACTCTACGCTGTACACTATGTACACTACCCTCTACACTATGCTGTACACTACATACACTACCCTGTACACTATGCTGTACACTATGTACTCTACGCTGTACACTACATACACTACCCTGTACACTACGTATACTATAATGTACACTACGCTGTACACTATGCTGTACACTATGTACTCTATGCTGTACACTATGTACACTACCCTGTACACTGTGTACTCTACGCTGTACACTATGTACACTACCCTGTACACTGTGCTGTACACTATGTACTCTACGCTGTACACTACATACACTACCCTGTACACTACGTATACTATAATGTACACTACGCTGTACACTATGCTGTACACTATGTACTCTATGCTGTACACTATGTACACTACCCTGTACACTGTGCTGTACACTACGTATACTATAATGTACACTACGCTGTACACTATTCTGTACACTATGTACTCTACGCTGTACACTATGTACACTACCCTGTACACTATGCTGTACACTATGTACTCTACGCTGTACACTATGTACACTACCCTGTACACTACGTATACTATAATGTACACTACGCTGTACACTATGCTGTACACTATGCTGTACACTATGCTGTACACTATGCTGTACACTATGTACTCTACGCTGTACACTATGTACACTACCCTGTACACTACCCTGTACACTATGCTGTACACTATGTACTCTACGCTGTACACTATGTACACTGTGCTGTACACTACCCTGTACACTATGCTGTACACTATGTACTCTACGCTGTACACTATGTACACTACCCTGTACACTATGCTGTACACTATGTACTCTACCCTGTACACTGTGCTGTACACTATGTACTCTACGCTGTACACTATGTACACTACCCTGTACACTACCCTGTACACTATGCTGTACACTATGTACTCTACGCTGTACACTATGTACACTACCCTGTACACTACCCTGTACACTATGCTGTACACTATGTACACTACCCTGTACACTATGCTGTACACTATGTACTCTACGCTGTACACTATGTACACTACCCTGTACACTGTGCTGTACACTATGTACTCTACGCTGTACACTATGTACACTACCCTGTACACTACCCTGTACACTATGCTGTACACTATGTACACTACGTACACTATGCTGTACACTATGTACTCTACGCTGTACACTATGTACTCTACCCTGTACACTGTGCTGTACACTATGTACTCTACGCTGTACACTATGTACACTACCCTGTACACTACCCTGTACACTATGCTGTACACTATGTACACTACGTACACTATGCTGTACACTATGTACTCTACGCTGTACACTATGTACTCTACCCTGTACACTGTGCTGTACACTATGTACTCTACGCTGTACACTATGTACACTACCCTGTACACTACCCTGTACACTATGCTGTACACTATGTACACTATGTACACTATGTACACTACGTACACTATGTACACTACCCTGTACACTATGCTGTACACTATGTACACTACGTACACTATGTACACTACCCTGTACACTATGCTGTACACTATGTACACTACGTACACTATGTACTCTACCCTGTACACTACCCTGTACACTATGCTGTACACTATGTACACTATGCTGTACACTATGCCATACAACTGATTGAGTGCATGCCCTGAAAATGATTCAGTGAGTGTCCTGTGATGTCACAACAGTTTTTTTCACCATGACACAATCTTTCTTTAACCTTAAACTAGAAGTTTTAGTTCCATAAACCTTTAAACTTTATAAACTTTAGCATAGAGATCAGAACATGCTTCCAATAATTGTAGCCATTCAAAAGTGAATACATTGTGAGTTGACCATAATCAGGAAATTAAACTTTGCCACTATAAAAATATGAGCATTACATTTGAGTGAATGTCAATTTAGCGTTTGGTCAGTTGTCATCAAAATCAACATCTTTTAACACAAACGTCTCCTTCACAACAGACCAAACTCAATCTGCAGAGGAAGCTCATAAGAGTTAAGATTCTTTTCAGACTGTTTCCAAGGTCAAGAATCAAACAAATAATGACATTGTTACTTTCACACCACAAAATGTTTATACATTACAATACATTCAGTATCATTCATAGCACAGCACTATATATATATATATATATATATATATATATATATATATATATATAATAGATCTGATAAGTTTAATGGCCAGCAGGAGTTTGTTCGTAGAAGCTTCAAACTTTGCACAGAAAGTACAGAATCACAGTCAGCGCGTTCCACACAGAATTAATCAGATGACTCTAAGCTTAATACCATAACCTAATATTCCTTCAGAAATGGCCACAGCAGTATTGATTGTGCTGTCAGGCCTATGCAAATGATGCTCTCTGCTCTCACTTTTTGACCAGATGATGTGAGGCATCTGACAGCTTAATTTGACAGCCCGAGTGTCTGTTTACCCGACCTGCTTCCTGTAGTCAATGCATCATTGGATCTTTACTACAAAGAACTTTTCTGAGGATTACATCTGAGTCATTCATTTGTGTTCAAATTGTTTGACTTGTTTAAATATTCAGCCTATGAATTTGCTCCAGAGGGTAGTAAAATCTCGCTTATTTTATATAACTTCAGCAGATTTTAGGGGAAATGTGAGTGAGAGCCTTGAGTGAAATATGCAGGGAATCAAGGGAAAACAAGAAATATTGACTCTTTCTGTAAATGGATTGGAATTATAACGGAAAACTCCTTTTTGTTTTGCCGCCTCAGGGTGTGATGTCACCTGCCGTTTTTGTTTTCAAATTATCTGTAAATCTCTTATTAGTTAATCTGCTTTATTACCAAAGAGCTAGCTAATGCAATTAGGGATGTAGCTCCCCGCTGTTTCACTCTGCTGCAAATCATTTCCCTGACATTTGTTCAATAATGGGGTTTTCGTCAAAATGATGACCCAATTAGAACTAGTTTCACATTCATTTGATTTCACAGAGGAGCTGGTTAATTTTTACCACGTATGTAATAACAGCAGAATTAATATCAGCCACAGTAATTGGGTTTCAAGGCAAAGTTAAGTAAGTAATAGTAAAGTGGAGGGGCTAAAGGGGAAATATGATATTTAAACTGGGGGAATTATCGCTCACCATGCAGAAAAGGAATAATTGTCTATTTCTTTTTCCTGCACCAATACTGCAAACCAAGTCCCACCGAGTCGTGTACATTTAAGGGAAAGAGGTTGTTTGCTATGAGGTATTTACGAGGGACTTGAAACCCTAATGAACCAATCAGGATATCTGTCTGGTGGATGAAGTCGAATGAATACCTCTGAAAATGAGGGCAGAAATAATTTGTACCTGTGTAGGTACTTTAATGCCTACATTTATCATCAGGCTCTTTAGGCTTCATTCACTGGTTCTGCTGTTGCAGTTAAAGCAGTTTGCAGTACTGTGCGTGTGTGTGTGTGTGTGTGTGTGTGTGTGTGCGTGTGTGTGTGTGTGTGTGTGTGTGTGTGTGTGTGTGTGTGTGTGTGTTGGCCAGCCACCCCCTGCCCCCTCGCAGTCTTTCTTCTCTATTCTTCCATTTTCCCAAATTGAAATGATATGCCTCTAAGTTTCTCTCCTCCATCCCTTCATCCCGTCATTAATATTTAAAGCGACACCTTGAGCAAACTCACTCGCCGAAGGGAGCGAGAGACAGAAAGAGGAAAGTGGGTGAGGGGATTGTGTTCGCAGGAATCCTTTAATCCAGGGGAATTAGCCGTTTAATAGCGAATTGCCATTTGTAGATTACAGGGTTTACACTCCGGGGAGCCAACGCTCCCTGACACCTGCTTAAACACTTCTAACCTGGAACCTGTAGCACACACATGTTCCGGAGATATTCAAGATTTCTTCATGTCTTTTGCCATGTTCACCACTGTTAACGTGTTACAATGCAACTTCATAATCTACCTCACCTTTGCAGAATGAAACATTATTTATTAACAGAACAGTAGAGATGACACTGTGTAAAACATCATACAAGCATAATAAAACATAATAAAGCATAATCACCTCAGAGAAGGCATCAGTTCAAAGGGATCTGGGGGTGAGAGGTGTCAATACATTAGCTCTGTGTTCAGGTCTGATACTAAACACATTCTCTCTACTGACCATCACTCCTCTGGTTGTATAGAAGTCTATGAGAAAATGACTCTACTTCTCTCTTGATTTATTACCTCAGTAAACATTGTAAACATGACTTTATGGTCTCAATCTCTAGTTTCAAGTCTTCTTCAATACAGCATGATGTTCATTTACCACTTATGACTCATTCTTGGTTTTCCTTTGGTTAGTCTTCAATGTGTTTATGAATCCCTGTCTCCTAGGAATGACATGTATACACTGCTGTGTCGCACCAAATGTGTTGTTTAGGCAAACAAATGTGACGAGACGGTGTTTATAATCAACGTGTTATTGAAACATTGTCAATGGTCAGAAAAGCATATTTAGTTTTTCTTCAAAATATCCAATCTCAAATCAAGTAGAGCAGTATTAAAGCTTCTACGTTTGATGGCACTCACAAGGTCAAATGTATGGTCTCGTTTTAATTGAGAAAAAGAATCTGCAGTGAGCTGAAGTCTGAGTCATGACATGATCTTAAACACACATGGACCCCCGAGCCGCATGTCACCGTCCGCCACCATCCAATCCCTTCGACTCCTGTGCAGTACATCAATGACCTTCCTGCACCCAAAAATAACTTCACCAGTGGAAATCATCCATGCAACAAAACATAAACTTCCTCTAATTATTGTTATCCAAAATACTTTGTGGCTCCAAAGAAACTTCTGACTTCCTCCTTTGCTCTCAAAGGACAAAAGTCCTCCTCCAACCACTAAAGGGCCTCATCACTCAGACACTTACCAGACTGATGCTCCATATCATATGCTTCACTTCAAACAAGACCTTTTTGTAAGAAGGTCCACCAAAGCCATGTTATGGGCAAATTCAAAAAGGCAATAGTTGAGGTTATAGGTCTTAAATTCATTAAAATACAATCTGCTAAATCTGCTGATGACATGGTCTAATAAACAATAATGATTGAAGACGGCAATGTTGAGGTCATTTATCTACAAAATATCTTTGTCCCTCAATCAGTGTATTTGCTAATTTTATTCATAATTATTTTTCCAGCGCTCATTAACGTTTAGCAGAAAACACACACACACACACACACACACACACACACACACAGTTGCATGACAGGGGATCAAACAGCTGCTATCTGCTCTCATTCTCATGATCATTTTGCAGACGATGACAACTGTGTGTTGTCCCAAGCAGAGATAAGGCCCATACAGGAAGCAGCGCTGTGTGTTTTTAATATTCGGCAGGCGGTAAGTCATTTACTCCTCAGCACATAACGAGATGCTATCACCTCTTTTCCCCTCACCCACCCCTGATGAGTGAACCAATACAGAGAGGAAAGGAAGGGAAGTAAAAAGCAGGGTTTTCTCTGCAAAGACTATATATACTGTATATATATATATACGGTATATATATATATATATATATACCGTATATATATATATAGTGTCACTGCTGTCTCTTAGCATCATGACTGTGGTCAGAGTGCATATTGCACCAAAGCTAAAAGAAGAAAGAAGAAAGAGACTACCAGTGACATGTATCTTGTCACAGAGAGTTGAATTGCCTCTGTTGTTGTTCATGTTGTCATGAACTATAGATGTGTGTAAGCTGTACAGCTGTTAGAGCAGACGTCTGCCACAGTGAGTTTCTAGTTTTTTTTCATTCATTGAAATAGTCGGGAAGTCAATCAGAGGATATCAAGGTTTTGGAGCTAATCCAAGTATGCATTTGGATTACAGTTTAAGACAACAAGTCCTCCAAAGTAAAAGACAAAAGATGTTGTTTGTAACAGCAACATCTGGAATGACACATTCTAGCATTTTCTGATCTGACGCTGCTATCAGCAAGATGACATCATTGAGGTCTACTGTGATACAAACACTGGTTAAGGTTTGGTTAGGTGTTACGCACAAACATAGACCCCTGCAGCCCAGGTCTAATATAACACATGAATATGAATATTTTATGAATAAAAGCCTGAATTGTATCTGTAACCGTCAGCCATGTTGAGGGTGCAAGGCCGAGCTGTACGCAGTAGGCTACTGAAACGGAGCAGAAGAGATTGAAAGACGGACACGTGACTTAGATTCTCGTGGTTGAAGAGAGACAAGAAGAGACGGAGAGAGCTACAAACCGTGAACAGCGTCTCTACGCGCCTTCCCCTGCTGATTTATTTTATTATTATTTTATTGTTTTATTTGGCAGGGAGAGTGCATGTTAATAAAACATTCCTGTAAATGCGGCAGAGTTAGCCAAGAGGCTATTTTTTTGGCAGAGAATCATTCAGAACTTCAGAGTATAATCAGCGCTCTGATGCCATGTTCTTATGCAACGTCTCCACACACAGCGGTTCGTATGATATCTTTTGAAAAGTCACAAAAGCCAGCAACACGTGTCAATTCCCGCTTGTTTACATGCATACGGTCTGTTCAAAATAAACTGCTGTCTTCACAGGAAACAACTCGGTTGGTTTCGGTAACAAAACTACTAAAATTGTCATTTGGTTTAAAGTAACTGCAGAAGTGCTGTAACTTAAGTACACAAGTTACGTGACAAAAAACAGTAACACTGACTTTTCGTGACAGATGGTTCATCCAATCACCTGCCAAGTATTCGTTCAAAGTGCCCGCCCTTTTCCAAACGCTTTCCAGCGAGGATGGTTCTGTGTCAGGTCAGGTATTGCATGGTTTAATCAATTCATTTGAATTCATGAAAAACTAAAAACATTTGAACAGCCCCTTCAGTCACTTCATCAGCTCCTGGAAAAAGTGCTCCGTTACAATACTCTATGCTCATACATGAGTAATATCCCTTCATAATTACTACGTCACTAGAGACTCATCACTGGCCTGTGAACATGAACATTTTGCTGAAACGCCTGATTCTCTTGTTCTTTGGAGAACAATCTCATCCAAGAGTTTTGCTTCTGAATAAAACAAGACTGCTGGCGCGAAAGTGAAGCTATTAAAATATTACATGAAGAATTTCTGCATTCTTTAGGGATGAAATCCTTCAGTTAGAAATGCCATGTAAATCACTGCAATATTTATGCACTGTCCCTTCTTAAAATCATATTTTCTGCAGTTCTCCCAGAACTTCAACAAGCTTTAGGCATCGTCCTGCTGTGATGTTGCAGTATATACAGCGCATTTGCTTAAAGTGTGTCAATGTGTTTGTTCAGTAGACTTTTTCACTCTGTGGTGGTGTTTGGCAAGAAGACTAGTAGCCTCCTTATATCACACATGAGCACCATCGTCTCTCTCTCTCTCTCACACGCACACACTCCTATGGTCTCTTACTCGTGCTCTCCTTGCCCCCACCCTCCCCTCTCCCTCTCCCAGCAGTGCCAGCTGCTCCCTTTCTCTTCAACAACTGCAACGGGGTGCAGCCCTGGTGCCAGTGGGCATCAGGGCTGTGAACAGTGCCAGGCTGACACACACTTTGGTACAGCACATGCACTGTTGCAATGATGTACAAACACACAAACTAATTTCACACACACAGTCCCTCTCTCTCCACACACACACACACACACACACACACACACTCACACACCTGTCCCTGATGCAGGCAGACTGCCCACATATTGTGCCTGTGAGCCGGTGCCAAACAGTGCCGGCCTGCCTGTGCTGAGGTGAACAACGGGAAATGCGCAACCTGTGGTTTGTGTCGGCTCAGAGTACCGTACACTCGGTTTAACATGATCACATGAAGAAGCACATAAACAACACAGTGGAGGGAGGCACACACACAAACACACACACACACACACTTAAATGAGACTTTGCCAAGGTGTCACTGTAAATCCAGCTGTCATCTGGCAAAATGGCATCTGGTCCATCCAGACTGTGGTCCTCTGGTAGTTGTGTGTCTTAACGGTTTTGTCTCTTGTGAACTAAATAGTTGTACCATCACAAAAACTCACAGCCTAGGATTATAGTTCAAACCAGTTCTCATTCCCAGGGCGCCAAATACCAACGCTTTTTCCTGCCCTTCGGCATCTGATTCCTATTAGTATCTGAATGAGTCGCATCAGGCTTTCAAGTAGAAATAATGGAGACCCCGAAACTACGAGGGCGATAAAGTGTGGCGCCAAGGATCATGAGCAAGCATCAGCAAGTGAAGAGTTTGGATGACAAATACAAATGAAAGAATAAATAAAGACTCAATTCATTAATAAAGATAATACATTTTAACCACCTTTCTCAACTGGAATCTATGTATTTAGAGGTAGAGGTAAGTAGGGGTGAACCAACGCTTTACACAGAGACAAATATTAGACAACCTAATCCAAGTTTATAATGCTTTCTGTTGTAACAACTGTGCAGTGCCCTTGTACTGTATACGGAGTGTTAGGGTAATCCAGAACAGGGTTAGTAGTATAGCAGGAGCAACAACTTAGTTCGATTCAATAAAGTTTAATTCCTTTTTTTTATAACCTCACTTACCTTCACACAGAATGAATGTGCCATTAAAGAAGTATGACATCATTGTGGCTTAGGGCAGAATGAACTGATACTACTGGTGAAGAGTTTACAAACCCAAAACACTCGTGTTGTTTCACACGCTCTCGTTCTTTCTACATCTTAATGTTCTTAACATTCTGTGAAGATGAAGTCAGAGACATATTATTACATTTGAACAACAGAATTGTTTTGTCTTTCCTCTCACCCTCCCTACGTTTCCTCTCCATCTCTATACTGTACTCAATCACTATCATCAGGTGCTCAACATGTGGCCCACAGAGTCCTTATGTAGACTGTAACACAGCGTTGGTCTGAGAACAGGCCCTACCCTTCATTTAGTAGTTTACAGCTTTTGATCAATCAGATGCAGCTTGATACATCAAGCACTAGAAGCAATGTGATTCTGTCACTATACTCACATTATGGATGCCTTTTCCTGATAAGTTTTCCATTAAACAATGCTATTATACCAGCTGTTTTTGTTTTAACATTATTTAAAAAGCCTAAATTTGGCCCTCATAATCCTGGACATATTCTGTCTATGAATCCATTCATATAATCATCACTTCATCTCACTTCAGAATCCCTCTTTACCATTCCAGTTGTCATCATTAACATCTCTATATGTCAGGTTTATATCCTGAACCTTTCTGGGCCTCTTGCAGAATTGCATAAAAACAGCGTGTTCTGTGCTTCAAATCAAATGAAAGGTGTTCTCGTGTTATATAGAAGGATTTTGTTGAGAGTGTACATTCCAGGTTGTACTGTGTCATGTAAAATATATGATCCTCTGATGGACCCAGTGCTCACTGTACTTCTGGCTAAACCACACGCAGGAAATATTACCACGGGCTATGAAGAGAGAGAGAGAGAGAGGCAGACAGAGAGGTTTATTGATAGGGAGAGTCGGGTTACTCAGGTGAGCTGACATCAACGAGGGACGGCTCGCCTTCCTCTCTGACTGTGAGCTGATTCGTAGATGAGGACCTCCACCAAACACAGACGCCGTGGGGCCTGACAGGCCGCCATGTTTCTTTCATGAGGTGCAGGTGCAGAGTTTGACTTTGTTTGGGCTGGTTTGTCCTGCAGACAGTAAGACTGACCGGTCTGACATCAACTTGATTAAATGTTAAAATGGCAAGAGGTTTGGAGATCGCTCAACATGGAGCCGTCACGCCCGCCCTTGTCTTGATGTACATTGATCTTGCCCAAAGACATGTGCTGAAGATGGATAAAGGACAAACTGGACTGGATACAGCCTTTATGTATATACTGTAATACAGTGGTGGGCCGTCAGGGCCAGCAAGGCCTTCTCTGCTGGCCTCAACAGAATCACAAAATTATAGCTACACTACATGTATTCTAATTATTGCTTCCAGCCTGCAGCTCTGCTTCCAGTGCAGCTTGTTTTAAGGAGAGCTTTTATCCAATCAGATTTCACCTCTGTGTCTCTAGGTAAGAAGAGAGGCCCGAGGCCCTCTAGGTAGACTTTGCAGATTAAAGTGAATGGAGACGATATTATTGATTGTCATAGTGTTCAACCAATCAGATCTTTAGTTTGACATGTTGGGCGTATTCTTTGATGTGCCAGAGCTACCGAGGTAGTCTACAAGTACGTCATCATTAACGTGCGGCTGGCTCAGCAATAACATGCGCCGTGATTGGTCAGTGGGCTAGCGTGACTGTTGTGACGCTGAAGCAGCTAGCAGAAGGTAGTAGTAGTAGTAACAGTTCAAGTTGAAAGATATGTAAGAAGTTATGACATTTTTAGCGTTTTGCTTGGTGCAGATTCTTTTTTTTTTACCTAGCTTTATTTTTTAACACTCAATGGCTGAAGGAGGAGAAACGGATTTGGTGGCGGAGTTATTGGCAACGCCTTTCTGAAGAAGGACATTTCCAGAACAAATGGACATCGTAAGAAAGGGTCGGCCAACCCCACAGCTAGCAGCCCTGACCCAGCCAGGAAAAGGATTTGTACGAACGGTATTTCTGGCTAACAGCGTTGGAGAAGCGTTGCACATTTGATGGCTGGGAATGCGTTTTATTTGCAACTGAGCATCTTGGTGTTTGGCGCTATGCTACGCTAACCTGAGTTGGCTAATCAAGGCAGCAACACGACACCATAGCACAACAGGACACTTACAAGCTACGGTGCTTTTGAAAACTTTTGGAGAGACCCGAGTGGATCTACAACTCAACGAACACGTTCACAGGAGGACCTCTGGCTGGAACTGAACCACACCGATGTTCTGTACAACCGCGTCATTAAACTCTTTGTTAACAAAGAAAGGAGGATGGACTTTGTCTTTAAGCGAACAGCAGCTTTGGTAAGTGAAGTGCTTTTGTGTTTTTACATCTGCAGTAGCGTTACTACGGTGTTAGTTTGTCATGGTGTCGTTTTTATGATATGGTTAATATTGTTCCCTCTGATGTGAATAATATTTGAATGGCTCGTGCTCTTCAGTGTGCGGTGGAATACGTGTTTTAGCGCTGCAGTGTTGCTGGATTGATTTGTCATGCGACTGGTTCTTGTGAGTTTGTTCTTGTCATTGTGTTAATTACGTTGATTTTGACTATATGCATTGTTCGTTAATGACGAAGCATCCCGTCATGTTGGGGTTAGGGTCGGACATTTGATTCTCTGTTTGGGGTTTTGTTTTGTTTTACAAAGCAAGAATTATGGTCTGGAGAAATGGGGATTGTGTGGCGATTGAATCAGTAGGGAACAGCTAAACGCTGCGGGGAGAGTTTGTAGCTTGTGTGCTGCTGTTGTTTTCCTGCTAAGCTAGTTTAGCATAGTGTGCCTCCCAGAACACACGCGCCTCACCAGAGTACAATGTTGTGGTTCCGGGGTGGGAGTGTCAGACAGCATGTTGCCAGGTTGAACGAAGTCCACCGAAAAGATTATATTTCCCACAATTTAAGCTTCTGCGTTTTCCAAATGCACTAGTATTATTCAAACGTATTGTTCGGTTCGTAAGCCTCGTACTGAACGGTTTAATAGGAATACGTGTATTGTTACACCCCTAGAAACAAATAATAACCGTAGCTGTGGCGTCCTAATGAGGTTATTAGGAGGTGGTTCAACTGTAGGACAGCACTGAAGGCCCAGGTATAAAATGCACGACCCGCCACTGCTGTAATACATATACTGATACAGTTTAATGCAAAGCAATTTTTACTTTCTTTCTTGATTCATTTAATCAGATTTTTCAAAACCATGGTTTGATTCAGTAAACATCTGCCATATTAAATTAACATGTATTAATGTGAGGCTATCTTTATTCTCCAACAGTGAATCAGAAACAGTACAGTCTAAAGCAATTCAGTCTAGAAATTAGGATATGTTGACTGTAACATCCAGCATTGTTTTTAGTAACCTTCCATTCTCTGAATGTCAGTTTTAATGAAAGATGATAACAGAGTTATCCGAGGGGACCAAGTGTCCCCTCAGTTACAACACTGCAGCTTGACCGACGCGATCTTTCCCTACTCGTCATATTTGGCCAATTGGGCAGAAGCTCTCGGCGTCGTGGCTGAATGCTAAATGTTTGCACAAAGTTAATGTTGTGTGGTAATAACGTCGTAACACGTGGTTAACGTTGTGAAAGTATGGCGGTTAACTTCTTAATATGTGGTTAACGTTGTAAAACAGTGGCGGTTAACATTGTAACACGTGGTCAATATTGTGAAATAATGGCGGTTATTAACTTTGTAATATGTAGTCAACATTGTGAAATGGTGGCGGTGAACCTTCTACGTTATCACCAGGCCTTGGCATGTAGTTGATATGAAAAGGTAAGGGATACCCAGCC